>PDGT01000005.1:3297080-3370800 GCA_003671415.1 Megathymus violae | reverse complement strand
TGTGCTCCCCCACCCCTCATTATTAAGTCCAAGCCAACTTCTGCTTGCCGTGCACCTTGCTGAACGACCGACGAAGCAATGGCATCATGGAAGTCCCTTCTTTTGAAAGTCGCAGATCTTTTTATCAACCAGCACGATCATGAAGCATGATTTTAAACCTGCCTGGCAATATCCTACTTCTAACAATCAAGCAAGAAACGTTTTTTTGGCTGGAGAATTTGAAACAACGGGTTGATTTGCCGCTTCCATCTTGGCCAGCAACGCTTTTTTGGAGTTTTAAGAAGTTATACTTATATAAATAATACCGCTATCTTGGTACGTATCGTATGGATATCGGCGTACACGACAAGGTCCTGCTTATATGCGAATTTCAATACAATTAATATATTTTACAGGATCAAACTAATTTAGTAAAATACATATAGCTCAAGTTTTAGTTAACAATATTTTTTAACTTATCTATAAATATAATAAAATCTAACTGATCGATTTCTGTACATGAGCGATATATGAGACAAAATATTATTAGGGTGCTTTATTAACGCAATAGAATCCAAAACAATAGTTGTTAGAATTTTTGTCTGTTTGTCTGTGTGTTTGTTCGCGCTAATCTCAGAAACGGCTTAACCGATTTCTTTCTGGTTTTCACTAATGTATTGCTGTAATCATCACCTAATACTTAAAGTTTGTCTCATTGCATACCGTCCATAAATAAAAAAGTCATAAATTAATTTAAAATAATAGAGGTACTATTTCTTAGCGTAAGGTGTGTTTTTCCTAAGCTAATCGAATAATATATATATATATATATATTACGATAATGAAGTTTGCCGAAAGAATATTTAAACCTTTTGAAAAAGTTATTTGAACGGAGCACGAGCGCTGCTAATATAAAATACACAGAGATAATGCTTATGTGAATAAATATAAAAATATTTTTATAATGTTTGTCGAACTAATAATAATGAAAATACATTTCGAACCAAACTGTAACATAGAAATCTCAGCACATACTGTTATGCTAATGTACTGGGGCTTCTGTTGTGTTTCGATTATAACCAACACTTCATGGGTTTCTTTGCTACGTAAAATTTTACCTGCAAAGTATGCGCTAAGTGTTGAAAACCAGGATAGTTAGGATTTACTATTCCTCTCGGTACAGGCTTTGTGTCGTTTTCAGACATTTCATCTGTATCTGATTTTTCCAAAGTTGTTTCCACATTAATAGATACTGAGCTGTCAGCATTGACTGAAATAAATAGTTATAACAGAAGCTAAAGTAATTGCTTAGTGGAAGTGACGAAATTACAAAAAACATTATTAAAATATTCAGTAGAAACATACATAAAAAGTTTTCTCTGCTCTTCGATATTTCTTTATCCAGAATACGCCCTAGTGTGTTATCGTTTGAATTTATAATGTTCTGAGTTTGATTACTAATTCGGTACTGTTTGTTACAAACCGTTTCTTCAGCATTATCTTTAGATCTCCGAGTACCATCTACTTTGGTTGACTTTCTGTTGTCGACGACGCCTCCGTTTTCACCCGAATCATAAATAGTGTTGTAACTGGAGCGTAAGAAAGTATCGTTATCGATATTGTCTGGTAATAAGTTCGCGCCGCCTGACACTACCCAGATCTGATTACTGTCGACATTGCTGCGGTGTAAAACTTCATTGTTATTTCCTGCGGTCACGTTGCCGTTGTCAACACCTTGATCGATCCTCATTTTTTCCTGTAAAAACAAAAACAAATTAAACATAAAAAATAAAAATTGGGAAGTATATGCAAAATATACATTATTATAAAACGAAAAAAAATTAATCCTAATGATATTTTTTATTTAAATTTGAGATATTTGGGAGCACTTTTCTAAAATCAGAAAGTGCCTAATTAATATGAGCAATCTTGAACAAGACGCAGGAAACATTCAATAAGAATATTTTCCTACTCATAGCTATAAAAAGTTACCTACTGTTAGATTTTCATGAACATCAGTGCTGAAAAGTGCATATTTGGCTATTATAAATGTTTAAATAAGAAACTTATTGCTTTAGAAAATACAACTACGTAAGCACAACAGTACAAAAGCCGTATTTAAAAATAACATGTAAATCGGTTTAAAAATCTGATTTACATGTTATTCAAAGGCTTGCCTGGTTAATTAAATACCAAATACAAAAAAATATCTAGAGTTCGACCGAAAGTAATTAATAAGTTTCGCACTAATTTTTGGACGTAAAATGTAAACTTTACTAATAAATCACTGTGGAAGGCCACATCATACTTAATTATTTTCATTCACCACATAAATATTTGACCTTGATGCGAACAAAACAACACATTCGTTAATTATAATTACTAGTTTGTCCACCTACTATCCTTATCACTAAAAGGAAATCAAAGTTGGTAGTAAAATAAATAATATTACTTCAGTTATGAGGTATCGTCGCTCGCCGTTTGAATTTTAATTGCGAAGGCTCAGAAAAGCAGGTCAGCAAAAGGTGTGGAATTTCAATAACGTTGCATGACATGTAGCTCATTTGCCGTCATCAACACTTCAGCTCTGCATAAAAATATGCACGGACGCGGCTCGCATCTCAACCGTAAAGTCGTAATGCTAGGATTTGCATTAAATATCCTCATTTTACCCTCATAAAACTCAAGTTCCATGTACTACACGGAAATGTGTGTTTAAAAAACGTTATACGTAACGTCCTAATTGCAACTGTTTTTTTATTTTTAATATTCACTAAATTTATTTGTAAATTTATTTTAATGGAGATAGAAATAAACAATTAGACAAAGTTAGTTTTTTATTTATAGTATTTTAGCTTATTTACATTTCCCTACTACTTTTGTATCGTACATTGTCTACATTGTCAATAACAGTATCCTTTTAATCTTGTAGATATGCCTACTGGTATCACATAATTTTCAACACCAATATCTTTTTGTTTACATAAAATAAGTTAATGCTTTACAACAATCCCACCTGATGATAAGTGGTGATGAAGTTTAAGATGTTGAACGTAAAAATAACATATGCATTGTAACATTTAATATATGAAAATGAAGCAGTTTACTTTTACTAGTGATCAGCACAGATGTTTCCATCGATCATACATAAAATTATTAAATGTACGAGTACGAAACCTAGTAACCGAGTCTTGGAATTAGTTTTAAATTTAATTAATTCAAGCGTCTACTCCTAAATAACTTTTTAAATGTCGACTAATTTTGTGGAGAAACATAAACAGGACCATTTTGCTGTTGCCTCATTTGAACTTGGTATTTATTTTTACAAAATAGATCTGATTTGTTTGTTATAAAACGAAACAATATATGTATTTCTATATCTTAAGCACTTCAATGTATTATATATATATTTATATATTATAAATTTGTTAATATACCTAATTAAATACCATAATTTTTAATGATTCATGTACTATAATATGAAACATATCAAGTACAATGATTATTAATCAAAAAATATGTTGGTTTCCTTTAAAAGATTTCAATCATTATAGCTAGCATCGAGAACAGACCATTTTCATTTTATTAAGTACTAAACTCTCAAACATAGTGCCTACCTATTCAATTATTTATTCAACGTCTGATTTTATTCGCATCCGCGATTTTATTTCTACAAATATTTTTATTTTACATTTATTATTTGAGACATTAAGCCGCTTCGAAATCTCCAAAATATTCACTCAACCATCACAGAAAAGTATATTTCGCATTGACAAATAATTGAACTAATGAATTATTATAAATTTGAAACCCAAATTTAATCAAAAGTAACTTATATTATCAACAAATACAACCGAACGGAAAACAACAGTTTTTCTTGAGGGATACTTAATAAATGCTCTTATCCCTTTTAAGAGAGTGACAAAGCATGTACAAAGAAAAATCGTCTGCTCTAGATTTTTTCGGGAACACCAAGCTTACATTAAACCATATTACAAAAACCCCTATCCTCGTCGCACGACGGTCGTATATGTAATTTTCTCCTAAAGTGTTATATATAATACCGTTAAAGAAAAAGTATGGACAATATCCTTGTTGGAAAAAATCCACAAGACTTACTGCACACTTAATGCGTCGCCGCGATAAGGCTAGCTAGAGTAGCGAGCGCGGTTCATGGCTGTCAGCCAACAAATTGATTTTTGTCTATACACGTTCGTAATCTACTTGTTAATTCTCGGCCATTCAAAGCCTCGTTTAATTAACATTTTGTGTTAGAATTTAATCTAGGTAAACTTAAATAATACCCGAAAAAATAAAACGAATTTAGAAGTCTCGTTTTATTTTATTTTATTTAAGTGGCAACCAACCCGCACAGTGTTGACCGGTCTCAGAAATATAATTATGTATGTAGTTGCTACACACGCCACAAATGTTTTGCCGGTGTTAAGGACTGATAAAAAAATAGTTCAAGGCCAGTAATGCTCATAATCGAGGTGTGTTATCACCTTCAACTTATTTATTTGGGGCTTATATTAGCTTAAAGCATTTGGGCCTAAAGCATTATTCGTTTTTACTTGCAAAACAATGATAAATCACTTTAGAACGTGATCGAATAGACGCTGTATAAGCGCACATACACATTTTTGCGAGGAAATATCGAGACTTATCCAAGTATATCTACTAGTTAGGTAGTTAGTTAGATATCAAAATTTGCTACCTTACCGGACGAAGAGAGAGGGATACATAAAGCACACGTGCGTGAAAACTAAGAAATGGAAATTATATAACAATATGTTATTTTTTACTATAAACATTTCTGTAAACTTAACAGATGTTGCTGGAGATTGACTTTAAACCCTTGTTTTTGTTTTTAGGTGTCAAATCGGCGGTGGCAGATTGTTCTAGCATTTGGCGGCGTATTTACACTATCTCGAAACGCTGCGGTGCTTTTTCGAACATATGTTAACCTGTACCTCGAGGCCCTAGTGATACGTATAATAAAATACTTTTTGTCTATTGTAGTTTGTTATATAAATGCTGTAGACATTTTCTTTAATTGAAATTCAAGCGTGAAGCTAAATGAAGCTGCTGGCGGTATTTAATTTAATTTCTATTCCTACTATCTCCGGTGTCCGAAATGTTTTGTATTCTAATAATCCCACCAAACCAAGTAACGGAATAGAGCTATTTTACTTTATATTTGTTAATTGTTGCGCTATAACAGTCTTTGTTTTGCGGAGGCAATTTAACTCAAAATGAGAACCTTCGTCCTCCGTACAAAAGTAAACACAAACAAGTTTCCGCTTCAGAATACATCCAATTTTGTATTTGGATAATAAAATGAACCTCAGAGTTTGAATAAAAAATATAACTAGCTGCGTCGTAACGTGGTACTTTTTTTAATTTTCTACCCAAGCAAAAGTCTGAGCCGTAAAAGTATTGCGCTCGATATTGACTGAAAGAATTTACAATCACGCAAGCTTTTATCCCTCACGACAAGGCACGATAAAGTAAGTTGTCTTGTGATTGCTTTTTATTGACCACTTTTATTATACTGCATAGAAAATATAATAAGGACGGCGTGTTGATTTGTGGTTAGATACCACTGAATTTTCTTTGTAAATAATATAAATGTCGTTCTTAGTTGATTCGCAGCATTTTTGTATTTATTGCATCCTACTTTAGCAGTGGGATGGACTGAAAGTAATACTGGAGCTGAGACAGGTATAAATCAAAGCAAAATAAGTAGACAAATATGTTTTTCCTTGGAGAATTTGCAGGATTGTGCTACATTAAATGTTCTTAGAGGAAAACTGTGAGTTGGTAGTAAACAGCCCAAATAGTGTATTTATAGTATAAATCAATGACATAATAGCAGTGATAGCCCGTATTTTCAACACCCGGCTACAAATTGCTATACGCAACATGTTCTTGTTTTTTTTTTTCAAAAGTTATGTTCCTACTAGAAATTAATTATCATTTGCTTCGGTAAAGGAAAATATTGGGAGAAGTCTTTGTAATGTTCTCAAAGATATGTCTGCCAATCAACCCTTGGCTAATGTAAGACCGGTTCGTATAACCTATGTATCCTTTGCTGCTAATTTAAATAATATACTACAATATATACAACTGCATTCTTGCCTTTTAATAACGTACGAAATGTTGTTATTCTTAATTTAAATTTCAGTTTGTGTATACGTGTTCTTTTGTGTGTATTCAAATTTCAAACTTTCTATTTTCCTCTCGTAAATTAAAAATGTAGCTTTAAAACACTTCTTTAAAATGCTACATATTAAAATGTTCTGTTATCTAAATGTCCCATTTGCATAAATATAAAGATATAAGTATATATTCTCCATTATTTTTTTAGTTCTTCATTAATAAAGGTTCAGAATAAGTGAATGCATGTCATAATAACAATTTTATTTTCTAAAGTTCTATATTAATTACTGACGATGGAATTTATGATACCGGCCTAAAGTGCACTTGTATAACTAACCTTCTATGTCAAGGACTTGTTCTCTACAGTAGTGACATTCTTGCGCTATAAAATATTGTGTATAACTAAGTAAATAAATATTTTGTTTTGGTAGTTGAAAATTTTATGCTCATACGATTATTTTTCGTTTAACACTACTATCTTGAACTTTATACAGAGTGCGGAAATATTCCACCCTATGGTTATTAGTGCTGGCAAGTAAATTTAAAGGGATAAAAAAGGAAAATGTAATAATAATTTTTTTGTACTTCAGCTTTCTAAGCATTCTCGCCACTCATATCCGAACCAACTTGGAACGAAAATCAACAAGTTTTGAGTCCGTCCGTTTGAGTATTCGTTTCCTAATTATACTATTTGCATGTATGTATTCTTATTTTTCGTGATTTTTATTAATTTTCATTTTCTTTCTCACATTTCATTGTATTCTTTTACTTTTTTTTACAATATATCTTCTTTCCAAAGGTTATCTGAGAGACATTGCTTGCTTTTTAGGTGGTCTGAACAGACCTCCTGTTGCATTATGTATTACGGACTAAACTTTTTTTGCTATTATTGTAAAGCAGACAATAAACAGTCAATTGACATTTTCCAATAGCTACGTGTTACTAAAAACAAAAATCTGAATGTTAACTAATTGGCAATAAATATGCTATAGCAAAGTAGGAGTTACTTCATTTCGGGTTAATGTATTCTTATTTAGAAAGTTCAGGCGAGGTGTCAAATGTAAGAATATTTATATTTCGGGGCAAAGATGCTAAGAGGAGGCCCAGTGGGTATGTTATCAAGATAAGTAGTGAATAAAAGGTGAGCGTAAACAAATTTAAGTCTACATTTATACAAAAACTTAGTCTGGCTATGTTTGGTGTTGTTTGTATTTGTAGTAAAATTAATTTGTTTTTCATTTCTTTACTTCCATGAATGCGGTAAAAAATGGAAGCCTATTAGAATATCCAACTGTCTATCATATTCGATTTTTTCAAATCTAGTAGATGGTAAAACTTGAAATTTTATATTTATATACGATTAGGGATTAAAAAACAAACAAAATAATTTCAAAAAACTACGTATGACATGAAAGACCCGTTCAAACTAATACAAACGTAATTATGAAATACACTGTTTAAGGTATTCATGAAAACGCACCAAAATTAATCATTACCTCCCTTCCCTTACTTTCGAAAGTATTACGCCTGAAATTTTAAAGAAAATACGTAAAAACCGTTCACATATTACGGGAAGACATAGACTAGATTATTCCTCAAAATTTGTTCAAGAAAATGTTGCTAATTGAATTTCATTTATTGAACCACCTGATCAGTTTTTATCCATCATATTGATTTATGATACATACTCGTATCAATGACTTTAGATACTTAATAAACTTGGTCTTACCATCTCATAAATATGTATTTTCATATACATGTTTTCATGACTACGATTTAAACCTTTCTAATATAATATGACGTCATTACTACACAATATAATGAAACCAAGGCTCCGACTGTCTTCTGGCTAATGCAATGATCTCTAAAACTACTTCATAGATTTTTATCAATAGACAGCTCTAGAAGGACTTTAGGTGCACAGGGATAACACTATAAATCTATAAAGCGATTGATAAAAAAAGTTATGTTTGTTTCGGATACAGGTAGTATATGTATAAGCAGAGCACTTGTAACTATTAAATTTGACCTGAATCGATCGAGCGGTTGTTCAAATAGGCTTACACAGTCCTACGCAATCTATTTATTTTCAGTGGTAAGGTAGTAGCGGCCTCAGTAACCCTTGTTTTTGATATCTATACATACAATAAAATTTTAACTAATCGTTTTATGTACATGAAGGTTATATAAGAAAACTATTATGAGGACCATTTATTAAAATAATAGTTACAATTTGTGTTTGTGCGATTTTGTTATAGTTTTCACTAGTTTATTGCACTAAGTATTACTTGAGATTTAAAGTTCGTTTTATTTCAATCCGTCCATAAATAAAAAAGTTATAAATTAATTTAAAACAATATACAGTTTTCTAAAACGAAGTGAGAGCGGTTTGCTAGTATAAAATATTAATGATTTCGGTTTATAAACATAAGATTTGTTAATAACTTGACTCAGTAGCTTCTGGATCCTATCATAGCTTTGAACTAATGAACTATATTATCTGAACACGAATCGGTCAAATTATTAACGAGCGCATTAATAAAAAATATAGATTGCATTTAACACATCACTAGCATTTCTTCATTATTGAGGAGGCACAGTGCACACTGTACCACAACGCTCTAAGGCTGCAGACCAATTAGGCACATAGTTTGTGGCTGATGTTCTGCTAGCTGACTCTGACCTGCGAATTGGATGCAAAGCCATATGTAAATAATTGTCGGCTAAGTAACTTTGAACTACAAACTTAAGTTTATACTCGATAACTTGCTCAAAATACGCCTGTACGTTCACTGCAAATCGGCAGCTGACCAAACACGGCAGCGAAACTGAGTTCAGTACCCTTTGTATGGACATTCCATCTAACATAAGGGCAAATAGTCAGCCGCAAGTCGATTGCCTAGTGGGTCCGCAGCCTAATGTGGTTTTGTGGGCAGATTATTATTTCGGCAATATAGTATTTTATATAGCAGCGTGGTTAAGATACAATGTTTTGTACAATCATGAGTCTACGTTATTCGTAGGCCGCTACGGTGTCCTTGACTCGGCGTACCCTAGCTTTGTTGTAGGCAAGTAATTTGTTTATGGCAAAAATGCAGTTTGCATTGTTATTGTCATCATTGTAGCTACAACCCTGAGCGCAATGTTTAGCGACGCCCCTGTTTTTACATAAGGGAATATGTTCAAATAAATAATAAAGAAAAATAATAAATTATTTACAATAAGCCTTAATTTTGTTGTAATTAATTAATTTACGCTTATAAATTAACTTTAATTGTATAGATTTAACTATTCTGAAATATATCGAAATCTTATATAATTATCAATTTCTAAGCACTTCCAGATACCCAAATAACTTAACATTTTCATTGGTATTAAAAACCTATGTAAATAAAATAATTCAGTAGTTTAGTCTTTAGAGTCTTCTCACTAATATAATAGGTTTATAAGCAGTAAAACTTATATCACAATGTTATATCGTTTCTTTTTTAAATTTAAATAAATCTTTTGTTTTTTAAACTTTAAACTTCTTTAATATAATTTTACCTGACGTATTGGAAAAATAAATGTATTACATGACCATAATATAAAATTATGCAACAAACAATAATGAATTTCAATAAATAATTCATATCAATACATGGAATTAAAGCAAAATCCAGCTGGTAAATACCCGCGGTATAAATTTTGACAAAAGAAGGTTAACTACCGCTAAACACTATGAAGGCCTGTACACGTACATCGAATAGAAACCGATCTCATTACAAGACCTTTTTGCAATGTATGTAGGAAGGAGGAATGTAAATTGCTACTAAAGGGCCCAGTTCACCGTATAATGTTCTCTGGGGGCTACAAATGCCTCTAAGCGTGTACCTTCCTCGTGTTATTAGAATTGCGGCATTCGATGGGGTACGCAATTTATTGATTAGTAGACAGTCTGCCCTGTGAAGCCGAGTCGGTCAACTTTAGACTCGGATCATTATACATTTAAGTATCCTCTCAAAAATTTCTACTATTTGTTGTAGTATCTGACACGTAAAGTCTATTTTTTATTAAAATAGTTTCACTATTTTCTCTTAGTCACAGACAAAAAGTAAAATCGCAGACTTCACTTATTCTTATTTAAAACCGATTCTAAATAACATTTCATGCCTCAGTTACGTTCGGTTTGAATAATTATTTTATTATACCTAAATTAAAAAAGTTAAATCTAAATTAACACAAATTTAAAAATAGTTGACGTAATATTCGACATATATCTAACTACTTTACATACACATATACATGATATAAAACCTATATCTATCCGAAATAATGTACCTTTCAAATGGTAAAATAATTTTCCAAATAGGTCCGCAAATCCTCCGCATACGCACAAAATTCAGACAAACTCACAAAAATCACACTCTCTCTTTATAACATTAGTATAGGTTATGTATAGAAGACATTGTCTCGGAACTAACTAACTGTGACATGTCACAAACAATATGATACAATTATAAGGATTCTCTTTTAGACATTTGGCTAAGGATTGGATTTTATTACTGTCTAAAAACGAGTAAATTATTTTAAAACAGTTATGTATTTATTATTGTTACTGTTATTTTTTAAACTGCGGAAGCGTTCGGTTATTTTATGGATGACCGCTAGTGGCTAAACCGTCGACATCAAAATCTTTGGGTGATATAAGACTTATCAACTCATCTGGTCAACGTTTCCACTAATCCGCACTGGAGCAGTGTGGTAGAGAACGCTTTAGACGTCCACAATTACGAGGAACGCCCGTTCTCTGCTATGAATCACTAAGGTAATTAAACTAATTGCATATTTTAATTTTATATGAATAAACTATAGGTAAATCGCTATTTAAAGTTCAGTAAGTGCGCAGGTAACAGGTAAAAGCTAGTAATATCATCAAAATTTAAAATATCTATTAAGATGTTCAACTATGAAGACAATAAATATACTTGCTACGTTCGGTGAACATCAACACTAAAGTTGCAAGCAAACCTTATCTTGTTATTATGCCATTAATGTAGAATTAAATAAGATTTACTTTCCACGAGTACATCATCAATTTTGTGCTAATAAATGTTCGCGTGAAACTCATTTCAGTCGAGCTGTTGCTTTAATCTCCTTCAGGATTCTCATTTATAGTGGTGCAATTTAATATACTTACAATGTTACGTAATAATGTGTGTAGAATAGATTTTCTACAATCTACTTTCTGCACGACAATCTATCACAACTACCCCGACCCCGTAACCCAGTTGGTAGTGACCCTGCTTGCCGAGCGAAAGGTCCCAGGTTCGATTCCCGGCAGGAGCAGGCATTTATATAACGGATAAATATTTGTTCTCGGGTCGTGGAAGTTTGTCATGTCTTACTTGTATATTGCGGGGCTGTGAGCGTTTTTTTATACATATATTACCTCCCTGTCCTTTATCACTGAAACTGCTGCCGCCCGTGATGAATGAAAATGTATATAGTTCCATCCCCATAATTTACGGAAAGATCTAAGATCTGATTATCCAAAATTGTTAAATTTCAACCGAATCGAAAAAAACAATCTGGTTACACGTAGAGAACTTTATCCCAGACGAATCGGAATAGAATTTTTTAAATTCTATTATGTTATAAAATATTATTATATAGCATGTGTGGCAGCTAAAATAATCCATCCATTAGATAACTTTACGTTAAATATAAAATAAACGTCTCCTAACAATAATTTTTCGTCTTGGAGCATTTTCCTATTAAGCCAAACTATTTATTATCCTACATACATTGATATATCTACTATCGACCAGTCCGATATTCATAAAGTAAAATTATCTCCATTGGTGTGACCGGAACACAAAGGAAAATGAGCAATCATAGTTCATAATTACACAGCTCCAAAACTGCTTAAAGTTCTATAAACACGGCGGCCTCGTTGTTATCAAACGATGTTTGATTTAATGGTCTAAAAATGTAAGTCCAGACAATCTGGCTTAGCGGGGTACTATTTTGTAATTTAACAAAATTTCTATATATAAAACACAACAAAACATCGAAAACATACTAAGAATAAAAATACCCTTTTTATATAGTATGAACTATAAACATATAGGTATTTTTATCGAAATAGCTGCATAAAAATATCCTTATTTATTACCTATTTTAAAGAACTTCAAGCCAAATTTTATGTCCTATTCCGTGGTGACAGATCCATTTCCCGAGATGCAAAGAGTCCTAGACCCATAATATAAGTTACAAATAGACCAGATATAATTTAATTCCGTTAATTGATTTTCACTCGTCATGTGCATAGACGGCCAGACAAAAAGACAGTTATAGAAATATTTTTTGCTCTAGACTTATGTAGATAACAAAGCCTGCCTGCATTAAATATCTGATAATTCATTATATATAATTATTTAGTTACCATAAAATTATTGATAATTTTTATTGTGTAGTATAAAAGATAATACCTATTATTATAGTTTAATTTATTTCTCCGTGCAGTTTGGGTCATAAAAGATAAGCCGGCTAGGGCGATGAGCATGTTGCGCGGGCGCAACTCCCATATCGATAAAAACAAATGCGTCATCGAAGGCAGGTGCACGGCGGCAGTGCGGTATACAAAGGTGCTGCGATATTGTTATGTTATGATCATTGTTTCTCAATTGTTATGTAATTTGTTTTTCATCATTACCTCTACCTGCAAATTAATGCAATGCTAGTTTAGTACATACATATATCGAAGAGAAAATAAGTATTTTTGCGCATTCGTTCTCTGAATTTCTTTAGTGACACAATGGCTACTCCTTTGTTTTGTACGAAGAAGGCAGAATTTATTCAAAATATTTTTTTTGCGTGTTTGCACTAATATACCAGCACAAGCACGTGTTGTTATCAACAATGTTTTAACATTTTTCACTGAAATGAAAATAGATCCCAAAAAGTTACAAAGTGTTAATTTCTGCCGTTCTCATGTATGCTGATATGTGCTGTGAGTGTTAGTGAGTTTATCACAATCCCACACAATGACAAAACTAAATACACTATCGATAACGCTTATCGACAACAATAACGTGCATCACTATGCCCGCCTATTAGGCTCGTGAGTGGGAGAGAGAGCAAAATACTCGCTTCACCGCTCCGACGTTTTATGACGCAAACTGCACGGAGAAAAAAATTATACTATATTATAATACTTTAAAAACAATTATTGGCAAATCCTTATTCAACAAAAATAAATAGAATATTAAAAAAAAGATTTTGGTTATTCGGGCCCGTTGTAGTTTTCATACATATATTACTAAATATTATACTTTATTTAGTAATTTGAACAATTTAATATGTGTGTGGTTTGAAACCCAAGCTCACTAAAGACAAGTGTCAGTTTCCTATTCAAACTACTGCAATGCCTTTCTCAATCAACACTAATTTCAATACAGTTTCAATACAGTAATAGCGTTTGCCGAATGATCGAAATTCAACCATAATTATTAAAGAACGTTTAATTTCCATTTTTTCTGTTTATAACACAATTTTTCTATTTAAGACAACGAATGAAAAACATTATAAAAGTGAGTTGACGAACAACGGAGTTTTTTAGCTTTAGCTTTGCGTATTTATACATTCTAGTATTTGCTCAGTGCTCGAAATTCGACCATAACTATTAAATAAGGTTTTGTTTCTATAAAAATAAAGAATAGCTAGCTAGCTCAAAAAAAATAAAGAAAATCGATTGACAAACAGAGGAGAAAAAAGGGATTTTTTTACGTATTAATTATTTACATAAAGATTTGATTCATTTTATTTTGCGCCAATCTGAACGTAATATTAAAATAAGCGTTTTTATGAAAACCCTCTGTAATTATGAAGATATAAGTAGGTGAGTTGTGAGTATTTAACTACATAAGCTGTAAGTGAAATTGGAGTGACCCGACGCGCCCTCCGCCCTTTCCTCGTTAATGGGTACTACAATGATGGATAACTCGAGCACGTCCCAGCTCTAAGGCTCGGCATACACATGCCAAAGTAAGTAATATTGTCGGATACGTATTCTCATAAATATTTACTTTAATATGGTTGGCATGTCGTGGCAGGCAATGTTATAAACCTTTATAATGTAGGTCGAACGAAAGGATTTCATAATGTTTACTCTATTTCGACTTTTTTGTTAATTAAAAACTGTAAGCTTTTCTTTCTTGACTCGCAACGCATCAATGTAGTATTACTTATTGCCATGGACAACAGTGGCCACTGGCCATCAGATGGCCAGATTGTTTGTCACCTATTGAAAAAAAAAATGGAGAAAAGCAATTTTTATTAATATAGCATACATAATTTATGTTCCAAGTAAAAAAATAAAATTTAACTTCACAGTTAGCTCACAGAGAATAAAGCTACATTACACTATAAAACGTACATATAAGTTCTTGGAAATCGATACATAGTCGTGAAAAATATATAGAATTGAGATTCCTATCGCAAGGCTCCCTAGCTTTTCTAACTTTTGGAATTGTTATGTAAATAGCCGACAAACGAGCAGACGAGCCACCTGATGGTAAGTGGTCGTCGTTGCCTCTGAACATCAGTAATACTAAAGATATCACTGATGCGTTGTCGGCCAGGAAACGAGGAGAAAGAAAGAAAGTACGGGCCCTCAAGACCCCAGCCGGAATACGACGAGTCATTTGGCGGTTGACGAAAGCAGGAGGTTGGTAACTAGCCAGGCGGGCTTCACAGAAAGGTAATAATATTAATGAATTAATAATAATACTAATAATATAATCTTTACGCGAAGCCCTACCACCATGCACGTTGAATTCAATTGCCTCTTACGACACCCTGTTCTGGATTGGGGGAAGTATTCTAGACCGCCCCAATACGGCGCAAATATGTAACAGGTACGGTGCAATCCCAAAGAAAATTTAAATAGAATCGTCTTTAAATTAACATCATTTAGCATACCATTTTTTGCTTTATATATAGAATATAATAGCAACATACTTAGAAAATAAACCAAAAATAAACCTATAAAGATTTCGTTTTAATTGTTATTACAAATATAGCATTTGTTTCTAAATAACTTGAGAAGCTTTTAAATAACTTCTATAAACTTAAGTGACATAGTAAACGTGGTTGAAAGTGAGTGCTATACTGGAAAAACCCTCAGCATTTATTTTGTGCCTCTACTGAAAATGGATACTGAAAATAAATATTAATATCAGTGTCCGACGCGCCTCTTAACCTGAAAAACAGACAACTATTTGTAGTGTCTAAACTCCGGTGGGCTAGAAATATTTTGCGGGATACAGACTTGTTTGAATACGAATACAAAGCGATTATTACCAAAATCCATGCATGCATTTTTAAAAATACCTACAGAAAATATTGTACAATTCACATTTTTTAAGTCAATTGGCGAGAAATGTGTGGTTGTCCATAATGCCAAATGCTTCAACTATGCGTTATCGGCCAAACAGGAGCTGTTTTATAACCAATTGTATGACACTGCAAAGGCAGTTAAAAGCATTTCATGATTAATTCCAGAAGGGTAGTAGCTAACCCAGACAGAGACAGACAGAGATCCTACCACCGAGCAAAAGCACCGTCGAGATTGAATCGAGTGGTACGTAATCACGCGACAGAGAAACATTACGCCATTGGGTTGTCCATCGTTCAATAGGCCGCACCATCAATTAAGTAATTTATCTTGTACTCAAGGTTGGATGCCTTTGCCCGAAACCCCAAAAACGTTCAATTTCGAAGTAAATAACATTTAGAAAAAAAGCATTTAAAAAAAAATAATTACCTTATAGAACAGTATGATTGTACTAGAGTAGGATTTTTTATTAATAAAGACCTGAAATCTTGCATTCCCCTGAGTCTTTTTAGAGAAGATAACATTACTCTTGATCTACGAAATATTGTGTAATGATAAAATATTTGTACATTCATATCGCCCGAAATAGGTCGTGTAATATTAAAGGAGCAAAACGGCATATTTGAGCTTACAATATTATTACATTATACGATATTCAAAGTTAGGGATGCAAGTATCCTCTTAGTAGGCCAGTACCGTAGTCCTTAAGCTATGAAGTCGTTAACCAACATCTGGCATTTTGTCTTTAAACACCTGCCAACTGGGAAGTAAATCTAATATTTTCTTTTAGAATTTGCAGGATATATTAGTTTTTTCTATGGTATGTTCTACAGAAGAATAATTATGAATTATTTGCTTAGACAATATACCATATGTTAGATAACCATACGGTAGCCATGCTGGTAGGCACTTACTTAGTAGTAGTTATTAAATATATAGTCTCGTAATAGATTCAGATGTGTTAGCAGTGTATTAAATGTTTTTTGTAAGTAAAGTTTAAACGTATAATAAAGAAAGCCATGGTAAATGAACCGTTTGGAACGTAAATAACCTTTACGAGCGTCGGTGGCGCTTCCACTCTACAACCCAGCCACAGTTCAATCGATGTAATTTACTCGTAGCAATTCGAAACAACTTATATATAATCAAGAACTATGGGTTAATATTCACACATCACATATTCTTTTATAGATTGGTTTCACCGACATACGAGTCATATATATGTAGAATTAAATTCTGCTATTTATAATCTTAATAAGTAGAATGTATATGATTTGATAGTCCAACGAGAATATAAAGAATAGAAGAGAATGTAATGACAACCAACTCATATACTAAGTACTAAATAAAATAATTATATCATGTTATAGATCGTCTCCGGTGTGATACTACGCACGTGTATTGTAATATATAAAAGGTGGTTAGAATTCTGGTTAACATTGAACAGTATGTATATAACAATAGTATATAACAGTAGTATATAACCATATAGTATCTCCGCGTTCGGTAACTTTATTATATTTGATGACTTGCATATACGAATATAACAGGCTCGACGTAGAATGATCGCGTAATTTTTTAACATGTAAATTGCAAAACGTGAACTTGATTTCTTAATTGGGTTTTGGTTACAAAAAGTACAAATTACACATGGGTCTGAATATTTTCTCTTTTGTCATGTTTATAATAAAAAAAAACAATTTATAAATAACCGAAAGGTTAGGAAAAATGATCTTATTTGTAAATCGTACCTGTAAAGGACGCCATCCTGGCTATAGGAGCGCAGTCACTGAATAATAGATGCAGCGAACAAGGTTATCTTTGATATTCGCGGACTACGATTGAATGCAGCTTGCGACGTCGTACCCGGATTCCTAATATTCACTATACACCGTTATATGAGAAATCTTTACGTCACATCCGCTAACGGGGTTGTAGGATGGTTAGGTTGAGGTCGAGAATGCGGGGTAGGCGACGTGCACCCCGGCCGGCTGTCGCTGCAAAATGATCGCGTGGCGCTCTCGAAGCACGCACCCGCCCGCCCTCGCCGCCCTCACCGCCCTCGCGCCGGTTGCAGGCTCGGCCAGTTTTCACGAAGATGCTTTTACACGCAGTCCATGCCTTTGAATTAACTATAGAAATACGTTCCTTGCTCTTTATTACCGTGATTAATACATACAATAAATTAAATATACTATTTACAACATATTTCATATTATATCAACGTTAAAGATACGGTTATTGAATTCTAAATCGCGTTACACATCAAACATTATTTTATTGATGAGGAAGGTGGTAGGTTAAGGTACGGCAAATGTTTGCGCTCCCCAGCACACCAGGGAATAAAGCTTCTATAATCCAAAACTCTGTAATTAACTTCAAACACAAATAGAGTCCTATTTGAAGTCGATCTCGGATGATTGGGACTTCTGAGGATTTAAGTAGACCGCTTTCTTTTCAAGCTAGCTTCTTTAGGCCGTCGCTTCTTTAACATTCTTAGCCCCTAACTTCCTCAGGGCCTCAACGGATGTACATGGGACGCCTCCCATTGGCCACATCGTTGCCACCGTAACCGTGAACCATTAACGGGGTCCATTGTCTAATTTGTCGGCAATTGACATAGTACAGCGATGCACGCCATAATACTTAACAAAAACACAACTGTTTAAAACATCTTATTTAAGTAAATCTTTATCTATGTAAACGGAAAGTGTACGCGATTCTTTCATTGAACATTCTCTAACCTCTCAGCTTCGCGAAACTAACGATTGTAGTAGGGAAATTTCATTTTAATACTAATAACCCTCCCTCGCTTCGGTTCAGAAAACCAACCTTACGTCTACAATTAGCCCGCACACCCAATACAATTGTTATTCAGTTTTATCGGGTATTTAATAAATCTCATGTTTATGCCATTTTATTATTTTAGGGGTCAGTCTAATTTTATGAATTAGGCTCATATTAATTAATTGCAATAGTAGCAAAAAGCAGTTAAAACTGTACTGTGTATATATTTCTTTAATGTACAGTGACTAAACGTAAACTAAGTTAACTTAAGAAAATAACTCAACAACATTGTAAAGTCTGCCTATTGAAACTCCTGATAATGGGATCAACATATTGTAGAAAAAAAATTGGATCTCATTATAACGCATTTCCCTTCTCCTTATAGGTTACTTATAGCTTCCGTATATCAGGTGCAAAAACATTTCATAGACTTTATCAACATGACGGGTACTGTTTCTGCATTTGTTGTATGGAACCCTAAAAATAAAGAGAAGAAAAATTCCCGGTAATAAATACGAACATCATTTTATATATATAATACCCATTTTTCTCTTCTGTGAATTTAGCCTTCCCCGTACTCTCTAGTACCATGTTGTGTGACATGAATTAAGGTTACATTGTAGCATAGTTTTGTTTTTCTTGCACCGACGAACTACCTATGGACTTTGGCCTACAGTGGAGCCATCTATTTTGTTGAACTTAAACGCGATGTAATATCTTGTTCGTGACATTTTAACTTAAGAAAAGAGAGATGTCGCTATATTCGCGGAAAATTTCGTAAGCAGTAAATAAAGCCCGGTTCTGTAAAGTTGCATGTGAGAACTAAAGAAAGATGGCGCTAGAAGCGCGGATATTATTTAGTCAGATATTTCATTTTATTTATACCTCTACAAACAAAGCTAAATATCTACATTTAATATTATCTTACTTTTCAGACGGTTATCGTTAGTAAAGAGATTATTGGAAACACATTAAATTAATTTAAAACATAAAATATCTCTTCATATTTGGGTCATGCTGCGATGATACTCTGTTCTCACGTACTGAGGTAGTGTTATTCCATTTTGGAAAAATTATACCTGTTAATAAAAAAAAAAAAAATATTTTCTCATATTTTGTATATTGGTAAAGTGACACTAAAATATTGTGTTATGTAATTAGGAATATATGCAAAGCTATAAAGTAGTAGTAAGTACAGTAATCCGAGTTTTTAATGGTAAAGTTATTGTTGTATTAAAACCATGGTTCAACATTAAAACTGATATTATGTAGATTGAATGACAGTATACTGCAATACCGCTTGTTCTTCATAGTATAAGCTACCATATAGGTGAGAAATCGATAAACCTAGTTTGCAACTACTGAAATTTTATAACGGTGTTGTAAAAAAATTATAGATATAAAAATAATGATTAATTATAAACATCCCATAAAATACTGTTATCAATTCACCAATTCGTATGTACGGCCATATGGGATAAAATAGGAAAACAATGTATAAGAATATCATGAATAATAAGTTAATAAGTATTTTTTAATGATGTTGCAATCCAATAGTTCATTTTGCGTTTATACACTCAAAACTAGTTTGTGATTCCATACTGAAGTGTGACTTCTAAATACTATTCCACATGTTAATTTATTTTAATGCTGACGTTTAAAATATACAGTACATTAAGAGTTAAAAAATGTCATAATTCTAATCAGCCCTAAGTACTCGCTGCTCGTTAGACTCACACTTACCCACTTTAAAAAAAAAATTAAAGCACAATTCCAAAGATAACTTCTTAGGCTTACCATTAGCTTCATGAAACTTAACAAAGCGGCGAAAGTAAAAATAAAGCTAAAGAGATGATATAAACTGTTTTAGTGTCTCTACAGACAGCTGCACGCGCCGACAAGCTACGAGTTTTGCTACGGACACCTTTAATGCATCCAATAGAAGTGCTATTTAATAACTTTGTCGTTTGTTTATTTTATAGGAAAACTTACGGATTTTTAAGTCATAAATTAATACGTAAAGAAGGGTGGATTAGTGGTTTTACCTTCGGTCTCCTGCTCATGGAAATTAAATTCGAATCGTATTCGATCATGTCACCATCCATAAATACTGCTGAATTAATATAAAATACATTTATCCTCTAACGCTACGGATTTTCAATAGAGCGATGCCAAAAACTATTATACTGGTACTAAAGCGATCCGTCTTTTTACACTTTACACGTTTTTTTATAAAAATCGACTACTTCGTTTTTCCGCGAAATAGTAATAATAATAAAGGTTTAAACAAGAAAAGAATCACAACGACATCAAAAGAAGCATCCGTATGTATGTATATTATACTGTACTTATACTGTAAGTTTTGAGTACAAGACAACTACCCTTGCTCATGGTGCATTTTACTGAATAACGAAGGCAATTGCAGCATGTCGCTCCAAATGGGAAGTCAAATACAAATATCATTATTTGTGGCCATAGATATCACAGATTTTAAAATGGTAACGTAAGAAAGTGCTCTATGTTCGATTCTTTTAAGTATGCAAATATTATTTATATATTGAGAAACTAGTTTTAGTAAGAAATTCACCAACTTAGCAAAACATTTATTAATTATAAAACAATATTTTAAATTTTTCAATGTCTGTCTGCCTATGTTTCGAACATATGCGTAGATCTTATTATAAATTTGAGGACAGTAGGATAAATGCTACATCTTCGATATTCATAAAATATTATAAAATTCTACACCTAAATAGCTATCATCCATCTCTTTTTTTACATAAAATAAGTAATACTTGACAACAATTTGACGTATCATCCTTCTATTAAAATCAACCGTGAAATGTTTTAATGTATTTTGAATGCACTGTCGAAAAGCCATTTACCAGGAAGATTGTCCACTAACTACTTGGCCGAAAATACATCGCTGATGCCATTAGTGTTTCGGATCAGGTGGTCGTTTTACTAGTATTTTATATAAAATATGTATTTACTTATCAATTTTCTAATAAAATATAATAATATAATTTTTTTACCGTTTAATTATTTACAAATATGCGTAAAGATATAATATTTTTTTATTGTATTTTTTTGCCTTGTTTCTGTTTTTATTTATACTCCGTTTTTTATACCACTATTTAAAATTGTTTTTTTGCGTGTGTTGTTGTACAAGTTGTGAATAAATCTATATTCTTTCTTTCTTTCTTTCTAAATCTGATCCCAGCGGTATGTCAAAAATTACGAGGATCATTTAACTAGAAAATAGCAAAGAAAAGAAAAGTTTCTACTGCAAGTTAAAAAGAAGCGGCCGTAGAAAATGAGTATAGTTGCTTTCAAATGAAGCGAAGTGGAAAAAGCTCTTATCGTTATTGCAGAGTTCATTATTCACCTTTTTAAAGTGATTATTTCATATCTATATAATTTTATATTTTATACCTACTGTACTACTTTTGATGGTAAGTGAGTTGAGAAACCACAATCACGATATACAGAAGGATGAGTGACCGCTGGTGGCGAATTTCTTGAACGTTTCCCCGCCTCGTAAGGCAATCGTTAAACCATGTCAGAAACTTTAGATGATCTAAGAACATCCCACTTATCCGCAAAACAGCAGTGTAGATTATGCGCTAGGCTAATTGGTGAAGAAGTCCGTGCTCAGCAATACATTGTTTACGGCTAAAGCTATACAATAATAGCTTTCTTGGCGATGTTGAGCCAATTTGTTCAATCATTTGTTATTAACTTTACTAAAGCGCCACCTATCGAATCCTAGTATAAATATGGACCGTAGTTTTCAGAACAAAAATGTATTTTGATAATTAAATCATGTTTTTTGTCTCTTTTTTCTTCTCTCGTTTTTGTTTCTCTCTCTCAAGATACAAGTCTCTAGATAAAGTCACCTAAAAGAGCGACCAACCATTATAATGTAAATAGGCAGAGAGGGATATGTTCATAAAAAATAACAAGTTCTTCTTCTAGTGACTTTTACATTATTTTCACTAAACAAATTATACTTGGATTAAAATAAAATTTTCAATACTATCACGACATGGCAGTAGAGGGGCTTACGTGCCGCTTACAAACAAGATGGCGGTGCCGAGATATATATATATATATTCGTCTGTTTTTACTTAAAGTCGCATGCTCGAACTAAAACCCGTTTATTATTTTTATCTTGTTTTTCACCATATCCTCGCAATAGATTATATTATAAGATTCCCAAGAATACAAGAGGAAATTGATTTAACATGCAGGTACATGCAATACATACTTACATAACTTACAGAGTTAGCTTTCAATTTATATATTTCAATATATATATTTTTGCTGCAATATGGAGGAAATTTCCAATTATCATATCTATTTCTTAAGAAGACTAAGCATGCATTTTAAATTAATGTAGCAATCGTGCACGTCGACCTGGGGATTGTTGTTCATTGCAACCAAAGGGCACCTACTATCGACCTCAAGCATTCCTCTTTGAGGTCGACTTTAAATCTGTTCGATAGTCAATGGCCCAAACTTTCGATAAAACTAAATAATATGACATGAACTATTGGTATAATAATTGACTAAAGCAGCTCCTTCCACTATTAAATTACTAAAATGAGTTTAGATGTTTCTTGAAGAACGAAACAAAATAAGCAAATATCTTTAGACTTTTAAAAATGAAGTACTGCTATTATGAGGTTCGTTTTAAATTAACATTACGACAATGGCTATTAACTACTCAGCAATACACAAAATATTGAACAGTAATTAAAAGTGAAACTGTGTTTCGTTTCTCGCTAACATTTTTTTATTGAAAGTTATTATTTTTGCGCGGTAAATAACAGTGTATTTAGTTTAGTTTACTGTTAAAAAATAATACAGTACTTTCTTGACATTATCCTTTATCAAATAATGCCGCGCCGCTTGGCAATAATATCCCAAGTTTAGGCTATAATCCTAACTTACGATTCAGCCAGTACGTCTCGTATCAAAAATCAACGCTCTTCTCTCTTGGCACAAATAAGAGAAAACTGTGTGCCTCGCCTTGAACACATTCATACCTAGGTACGTAGGTCCACAAGAGGTTTTAGGTACATCTATGGTTATTTTATTCGTCTCTTTTGATATTTTAAGGTGGTTAGATTGCCATTTTAATATTTATTGTTGAATAACTTCATAAATACTCGTACTACTCTGAATACTTTTGGAGTCTATCTATTATATGTATGCAATATCTATGAAAGATAAAAAATTAACTTGTAAGAGAATTTTGACTTAAACAAATTAGTATCAAATAAGGACGAAGTTGAAGAAGTTTTCATTGTTGTCGTTCCTATGAAGACTCTATGCAATACTCACGCCCGTTATATTTACGGTAAAATGCCTATGCCTAAGTTTTTTTTAGGAGCATTATATATAAGGAATTACAGGATTTATCACAGAAATGGTTCTTATGAACTACTTCCTTGGTAATTTATAAAGACATAAATATATGGTTCTAATAATAATAAATATATGGGTCTAGATATAACATAATTAGAAAAAACCGTCATTTTACATTTCTTACCCTGTCAATATTGTATATATTATATATGTGTGTATAAAAATTAAATCAATCAGTGATCGTAGTTAGCAAAAGTTTCTTATACGCCAAAAATTTAACTTCTAATAATGCTTTTAAGCTTTGTTATGGTTGAAAAAAATAGGAATAAATAATCCTATACAAAAAATATAATAAATTGTAGGTATAAGTAGTTGAAATTTAGACGCAGTCGTAATGGATTCAATTTAAATAAAAATGACATAAGTAAGCGATGAAAGTAAATACAACCCCTTTAAGTAGATATCGAATAATATATGTATATACTATAAAGGATAGATTAGACAAATATAAAAAAATGTCCATAAATAACATTTATAAAAAACATGTAAAGTTTTTTTTTTTTATATTTTATATGATACATGCCATTCATACGTTTTCTTTCTCGGTAGTAAGAATCCTATACTAAATACATATACCTATGAGGCCGGCGGTTACAATTTCGCCGGTTTAATAAGGTAAAATAAATGTTTACATTGCTCCAGAACTGTGTAGATTGCTCTTCACAAAGTGGAAGTTTAAAACGACAACTTGAACGCTTGTAGTGTCTTAATGTTCCAGTCCCAAGTAATTGTTCGGGTTAACGTCGCACGTCAGAATTGCTGGCCAAATTACGACCTCGTATGAATAGAAGAGTCGTAGCTTAGCGAATCTTCTCTATAGAGTTCAGAGCCGTACCTCTGTGTATTTTAATCAGTAAATTAATTATGTTTTGTTCATCATAGCCTCATATGTGTTGTTAAGAAAGATGCAAGATAAACAGGAGAGGTTAGTTTGAACTCCATTGTTAACAGCACCTTATTTTAGTGTATTCTATTACATACTTGAACATAGAGTGAGAAGATCAATGCGAGATATCAACGCCAGACGTCTACAATATTTGTTTTGCGGCTGCGATTTCCAAAGCTACGTGCTCTACTTCCGTAAAATGTACTATCTGAACATTTTCAGTGAAAGGTTGAACAGAACCCATAAATTTTTATTTTCGCTGGAGTGCCATATGAGTCTTGAAATTAGTGGCACAGGAATTGATATATATTATATGATATATATGATATTGATATATTAGGATGTACAAGAAAACATAACCTATCAGATTCCTGCAGACCTCAGAACTAATAAAGCTTAAAATGCGTGGCGCACCTATATTACACTGCTTAACTACCGAAAACACGAAATGTTTTCGATGTGCGGATCGGTGACGTATAGCTCATTTATCGCGCGATTCTTCATTGCACACTCATTAATACGTGAATAAACCAGTATATACATAGAATCTAATATGCCTGTTCCCTATTTTTCATTTGCGTAGGTAATTACTTTAAAAGAAGCAGTTTTGAAAAAAGATATTTAATAAAAGTAAAATTTTGCTTTTGTCAACTTTTTTTGAGGCTTATAGCAAAAAGATGTGCATCGTTCGTTGCGGAAAATGTATTTTTAGATACCTAACGTAAATAGGTGACCTATAAAGAGTACGTGAAACGTTGTCATTGAAAAAGCCAACTTTAGCAGCTACTGTTGGCTAGTTCTAGATTTCCTTGCATAGGATCGGCGTAGATTCATAAGTGTAAATTTTGTTCTAATTCTGGCGTTTTCTACGTTGTAACGGTTGTTTTATACATAATA
This sequence comes from Megathymus violae, assembly GCA_003671415.1. Classification (NCBI taxonomy): domain Eukaryota; kingdom Metazoa; phylum Arthropoda; class Insecta; order Lepidoptera; family Hesperiidae; genus Megathymus; species Megathymus violae. The sequence goes on along the minus strand of PDGT01000005.1, from coordinate 3,345,277 downwards.
AAAATACGTGTGTGAACGTTTAATTGTGGGTCTGACGTCATAATATCAAGGTTAAAGTAGTTTTCATTCAATCTTTACGTGAGGACTGTATAAATCAACAAATTGAAAATTTTAGAATGCTATACTTTCGATAAAGGGGATGCAAGGTCCTCTATTTTTAGTCTGTTATCAAATATTTATTTATTTATATTTAATATTTGAATATATTACTTTAATCCCTGCTAGATTTGAATTTAATATACAATATCATGTCGTTGTTGGTCTTAAAGTTATCAAAACACTGTAACAAAAGATAACAGTAATGTTGGAGTCTAATTTTCATAATTGACTTTATTCCTCTGAAACACACGTAAATTATTTTTCCCTCTTTACTCACTTTTTACTCACGTTTAAATTGTAATATCCTAAGTTATAACCTTTACATTGTTCTCAAATAATATTTTTATGATGTTAGCCTCGTAGCATTTATACGGCACAATAGAGATTTCAGTGGAAAAACGAAAATTACCATTGTAATGGAAATACTCCCCGGGGAAAATCGGACCGTTTCCGATATTTGACTGGTAGATTTATTGTTAATTTTAACATTTCTTCCCGAGACTTACAATCGTTCAATTACCTCTAGCTATTGATACAATTTACCTCTAGAAATTTGCAGGCAACTTGGGACAGCACCAATTCCTCGCCAGTTTGAAGCATCCTCTATAACTGTATATTGATTTAAAACATGCACTGATTATTTTTTTCTCTGATTTACCTTACTAATTACTTGTTATTAAAACACTTTTAAAAACGGTAATAGTAGCAACAATTTATAATATATTGAAAAAGGTATTTAAATGATTAAACAATTTTCACATTGAATTTGAGTAGCCATTTAGGTTCAAAGTATAGTCATTGTAACTACTGTATTGAAGAGTCTCATAGTTACTAACTGTCCTGGAAGATCTCAACAACAAACAAGGCGTTTCACTTGATACTAACTTTAGTATATAAATGTTTCATTTAGTCCATTCTCGATCCTCCATGACCTAAGGACTATGATGGTAATGAGTGGACTAAACAGAAAAAAGGATGCTGTTGTCACCTCCCCAGAGTAAATTTGTTTCGAAAAAATGTATAAATGACTATTTTTTAAACATGCTTAGGTTTATGATGTCTCTTTTCACATGAAGCTACCGCAGCCTGATGAATTAAAGCCGTAAATACGACTATATGACTTCAGCCAAAAAAACGCTACATATGTATCTGATTTCTGTAGAAATAAAAAATACAAATTTTAGTGGCTTTTGCTAGATTACGAAAATTGCCCAGGATCGAGGTGATTACGAAACGACAGGGTCGTAAATTTTGTTTTATCTGTTTGATCTGAAAATATTTCGTACTTTCAACACCGATATTTATAGAATACCATTCATTAGAATATAACTTATTATATATTAATAAAGTTAGTACTACTTTAGTACATAACTAATAGCCAATAAGTTAGATAAGGTAATAGATTAATTTATATTATCGTAATATCCAGTCAACTCAATTAAGGCTTTATAGCATTCTTAATGAAATGAATTAATTTGAAATAAAAAAGTGTCTAAAATGATATGTTAATTGTGCCAGACATGTATCTGGACTTTATAATCCGTAAACGAAGAGCGCAGTTTCGCAATTTATAATAAAAGTTGAGTAACTTTTGAATCGGCAATAAATTGTACTACGCGTTTAAATCTCATTCGCTTTTATAAGACAAAACGTATGTAAAAGACATTGTAATTTCATTTACAATATATTACAAACTATTAAAACTCAAAAATAAAAACTACTAACTATAAATATATACACTATTGAAATTCAAAAAGTTTAAAATTACAAATTTGTCCACTGTAAAATTATACGCTACGAATACAAATTCCACATTTCTGTATCACACATTGAATACAGAAACAAATGTATTTATTCAACTTTTGAAACAACCTGTATAATACTAGAGAAGGGGTGTTAAAGCAAGCGTTAATAACGTTCTGCTTCCTCCGTAATGTTATTCAATACTATACATGTAATAAATACCCATATTGAAGGAAATCTATAGATACGTTTATTAAATTACCAATGTATGTATAATAATTAAGTAAAAAGTCTTACTTCATTCAGTTATAAATTAATTTAACATAATTTACTTAATGTGTAGTTAAAAACAAAGCTTTTTGTAACATAAATGAACTAAAATAGTTTACTGGTAGTATAATGCCTCTAAGCTACAAGTCCACCCATTATAGAAACTTACAATTAAATATAATATAAGTATAATAAGGGTAAAAGAAAAGTTTTCTCTTTTTATGGCTCATAATGTTTATAGGACTTCTGAACGATTTCTCGGATTGAGGTCGAATTCACACAATATTTATATTGATAAAACCCTAGTCTCGACAAATCTGATCTGATTACGCTGGTATCTGTTATGATGTAGTCGGATCATACACCGAGCGAAGCGTGTCCTCGATTGATAGATCTACTAGATATATACAATCACTCAATTTTATATATTTTGTGTAGATTACAAAGGAGACTCGCTCAAAATCCAAATTAAAATACAGCACAATGCAGAATTATTATTTAAACAGAGAATTTAAAAACGAAATATTTATAGTCTTAAAGATGTGTTACATAAGCAATGTTATCGGAAAGCAGCGATCTCTGCCATACCCACCTTGGGTAAAAAATCAGAAGGTCGAGATAAAATATGGTAGTGCGCATATATTCATATAATTTACACACAGTAAAAATGGCTAATATACATATACATAAAATAAATGCTATTTTAAACTTGGTCAATTATTTTTCGGTTTTATAATTAACTTCATTTTTCGTAAGCTTCATTCGTTCGACATAAAAACAGCTATTATGTAACTTTAAAACGAATTTGGATTTAGTGAGGTTGACTCAAATTATGTCATTTTATTTAATATTATAATGAATTCTTTTCACATTGAAATCTGTTTTCAGTGATTGAAAATATAACACAAAATAAAATAAAATGGATGGACTCTGTGGCTTGTGACATTTTGGACATAGAACTTGTATTTTTATTAATAAATTTAAATTAATAATAAAATTAATTATTCGTGGAAAAAAAATATACCTTTCCTCTTTAACGTTTTAGGCTATCACTTTTATGTTTTATGTAAATACTAACAGCACATCCCTACTTAGTTCCGGTTCAGCCATTAATTATTATACACATATATGCTTGATATGTTGCCTATGTCCATCCCGAATAATGTACCTTTCAAATGGTAAAAGATCTTTTTCAAACAGGTGCCGTTGTTCCGGGGATTACCTTCTGCATACACACAAATATATAATATTAATATAGCTTCCCATCATCATCCTAATCAGTACAATCACAGCTATGAATCTTATATTCAAAATGTTTTAAATAACCGCAAAATTAATCGGACAAACCATGTAAAATTTTATAAATTCACACTTTCAGGGAGCCAATTTTTTTTACAAGTAAATGTTTGTAATCTTCTGAAGAGTTAATTAAACATTGTTTCATGCATCTTTATCATGATTAGGATACTAGGAGTATAGCGGAAGAAAAAAAATGTAATGTATACTTAGAGGTTTACCATTACTGTTATTATAATATCTTATATATACGTTTCAGGATAGTTTGAATTCAAAAGCTTTATTTTACCAACGACATATCTAATGACTAGATTTTGTCAATGAAGGGCGTAAAAAAATCATTTCATAAACATGCAAGTAAATATTTCATAGTTATCTAAAATACAATTATTCATAAAGTAAAGTGAATCGAATGATTTTTATTTTGTAATATTGTATGATATCTATAAAACCGGATGAAAAATAATTCACTATTTAACTTCAAAATAGCATTAAACACAAAATATCTAAGAAATGCACTGTTTCCAGCATAAAAACAAAAGGTAATTTAAGTTTCTATAAAAATCAAAAGTCCTTACCGTCTCGTTGCGTAGAAATCCTCTAATTTACATAAACGACGATTTCAACGGATAGGATTGCGAACGGAAAGAAAGTCACGTAATACAAGACGGGCTCATCGCGTAAGCAATGCGTCCCTACTAACGCTTCCCTTCCCGCGCGCGCCGCTTCCCGCACGCGCTGCCGTAGCCTCGGTCTACGAACCAGCTACGTACAGTCGCTCAGACCTACAAAATTGAGACACTTGTGCCCGCATTATAACAATACTTAAACGCGGATTTGCCCGCTCAGAACTGATGTATTTTTTTTTCACATTACTATTGTAGTTCATGTATAAGGCAATTTTCGTTTATACATAAAGTCTAATCGTAGAAAATTTTTGTTTGCTGATATCATACAATCTAAACATTTAATGGTCAATCATGAAATGCGTCAATTTAAGAATTTTATTAAATTATTAATAGGTGCTTATATAAATTGTGAATGTTGTGTTACTACAAAACTACAATATATTTTGATGAGGCGTGAAGAACACGAAATTTTCTATTGAGTTATAATTTTTTTAATTATTATTTTATATTTATCTACATATTGGTTTACACTTTATTAAAGCGATGTATATCTAATGAAATACAATGGATGGACTTCAAGATGCAAGGGTTATTTGTAATGAATTTAAAAGTATACCGTATAACTTAGTTTATTTCTCCGTTTGCTACTAAAAACTACAAACGGCGGTATCGGCAACGTAAAGCGTTAATGATATAACGTAAAATGTTAATTACACTTCGGTAATTCTTAATTAACAAGTTCAATTAAACGCTATGAAACTATTCTCTGAATCATAGGACCTTAGTAGGCCGTAGTTCGGGAAGCCACTGATAAAAACTAATCGGATGGAAGCACGAACGCTCGATATTTTAGTTTCCAATTACAGTGAATCTCCACTGAACCGGAGCCGACCCAAGTTCTGCTTGGTTAACAGAATAGAGTCTTTTCCCGTTGACGGAAAAGATTGTGGCAGAAATTTCATTTCGTACAATAACATTGAATTGGTTTCAAAACTGTTGATCTTTAATGTATTTTTATTTATTTATTATTTTGGATTACTTATACTACAGTATACAAAGGTGAAGCTTAATCCCAAACGACATTTTCTAGTGGGTAATGGTGAAGTGGGACAGATGCATTTTACAATGAAAGAAATGGTGCGGAAACAAATATTCAAAATCAAATTACATTGAGGATTATAAACAGAATTCTATTGTTATTATCGAAGAAATCGATGAAAATAGAATTTAATTGCTGTGATCTCATATTTCAATTGATTTAATAGCTGATTTGATCAACTTTTTACCGTAGTAAACATATACTATAATTATACCTTATAATATCGTATGTATGTATATACTAGCGGACCGCCCTGACTTCGAAAAATTAATTACATCTATATAGGATATAGCCTATGTCCATTCAGAATAATGTACCTTTAAATTTGTGAAAGAAATTTTCTGATATGTGCCGTGCTTCCAGAAGTTACCCCCCCGCATATACCTACACAAACTTACAATATTCGCACTCTCTCTTTATAATATTAGTACAGATATATTACTTACTATTATATATTTATTACAATATGTTCTACAATAGTAGAGTCAAATATAAGATCATTTGACGACCTCGTAGCTCATATGGTAGAGATCTTGATTGCCAATCGAAGGATTCAGGGTTCGATTCTCTGCCAGGGTAGATATTTACGTGGCAAATAAATGTTTATTCTCGGGTCATGGGTGTTTGAGGTGGTATGGACTTATACACATATTATGATAATATCTTTAACCCATAACACAGGGAAGGGAAAGAGAAACACTTACCTTTATAATGATCTCATTGCAGAATGAATGTGCGTGTTACATAGTAAGTTATTCCAAAAATCAATAGGAAGTTATAGAAGACGCACACTATTACTTTAAATATTTTTATTATCGTATCGTTGCTGAAACTGGTATAGGTAGGGTACTGGTACCTACACCAATATCATGTATCTACTCATTTTCATTTTAGTTGCGACGAAATAAAGTACGTTGTTACGAGGCTTGTCCCGCACCACTGGTTTCCAATAGTGAAATGTGAGACTTTGGGTAGAAACGATAGGAGATAGACATAGATTATATTTTATGATTAGAAAATCTGGAACCATATCAATAATATTTTGAATACTTGTAATTTAAAGCGGTATTCGAAATATTAGTACCTACCTATTATTATAATAGACTTACTGTACTGTACGTAAAATGGCTTTTACAGTAATGCCTATACATAAAGAATACTATTAATATATTACATATTCTAAGTCGATTTTAATATAGAAAGGACTGATAGGTTTTTTTCAATAAATATTTTAATATTTATATCCTTGTGTTAATATTTATATCTTTCTTTAATAAACTGCTAAGCAAGTTTCAAAAAAATATTTCAATCACAATCTTTTTTTATGTTAATAGCCGACAAACGCGCAAACGAGTTACCTGATGGTAAGTGGACACCATAGCCTATGGACACCCAGGTCTCCAGGTCTGGATCTGGAGACCAATACCTCAGATACAAAGAGGTTTTAAAGCGACATCTGACTGCCACCAAAATCTTCTTGGATTCTTGGGAAGTGCTCGCCAAACAGAGGCCTGAGTCGCGTGTGATTGATTGTGTGATTAATAAGGCTTCTACCGCCTTGAGTGAAACCGTTTGGATAACCTTGACACCAATTGCCTTATTTAAAAGACCCGCTCCAAACCCACCTATTGTTACACTTACAATGGAACAGGCCAGTTGCACTGTCATCCCTGCAACAGGACTTTCAAAACCAAATCTGGGTTTTCCAGTCACCTGCTCTCACAACCCTCTAGCCAGATTCGCCATCGACAGATACGTCAAGGAGGACATCATCAGCATCATCCATGGACATCAGTGACACTAAAGATATCACTGATGCGTTATAGATCAGGAAAAAAGAAGAAAGAAAGTACGGGTTCGCAAGCCCCCAACCGGAACACGACGAGTCGTTTGGCGGCTGACTCGAGCAGGAGCGTGCTAGCTAGCCAGGCAGGCTTCACAAAAGAATAATAATACCAGTAATAATATTAATTACTTAATAATAATACTGATAATATTATCCTTACGCGAAGCCCTACCAACAAGCAATTGTTATCATCATAAAACCTGTATTAAATGGCACTTCAGATTTTTTTTACCTAACTACCTATCTTCGTTTCCCTTCTGGAAATGTTTTTATCATTTTTATCAGCCACTTTATAAATTTTTACCTACATCCAAAATTTCACAGTGTATCAATCTATTAGTGAAAAAGGCACGATTATTATATAGATATCTACTTTGCCCGCGCAGCATTTTAACACCTTTAATTGTGAGAGAAGACCCGAGTCTAGCAAAAGGATAAATAGCTTAAAGTACACAAAGCACGGAAGCGCTTGGGAAAATTTTCTCGGGGATGTAAACCATCCAACTACCGAACAAGTTGGACCTTGTTTATTTTAGTCGAACGGTTACATTTGAAACAAACCGTCGGTATTGAATCCCTCCTAATGTAACTTCTAATGGATGGTTCTAGTACAAACAAACTAATATTTTACATTTAAAATAAATTTATTGTTCATTAAATAAGTTACATGAAATAATACATGTTGATTGATAATAGCCATCTGTGCCCATAGTTTTACGCTGCGACAGGTGTATTTCCTTTAATTCCATAACTCCAAAGTCGTAGTCGCAAAATTTCTGCAACACCTCCGAACCATCGAACGTTTCTCGGGGCTGCCTTGCACCCGTCGACTGTTTCTCGTCGTCACCTGTATCATTTTGTTTTTTTCTATACTTAGAGTTCATAAATGTCACGTGCATTTTCACGTATTCCCTCTCATTGTTTTCATTCATGAACCCTGAAACAAATTCAAGAACAATTTTTACTACAATGCTAACATCTACGTAGATATCACAATACATTATGTAAAATAAAAAATGGCGAACAATTTTCAATTTTCATTTTAGTCAGCAGTGAGGTGACCAAGCATTCATTTCCAACCCAAGTAGATGACAAACATGGTTCTGCTTGGGTCTTGATTGTTTCAGATGTCTTAATTATGTATGTACGGGCACTCGCCACACAGGGAACCCTATTAGCGAGATTTTATTAGTGTATCAGCGTTGATTTCATAAAAAACACCAAAGTAATCATAAGAATACTTCTTAATAGACTCACCTTCTCTCTTGAAATGTTCCACCAGACTATCCACAACTTTCTGGAGCAAGCCAGGTGGAGCATTTTCCTCGTGAACACGCCCATATAACACGTCAATATCCTTAGGGTCGTCATTCATATAAGACAGACCCTTTAATCTGATCTTTAAAGGCAAATAATTTTGAATAATTGGCCTGCAAGAATCATATTGCATTACAAAATGTTTAGCCATACCTACCCACATTATTTTTTTACTAGTAACCCAGCCTCGCTTCGGTTCGAGGAAGACAATCATAAAGCCAGGCTTCCACGGCAAAAAGGTAATGATAGTAAAGAGGAATAAGCAGAACGAGCCGAAAAAATGAATGGCTGGATTCCGTAAATCACGAAACCAATTGATGTGCTGGTAACATGCGTCAAAAATGCATGCGCAATGTGGCTCGCAACCACGCACCGGCTAGTGCGGCAGTAGGTAGAGGAGTGCGGATGTCGCAATACATAGAGTCTATTTCAAACTATGTGGTCGGTGGGACTATGATCCAGCGGACTTGTTTCTACTCAATTTTGGAAATATACATTTCATTATTTTAAAAATACTAACATTATAATCGTATTCTTGGCTTCGGTCAGTAGTTTAGAAGCATGCAATCTTTCTTCATTATCCATTAGGCAAGTCACTCCCAGAGTTAGATGTAGCTTTTCAGGTCTTATAAATAGGGTGTCTTCTAGACCTCTACCCGAGCATTCCTTTAGAACCAATGACTTTAAAAGAAAAACACCAGTTAAACGTTTTTAAAATAAACTATAAAAGTAATAATGATTAAAAGGTAACTAATTACTGCGGCCAGACTACAAATACCTTAAAATTCTCATAATTTTTCATAATATCCGGTTGGTTCAAGGGAATGGAAAGAAAATGAGTAGGCTTGTATTTCATCCTGGCTGCCATCACAATAATTTTGATTCTTCTTTTTGCTGCTTTTACATTCTGAAAAACAAAATATGAACATTAAGGAAGCACAAAATAAAATTTTGTAATTATGTATTGTAAAGATGATTCAAATTTTTACACTGACAATTAAGAGATTTATGTAATTTTAATTGTTCACCCTGTAACCTAGCTATGAATAGCATAAAATAGAGATACTATTTCTGATTTTGCACTTGGTTTTTTTAGAGTACATGAAATTCTTTGTTGCAGTTTTACCTAAATTTGGGCACGGAAGTATGTAATAATATATATGTATATACAATATAATTAATTTCAGATACATATTTGATAAATAATGAATTATTAAAACAATATTAATGTTTTTAGATAAAATGATAAATTGTTTTGCTTACAGCTTCAACAGATCTATAAAGCAACAATGGCAAAAAAGCAGACATTAACATAATGGATAGTGATTTATAAATACAAAATGATTCCTTCATCACATGGATTGTTATAAATTGTATATTACTTAAATATTTAATTTTATTATTAATTACTTATCTAGCCGTATTAATGCAGATGGGCTACCTGATGATAAGTAACCACTGCCACTCATATGTTTCATTTACTATTAAAAACATTTCACAGTTGAGTTGAATAAGAGAAAGCAAGTCAGACACAATTATATTAATATATAAAGTAAAACATACTCCAGCACTAGCACCATAAATATAAATATCTTTGGTTTCCCCCATTCTTGGAATTTTAATTTTAGTTCTAGTGTCCCGTTCAATTCTATTCTTCATTCCACCTTTTTTACCTATGATGCATCCATAGTAATGCCTGAAACATAAGCATATTCATTACAACGTAATAGTTGAAGACTGAACTTTATTGGAGTATTATTATTTATCATTAATCATTCAATGTACTTAATGCTCTATAACATACACAATCATACATATTGTTTAAGTATATTTAGCATTGAAACTATAAACTTTGCAATGTTACATTTATTATATCCAAAAAATACTGAAAATCCGATTCCTATAGAAGGATCTAAATTAGAATGTACAAGAAATACATAAGCTAGAACATTTTTGAAACATAAATGTTTGTTTAACATGGGATAATTGTACATATTAAATCATTCATAAGCGTACCATAGCAAGACTACTTACATAGCAATATGGAAGTTTGTATAACATCTATTGTCATCTAATGTGAAGATTTCACAATCATCATCCTCAACCTCTTCCCCTTCATCCTCCTGGTAAGGAATTTCTGTATTGTATGAAAAAACAAAACAATAGCATTTGTTCAGTCCTACATGACACAACAACCTATAGAATAGTAATCCTAAATACTAGTGAAAGACTGAACATCTGGCCAAGACAAACATTGTATCAGATAAATCATAGTTCTCAGATTTGAAATCTTAGAACTTAGTTCTAGTGTGAATAAGCATTAATTAATTAGATCCCAATATTGAATTCCCAATATGATTATTGTCTTGTAACAGATATCTTTAATTCTACTGTGGCAATTAGCTACAAACCGTTACTGACTCACTGCAGGGAATGACTTTATCCCCACAAAAACTAGTGTATAAAGTACAACATACTTGAAATTCTTAACTCTCCCAAAAGTGGTAAAATTCGCCAACAAAGCTCAAATTAAAATACCCGTGAATTTTAATATAATGTGTATCAGGAGGCATTAAGCAGGCCTCAGATGCAACGATAAAGTTGAGCAATAGTTTTGCTAAACAAACAACATTATTACTTATTTACCTACCATTTTCATATAAATCATGTTCTTGGAAAGCTAATACCTCAGCTCGGTAATCGGTTACCCGATAACATCTTCCTTCTACCCATACCAAGTCAGGTTTCAGAATTTCATTCATTTTAAGATCAAAAAACTTCCGAAATAATTTGATCTAAGACGTAAAATGATTACTATTCTAAAATATGGGTTGTACGCCTATTAGATTGAAACAAAAAACATAAATCCAATTCAGATTGAAGTCAAAGGTTTCTACCTTTCTAAAAAATCAATGAAATTTTTCCATTAGATAATGACAATAACAAATAAATATCACATAATCTATATTTTGAATGCACATAAATTAACAGATACCTACGGTGTAACAAGGCACCGTACGGTAAGTACTCTGTGACAAAACAAAATCTAATTTGAATGATTAACATAAAGTTAATATACTAGCGTAATAGAAGAACACAGTGTGCGAGTGAGATTTCGGAACTTTACGGAAAAACATACTTACGAGAAAGAGACGCAAGATAATTGGCCTTAGGACTGTTTTCAAACTATTTGCTCCCATTAGTCTCGTGTCAAAAAATATATTTTTGTTATTTTATTAATTTTTTTTCAATTTTACTGTATTTTATCGAACAAACAACAGTAAAAAGAGGATGTCGTTTCTCTGTTAGACTGCCTAGTTACTTATAACAATAACCCAAACAAAGAAACATTCCACAGGTAAGTACCGATAGTTTAATACTACTTTCATGATGCTTATTTTCATAGAAATTGATCCTAAAATTATTTATCTACTCCCATGCTTTAAGTCCTCTATAAAAGAATCTGTAACAGTTAGCTTACTGTCAACATTAAAACACCCAACGACATAATAACCATTATATCATCCAAACGGATGATATAATGTTTTTTTTTTGCGCCCAGACAGTTGGAAAAAGGGCTACCCTCCGGAAAGCGCGGGAGGGGGTGGTGAATGCTCATAATATACCAGCGCAGCCGGCTGCGCTGGTTATGCGGGACTCCCGTGAAACCTAGGGGCCTACCCACTAAACACCACCCGTAGTTGGCTTTGGCCTTTTGACCTCTAAGCCTTCATCGGATGCGACCCTTCTTTAGGGAAAGAAGGGTGCTAACCGATGTAATGTTGTAATTAATTTCATTATAACACTCCTTTGTTTCTTTTCGATCCCTTCTGTGCAAAGGGTTTACTACACAGACAGCCACGTTCTTATTGCTCGATGTATGGTATCTCTATGAATTAAAAAAAAAAATAACATTGTATGAATTTTAAAAAAAGAACATTGGTATTCACGTGTGTTCCACTACCAGAACCGCCGAATCCGCCAAGAACAGAAAAAAAATAGGTTATTCGAATCCCCGCCATTTTTCTTCGATATTTTTATTCTTTTGTTTACAAAAAAATGAGCAAAAATGTTACAAAAATGTGTTACTATACAAAATGTTAATTACTATTACAATAAATAATTCTTTCATTAATACTTAGTTTATTTATATATACTCAGTATTGGATGATATTAGGTTACTAAGACGGGCAGTTTTAATTTTAGCAGTAAACTAACTGTTTCCGAATCTTTTATAGAGGGTTTAAATTTCAAGCATGGGAGTAGAATAAAGTCTTGTATGCAACTGTTGAGAATTAGGTATTAAAACACTCATGTGATACTATTAACACACTCGGCTTGGCCTCGTGTGATAAACACATTCGTGTTTTAATACCCCTTGTTATACAACAGTTGCATAAATAACTAATACATTAAGATTAATAACATGCAATAAATATTCCATTTTATAAATAGTAACTTATTTTTCATAATTATATGTAAAATAAAAAGATATTTTATACATGAAAATGATACCGTTTCGAATATGGCTCGCACAAAATTTATTGATAAGTGGATAATTTTTAAATAGGTATAAATTTTTTGTTTTACCTAGATTTGTTCATATTTTGCCTTTTTGTTTCCGTTACAGCTTGTTAATACATTGGACAGAAAGTAGATTAGAATGTTATAAAGGTAAATCTTTGGGCCTTGAATAGTATTGGCTCCTTAGATTGATAAAATTTGGCAAATGGCAGATAGGTAGGGTTTCTCACAAAGTTTACTGTAGATATTTTAAGGACAACTATTTCGTTCTACGAAATCACTGACATCTTGTTAAAGAAGAATCTATACCTACAAATTTTGTTGGTTAGTTCATTTCCGAGGGAAATAAGTTGTATAGATTTACATTAAACAATTAATTAAAAGCAATAAGTGTTGCGAATCGATAACTGATTAGTTCATCTGCTTCTTGTGTTCTAGGGTTTCTTGGTACGTATAAAATACCACATAAAATGTACGATGAATCGGTGACGGCAATAATTAGATCTAGCATTGAACTTTCTGAACAATCTTCTTTTATAAAATTTTGCTAATTTTTTTACTTGACTCGACATTGACATTCCGAAATAATATTACTTCTTTTTCCTTTTCGATACCTAAATTAAATATACAACTCAAATATACCGTTCAATACTAGCTCTACCAGTGCTTTCATCGAGACCTTTATTGCCTACTGCTAACTTGTATAATAAAAATATTTATATAATATAGTTCGTCGTGCATAATAAATATTATTATTATTGTTTTCTGTAGTACGTTTTAATTACGTTTTGTTTTATTTCAATCAGTTTACAAATAAAAAATATATGTTAATATAAAGAATCAGTTCCAATAAGGTTAAGTTTAGACGAAGCGAAATAAGGAAAGTTATTCGAATTAGCATGGTATTATTAAATTTAACATTTAATAATTAATTAAAAGAACGAATTAAATATGGCAAAAATCCTGATGGAATAGTCGACATTCATGTCGACAGCGCACAGTTGTGAATTTGACATCACTTAAAGTCACTCAACTAGTATCGTATATACACACATGCACATATAAGTTTTTGTGGCGCGTTGATGAGACGAATGTGCGTCTATTACGTTAGTTTATTATGTTTATGGTGATTAGTGATTACGTTACGTTGATGTTTTGCAATTGTCAAAATGACAGCTGGTGATCTATATAAATATATATTATATAAAGAGCACAGACTAATACGATTCTAATGCTTAGAGTGCGAATTTTGTGACTAGTGTGTATGCGACGGATAATCTCTGGAACCACCACACCTATTTGTAAAATTATTTTACCATTTGAAAGATACATAATTCCGGACGGTAATAGTCTGTATAAAATGTGTACATGTATATTCAACCAAACTAAGTAAGGCGGGCCGCTTGTATTTTTTACAGTCAATGAAACCACCCAACCCAGTGTATCAATCCGATGCTTTAATAATAATAATTCACTGTCAATGTTTGTAAGCCACCATGTTGAAAGCCAATGTAAATTATAAATTAAGTAATTGACAACTTATTTGTATCCTTACTAAATTCTACGAATTTTTGTATACAATTTAATAAAGTCTACGTTGATCTAACTCTTGATCTGTCCTGTTTAGAAATATTCCAAAAAAATATGAGATATGTTATACTTATGCACGTAACCTGTATTAAATTTTACTAGTAACATTATAATAATCACATCAACGTTACGTATCGTAACGATAAGCTTATCATACTCATGTCCAATTGGTGTTTACACAGTGCATTTATGATTCTAATTGTGGGTTAACGGAACCAAACCAAGCCAACTACAATTATACGAAGAAATTCTTATTACGAAATAATTATACTAAGGAAATCTCAAAATGAGCCATAAATTTCAACCTGTGACCAGTACGTTGTACTACAACACTGTTTACACATCAATTCAAAATAAAGAGAGAGGTAAGTTTACTAAATTAGAATATTATCATTCTTACTATGCGTAATATTTTTATGAAGCAAGATAAAATCCAAAATGTGGAAGTGTTCGAAAATGCTATTATAATAAATAATACATAAATAAATAACTTTAAATTATGCTGTTAGATAGGAAAATACTAAAAATGTCTCCAATTATAAGACCGATTACCGATCATATGTCTTCAACATTATAATAACAAAACAACCCCACTAGCAGCGCATCGCCAACGTTACGTTTCATTTAAGCAGCATAACCAATAATAGTATTTTCGCGTCCAAATTCGACAGGTCAAAAATAAATAAAAAAAAATATTAAATAAATAATAATAATAATAAATAATTTATTTATTGAAATAATTTCTTTTTTTCATTATTTATTAATAATTCAAATTAGTCTATTCTAGGAACCTTTATTTTTTCATGGTGAGGATTATAATTGTACTAAATCAAAATAATGATAGTTATTTCAACTAAAACCAATTCCGGATTAAGATAAAAAGAGGCCCTAGGCAATTCCACTTATTCACTTTCAATTGTCGGGATATCAATAGGGTTTGTTTTTAGGAACGTCAATATTTGCCATAGCAATCAGTGAAAGTATGAACTATACTTTGGTACAACCTAATATATACCTACCTACAAACAAACAGACCCAATGAGCTTAACCCGTTGATCTTAACCAATTCATTTTTATGTTTGTTTATTAGTCATATGAGTAGCATTTCTCCTTATTTCCGGTACGATGTTTTAGTGTTCACTGTTTTTCGAATAGCGTAATTTTAATTTTGCTAAGAATTTGAACGTAATGTTAAAGCTTTAGGCTGAAGCCTAGTTACCCTATAGGAAAATCAGGCCCTGACGGATATCACATGTTACGACAGTATAGTAAAATTTTGCTTACTTTTCTAAAGTAAACTTTTAATGCAATTTGTAAATTAATAATAAAAATATTCAGTCAGTTAACTTACGCCTACATGCATTAATTTGCAACATTATTTAGTGACGGTATGGTTAGTAGGATTTAAATACTGCTATAAAGAATGAGACCCGGTTATGGCTAAGAAGACAAGTCGATAACGAAGAATTTAAAACAATATTTAAACGGAACTGTAACTCATCTATAATTTCTGCTTTCCCGCACGGCGCTCAAAGGCCATTTTAACTACAATTTAGAATTTCGGATGTTGCGAGTAGCAGATATATATATTATATATTATGCTAGCTAGAATGTTATAAAACCATCGCAAACTCCTTCAGTATTAACAACAGCCTCCGATGATGTGAATAAACAATCTAAATTAATTTGTATGTAAATTTAAAATCTCGAAAAATAGTTACCTCATGAAGCAAACACACGTCGAGTGCCACTTTACGGTACAATAATGAAGGTATTCTGATTCTTATCCTCATCTCAGATGAAAACTGCATATTAATTAACCCAGATAAAGTATAAAGTGAGGGTGAAGTATCAATAATAACGGTGCTTACTTGGATTGAATAAACTTTATATGAAAAGTTTATCTTTTTCGATATAGAACAGCTATATCTATACGACTATATAAATCTGTTGAGATTTTCGTGTATGTCTCGGGATAACTCGAGAACGGCTTGACCGATCTTAATGAAAATTGGTATGTAGTGAAAATGTGAAAACATGTGATTGCGCAGATGATAGACTAAAAAAATTATTTATCTATATGAATCTGTAATGTTTCTCCGTCTGTACATTCCATTTTTTTTGTCAAATTTCATCATATATATTCGCTTTATGACACACTAACATCAATTTGATCTACCATTTTTCTTATTTATATTAACAATTTGTGCACTTTCCGTTTTGCGATCTGCAATATCAATGATTATGCTGATGATGGATAGTGGTAAGAATTTGGCTGAGGTAGACGAAAATTTTGAAATTCCGGATAACAGCATTTATATGTTGTTATGAAATGGTGAAATGGGAACCTTTTTACACTCAACCCTGAGGAAACGAAAATTATAACTTATGCCCCCAAACATTTTTACACAACTCTGCCTCCATTACTGTGACAGCCCATAAGTGTAGCAACTGGGCATTATAATTATATAATTGTTGAACTCTCCAGGGTACTTCATGTACTAAATAGCCTCGGAAATTGTGGACCTTATCTTGCTAACAGCGTAATCTGTAGCATCTCACATAAGAAAAAAATGTTTTTAAAAATAACAGGCAGTAAGATGAGTAAGATACAATCAGATCGTCTGATTGTATATATATCGATTGTATTTGTATGGTGAGATTATAGCATCCGCGCCACTCGAAGGATCTTCAGAAGAAAAGCAGAATTGCCACCAAGGATAAGATGCAAAGACATGCCGCATCTCATCCCAATCTGCTGATCTGTAGTGCCATCTTGTCAGGCACCATGAGGGTCGTTTTCAGGAGGGGAGTAAGACGATACAGATTTCAGACAGTGATCAGAGATACCCAATGGGGACGAGAACTGCAAGTCATATCTGTTTGGATAGGTCGTCAGCAAAAGGTTCAGACGATTGACTGTGTCACAGGTGACATCAGGCAACCTAGTCGCTTCACCAGTTGGGAGAGATCAAGCGAAATGGCAAAATTCCACGTTACTCTCTCAACATGGTCGGCCCTCTGGTATGGGAATAACCAGTCCTGATGACACATGTTCAAGTACCTTACCTTACTCATATACACAAACTCATAAAATTCACACTTTTTTATAATTATATTAGTATAGATATAATATCCGTTACAATAGGAAAAGAGTATAGAGACAAATTATCTTTAAAAAATTGTACTGTATAGCTGTTATGCGTATAAAATATAAAATGTTATCAAATAAGCATAATTATGTACAATTTTTTTCATTGTCACTACTTTATTATGGTTTTTTTTTGCGCCCTGATAAGCGCGCAGCCGGCTGCGCTGGTTATGTGAGACTCCCGATAAACCTAGGGGCTACCCACTAAACACCACCCGGGGTTTTTGGCCTTCATCGGACGCGACCCCCCTTAGGGAACAGGGACGCTATTATGTTAGTACATTATGATATTAATTATATTGACACAAAGTGGGTAATATTTAAAAACAGTTACTCTCATGTTCTGTAGCATAGTATAAGAAGATTCGCACCTTGTAAGTGAGCAGCGGTGGCATAATAAAAGTGTATAGGATTATAGAACGGCGACATCGGAGTTCAAATCCTGTTGAATCGAATTATTTTGTTTTGTTTGTGTTTATTTTCTTAAATTGATTTAAAGATTGTTTTGAAGAGAGAGATGGAGGGTCGATGTGCTTGCGTGAAGACGTGTTTGTATTTTGATTTACAATAGCTATAAATAAATTATAGTTTGTTGCATTTTAAGTGATTGTGTGCAGAAAGGGGTAAGTTATTATTATTATTTTTCATAAATGTAAGACTTCTTCTCAGCTTTATAAAAGGGGTAGAACAGAGTTTATATTTGCGTTATTTATTGTTTTAGCCTATGAGAAACGCCCTTTTTGAAGACGCACTGTTTTATGTGTATCCCTGAGATAGCCGAGGCTGGGTTTTGGCAGAGTTCGTCTAAACGAATAAGAAAAACTCTCCTGGCGTCCAATGTACCAATTAAGTTAGATGTAGCTACAATAAGTTTTCAACAAGTTCATTGTAAACCGTGTGTACGAATTATATTTCGTTCCGCGAAAGGACTGAGAATTTTATTTACCAAGAAAAACCCGTAATAACGCTAAGCATAAAAAAATTGCTATGGATATAAGCATGAGAACATTATAATTTTATCGGCCTTAATTAATAAATAAATAAATTCATCAAGTTTTTATATTACAATGATTGGAAAATTGTGCAACGTATTTAGATAGTAAAAATAAAATGAGAAATGTTCTCAGTTGTATATAGTGGCGATTGCCGTGTAAAATATAAATAAAAAGTTCAAAAAAGGTTAGTCAACTTTTAAAACCAATTTTTTTTCTCGGAAAGTTTAATGGTAGAGTAGAGAGGTAGTCACATACACTAACCACTTCCCAAAACATAATAAATCTGAACCTGTGATATGAAAGATTTTTTTTAATACAAGCATACTGAATTGCCGATGATTATACTTACATTTTCACTTTTTACTGTTTCAAATTAGTTATTTTGAATTCATATCTATAATTAGAATTTAAAAGTAAAAAGTATTTATTCTTAATTTATGACCTGGTTGAAAAAACGAAGAGAAACTATTAACAAGGCAGGAGTGTTTTTAATGTTTCGTGTTTAATAATATTTTTTATAATTTATAATATAAGATCAGTTTAGTATAGTAGTGTACATATTTAGTATATTTGTATTGTATTTTATCGTAGATATATTATTTATAGCAGCTAGTGGTAAGTAATTTTCTATTATTATGAGGGATGAAGGGTCTCCCCTTCGATCCCGGGGGTCTTGAAATCCCTCAGGTCGGAGCTAATATAACAGTAGAAGCTGGCATGGACACAGATAGTCCAGTCAGATCTGAAAGGGAGATATTATAATTCCACTTTATCATCCAACACACAACTTTAATAGTCTAGAATTAATAAATTCCCTATTTACTTTAACTCAATTAAGAAATGTTCTCACTCACTTAAAAGATTCGACACCAAGGACTGATTGAATACCATACTCTTTCTTGTTACCATCGTGGATATCTCAAATTATTCCTATTTTAAAACCACACAAACCGCCGTCGGAGACTTCTTCTTATCGTCTTATTGCCCTGTCAACTACGGCAGCTAAGGTGACTGAACACCTAGTTAAAAAGAGATTAGAATGGTTTGTTGAAAGTAATTACCTTTTATGTAGCACTCCATACGGATTTAGGGGAGGTAAAGGTACTATGGATAACTTAAGCATCCTAATAACCGATACTCGATTAGCCTTTGCAAAAAATTAAATTGTGCTAGTGGCTTTCTTAGATATACATCCTGCTTATGATAATGTACTTATTTCAATATCAAGATTAAAGCTTATTAAATTAAATGTTCCTCCTTTTCTTATTAATTTCATTAAACATGCTATCTGAAAGAACTATTAATTTATAAGTTGGAGACGAGATAATTACTAGACTAATATGGAAAGGATTACCACAGGGATCGGTGCTAAGCCCTATTTTGTATAACATTTATACCTATGACTTAGTACACTAATGACTTAGTACACCGTAGATTCGTCAGAGTTCTCCAATATGCTGATGATTTGTTAATTTATTTTATCAATCCTTCACTACATGAAGCTGGTAAAGTTTTAACTCCTCTCGATCGTCTTGGAGGGTGACTAAGTAAGAACGGTTTTGATATATCAGTACCTAAAAGTACAGTTGTTTTATTCTCAAGAATGCGAAAACCTCCGCCGGTGAATATTATTTATAACAATGAACTCATTGCCTGCAAAAGTGAAGTAAGGTTCTTGGGATTGATATTGGATTTAAAACTTTCTGGTGTGCCCCACTGTCAATATATAATAAATAAATGCGAAATTAATTTGAATATCTTAAAATTTCTGTCAAGTTTATGGTGGGAGGCTCACTCTTTTACCATGACATTTATTTATAATGCTGTGATACGAAGTGTTATATGGTTATGGTTAAGATTATGGTTCTTTTCTTTTGGAGCCATATAATATATCTTTCATTACAAAAATTAGATCGCGTTTAATCTAAAACCCTTAGAATTATATCAGACACCATAAAATCTAGCCCAATTAATGCTCTTCAAGTAGAATGTTGTGAACCTCCCTTGCATCAAAGGCGCCAATATTTATCGGATAAACTTTATACACGATGCTTACAATTTTCTAACCCTAATTAGACCCTAACCTAATTTTAACAAAAATCAAAGAACTTAAATATCTTAAAAATCATCTTATTGGGCCCATCAAACATTACCCCGTCTCATTGCAAGCTTTGATAAATTTACTTCTATTAAATTATCTACGTTTATATCACCATTACTACCTTTGTTTAGCAATTCGTATGAATCATTTTAAACATTTCCTAAAATAAATGATTTTGGTCTATCAAAACATGACTTAAATAGCAGTCACATGTTTAATTCAATCATAAATGAGAATTGGCAAGACTTTCTGTAAAAAAATTCTGTAAGGATGATTGCGTGGGTGTTGGTGTGTATCACGCACAGTACAATATTGTTCAAAAAAATAAATTACCGCCTGAGACATCCGTTTATACTGGAGAATATTTCGCATTGTACAAAGCAGTAGAATATGTACTTTTGTTGAAACACCAAAAAACTTTATTATTTTCTGATTGTAAAAGTTCTTTAGAAACCATGGCCAAATTTCCCTTTAAAATGAAGTCTGAAATTGCTATAATTTTTGATATAAAAAATAAATTATACAAATGTCGATTAAAAGGATACAGTGTAGTTTTTCTGTGGTTACCTAGCGATTTAGGCATTAGGGGTAATGAAATAGCAGATCAATTGGCAAAAGATGCGGTAGAGTGTGGTGACATCTTTCCGTATAAAAATTACCCTCAAGACTTAGCTTCTCTTGCTAAAGTTTATTTATACGATTCATGGAAAAAACACTGGGATATGAACTCTAAGTGGAAAGGAAAGTATTATCAAAAATTCCAACTGACTACACCTTGTAAACCTTGGTTTTTCAAATTGAAATTAACAAAAAAATCCACGTCCATTCGTATACATACGCGTTTCGGGCATGTTTGTGTAAATGAACACCTTTCAAGATTGGGCATCGTCATTAGTTCGGAATGCATTTGCAATAAGGGTATTCAAGATTTAAATCATATTTTATTCATTTGCCCTTTACAAGGTCACTCCCCTTTTTTAAAAAACTTAATTGCACTTAAAGTACTTTTCCAACCTTTGTATTTTGTCTGCTCTCCTCCCATAATCCTAATATATATAGAACCTTAGCTTTATTTATTATAAAGAACGATATTAAGATTTGACTTCTTTTTTATTCTGTTGTGTAATATAAAAAAAAATTCATAAGTATTGTATTTTTTAAAGTTAAATTACTTATCTATTTTTAGTAGTATTTCCTAACTAGTTATAACATTAAATTAAATATTTAATTTTACCCTATGCCTTATTTTCTTATTATTTTTTGTTTCCCCAAATTTATCGGATAATTTTTATTTTACTTAGCTTGGTTTTCCGTCCTTTATTTGTCTTTGGCTGAGCGAACGTAAACTAACGCCATATTAAGTGAAAAAAAAATTATGACCAACTACTTGGGCCAAACTCTAAGCAAATACCAACGAATGTCAAAGTCTAACATCACCAATGTCAATAATGAATTGAGCTTGCATTCCTAAAACTTGACGTCGAACGAACTAATCAAATTAACAGAAATCAAATTCACACATCGAACATTATCTACTTTTAGAAGTAGGTATCTACATCAACAGCATGAAAAAAAATTCTGAAAATGTAAAGTAAACAAACGTCAACAACAAAATAGTAAATCACTCAACACAAAGATTCTTGTGTAAATCTAATCTCGTGATATTAAAAGTATGTGTGAGCCAAAATTTAACGTAATCTTCGTAGTTATAAATTATTATTTTTCCTAAATAAACCACGGGGTGATTTATATTCCATGTAAAAAACGGTTTTATCGTGTACGTATTATTTATTATAACATTTTTATTCTTCTTGTCTTTGTATCTTGTATTTGTTAAAGGGTGTTTATATAGTTTACTAAAAGTATGATAATTAAAAATTTGTTATTTATTCAGATGACAGTAAGATGCATGGAATCCAGAGAGTGATAGTATTCTGTTTTCTAACCATTGTTTTACCAACAATTCTGATTGTCCTACCACTATATTTGAGAAAAATTAAATATGCAGATGTGATGTACCGGATATCTGATTCAGATGTAATACAAATTCACCAGGGCCAGTCATCAATCTTTTGTGAAAAACATTCCTTAAAAATGAATACTTCTTTCAATGCATTCCAAATGAGAGGTCGACCTGAGTTATCCAGTAGAAGAAGACACATTACCCTCAAGAAATCCATGAGTTTACCAGATGATACATTAGAGTATTGGGGATTTTACTTATTTGCCGGGGCCACTGTGGAACTCAAAGCTTGCTCCCGGTATGAAGGCTCAAAGATTTTGGTTGTTAAAGGCGAAAAGATATTGAATACTTGTGGAATATTAGAGGGAAATAAATTAAAGAAGGAACCACCTATAGTAGAGAGACCTCCTCATGTGTTAGTTATGTTGCAAGATCCAAATAACAAACAAAAAGAAAACTTAACTGTGCCTAGAGTGGAATTAAATGATGCAGCTGAACAGTTCTCAGAAGAGACTACTCAAGAAATTGAACCAAATAATACTAAGAATGTTGAAACATTCAAACATAGACATAAGCGAAATACAGAAAAAAAAGTACATAATCCCAATACAGTTTTAGATACAGGTGTGAACCATGGTGGAAATGCATTTAACAACTCTCAAAATGCAATACAAGATAGCTCCGTTTCCAGCTTCGAAAATAGTTTGCATACATGTTATCGAGACAACATTTTTATGAATGATTTTTTTCCATATTCAATTCAGTGCAATAACACAATTTACTTAGAGAAAACAACTACACTTAAGGTTGTTCATGATGTGTTAGTAGATGGGTACTATTATTACATATTTTATAGTGATAATGACATGGTTATTAATGATATTCATGCCATATTTGACATATATAAACCTACATTCCAATATGCTAACATATCTGATTCAAAAATATGTCTCAATAAAACTCATTGTGACTTCAATGTGGAACTTTTTAGCGATGAATTAGTTATTGTTGAAGTGCCTACAAAAGATGGTTTAAGGAGTGATGATGATAATTTTTCTATTTTGACCTCCATTTGTCATCCTCGAATGTCTGTTTACATAATATTCCCAGTGTCTGTTCTCTTGTTAATTATTGTCTTTGCCTTTTTATGATATTTATTTAAGATTTTGATCTACTTTATAATTGTCAAAATGAATATTACCAGAGGTATGATATTGATTTACTTCATAATGTGTCTAGGCTAGGCGAATCCTGATTAATGTATAAGATTATGATATTTATTTATTTTTGAAAACTGTGATGTAATTTAATTATATAAAGTTGTTATTGTTTCAAAAATATATTATGTTATGAGAAAAACAATATGGTTTTTGTTATTTAGACCAAAGACATATTGATTTAGACATATCGTTTTACGCGTAAATTAATTAAAGTACGTATAGTTTGTTATCGTGCCAAACCTTCATAAGTGGCGGTTTTGGTGATAGATCGAAATATTACCCACATCAATTCTCCATATACGCGGGATGGCTGTCGAAGCTTTGAGGCCAGATTTATACTGCACGAATGTAAATATTTTTTCCTAAAATTGAAGACGTTCACTACTACTTGATGTTCGGTGTCAATTGCTTACCGTGTCTATCAATAATTTAATCAATTTATGAATATGTTTGAATTATATCTTAAATATAATGCTATTCACAAAGTTTAAGACAGAACTCACTGATATAGCTGGCCAACGTCTTTCGAACTGAAACATTATATAGTTCGTACTTTTATCAGCCGTGGTCATGGTAGTCAACAGGTGTTTTTGGAATATAAGGGGCTCCATCCTGCAAACCAAGTCAACCTAGCCTGCTCGTGATGCACCCAACTGAATATTTAACAAGGCAATGGTACTAGGTGTCTGCCGTTCGATGACATTCTACATTGTACCACATAACTATGCTGTATATTTAGACGGTACTAGTTAATTCATGGCACTAGGGGACTTTACCTCTAATTTTTAATGTTTTAATTTAGTTACTTAACTGACATTGTGTGATGCCTTTGATGTTAAAAACGACTATGGGTATGACGGCAACACATACTAACAGGTGACCGGATTGTTCATTTGTTTATTGACTTAAAGACTGTAGATACATTTTTTCTACCCTCTCTTACAAGCTTAGATGTCATACGAGCTTGGTACCCCAATGCGTCCACATTTGATAATTTAGTGACCATTAAGGTCGGAAGCAGTTGGACACCAACGCCTATTAATAAGTTTTTCTTATAATATATTCTCAATAATGTTGCTTCTATAAAAGTAAAAGGCGCTGTCGTAACAATGTAAAATGACTTCCCTCCAAATTAAGATGATGATGATTTCAATTAGATATTCTAAAACGAATAATATTAATAACAACATGGATAAGGAATTCATTTAGTATTAGTAAAAGATAGGGTAGTTGGTTAAATAGATAGTTTTACATACAAGTGTTTTGTTGCTCTAGAAAACTAAAATGTGCGCATCAATTTTAAATGTCTATGGACTCAAGTTCCAACAAGCTGTTATTAAAACAATGCTGTTACTTGGATCTCTACTTCACGGTAAACTTAGCATATAGGCTAGAAAGTAAATTTAACCAGATACTTGATTAAAATATTGTGTAGTATGCTTGCAATTTCGGCTCAGTAATTTAATTAGGCGCAATAGGTTCTGTGAATATGCTTTCATTCTTCCTCTATATTGAGCCAGTAATAAATTAAGCTGAAACACGATTATTTCTCCGCTACCCGTGTACAGACACCGCCAGTTTCATGAAATGAATAAATTTTCCCCATTTATCGTCATTTACGCAGTTAACTGTGAGGGATGAAACGTTAACTATAAACATATTTTTGTACCTAATATTGTATTGGCCTACACATAAATTCTAATCGTCACAATTTTTTAATTGCTGGTAGCGATCCTGCCTGCTGGCGATGTCATGTGCCAGTCTGTTCTTGTTCAAAATTTCAACTCGTTTGTGGATTTTGCACAGGTTACGTAACTCATACGCATCACCTATATCTCCCCACTGCGTTGAGCCTTCTATAAGTACAGATTTTCAGCCTTCACACACTCTTATCATTATGAATTCAGATAGGCAGTTTCAGTTTATCTTCCGCCGAGCAATTGTTAATTCAAAATATGAATATTGACAATAACCCACGAGACGAATGAAATGCACGTTATACGTTAACGCAATATCAACAAGTCGCCAAATGTAATGGGGCGTTACTAATTGAAGTTTTACCAGATTTTAATTTCAGTTAATCACCACTTCGGTAAGTCATAAATAAGAGGACGAAATTACTAACACATTTCGTTTCTTGAAGTTTTCCACACTTGTAATAAACTATAATACCCATTAACATGGTAATTTGGTACAGTAATCAAACAAGGTATAGGATAAGGTCGATAAAATAATAGGATAAAAATAACCTCAAATGCAGAAGAAAAGTTACAAGTTTTAATTTAATGTTTATTGACACAACATGACATGTATGTTAAATTACGAACTGAATTATGTACAATACGCAAGTATTATTCTAATAAATCACTGATTACGCACACACATTTTAAGCATCTGTTTCCATATGTATTATAGTTATAATGCTACCTAAACGGGCACAATACACAGTGCCAAGCTATTAATACGTGATGAGAATTTTTCAACTACATTAAAATGTATTATTATTATTATATCAATGGATTATTATCATGATAATTATAGTTTTTAATATAATTTTTTGTATTTAGGTAACTTATTAGGAATTAATAGATCAGTCAGTAAATCATAAATTTGATGACTCATTTAGTTTTATTGCTGTACCAATTTTTTTTTTCAAGATAGATTTCAAAATAAAGCAAACTTATAATTAAAGACTTACAACATATATTAGCGCTACTTCTGCATCTTATATTAAGATTAAGTGGTTCCTGTGGTATTTAGAGGGATTAAATAAAAAATATATTTTGGAACTATATTAAAATATTCAAGAATAAATAATCAGAATAGGAACCTTAATCACCAACTTCGACTTATTTCAAAACAAAATTTATTCCAAAATATAAAAAATAAATCGTAATGAACATAAAAACCATGTAGAAAACAATATCAAAATTAAAATGCAAAAGCAGTAATAGGAAACAGGATGCATTTAGGACCTGCCAAAATAAAGTAATGTACTAATTGAAGAAATTTTGATTTATTATTTCCACATAGTTGTGTCCAAAGTGCGTTTCAACAGGCTCAGTTGGAAGATCTTCTGCAAATAAAATTTTTACAATTGAGTACAATGTTTTATAGAAATTAAGGTTCCGATCGGGAGTGGAGTGCTACAATTTCTTGTCAATAACAATACAAATGAGATATTTCATTATATTTATTCACCGTAATACAAAAACAGTTACCATATTATGTACAACTGGAAAAAAAGCTACAATACAATATTTCCTTCTAGTACTTTTGTGATTGAAATAGCCTCTCCAGTACCCGATGAGACCTCTCTGCAAGTGGCACAGAGATCTACGCGGAACGGGGGCCATCCGGCCGAGCCGGTCTTATTCCTATGTATATTAAACTTATATTGATAAAGACTATTATAATATAATGTATTCATTAATTAAACTAAAACAAGTTTATCGGTTTAATTTAAACGAGTTCCAATAAAAAAAATAGCAGGGTGGTACTTAGGAGATATCTCCTAATACTCACACTGTATAAATATCGCAATAGAATGCAGGACACAAAGTATAAACCGGAATGCGTTGGCACCTCAGATGAGGTTAGCCACATCGCTGGGCATTTCTGTAATGGTTGTATGGTAGAAGTCCTCAATATCCTTCAATGCTCTCTTGTCAGCTTCAGTCACGAAGTTGATAGCAATTCCTTTACGGCCGAAACGACCACCTCGTCCAATCCTAAAATTTGGAAGGTAGAGGTAATTATTGATATGATAATATTAATTTGTGCTTTAGAGACTTTATTGTACAAGGTAAAATAGGTTCCATTGTTGTAAGATTATACTGGTAAAGCTAAAATTAAAATTAAATTTAGTTTATACAATACTTATTAGTACAATTCAGTTTAATTAAACTTAATCATGTACTTTGGCTGTGTTTAGCGGGATATCATTTTATAAACTTTTGTCTGAATTTTATTTGTAGATTTTTCTAAACACTTTAAGCATCAGAGAACATGTATATAAGTAAAAATCTTACCGATGAATGTAGTTCTCACGATTAGTCGGCAGATCGTAATTGATGACACATGACACCTGCTGTACGTCGATACCACGTGCGAGCAGATCAGTGGTAATAAGCACTCGGGAGGAGCCCGTACGGAACTGCCTCATAATGACCTCGCGCTCGCGCTGGTCCATATCTCCGTGCATAGCAGACACGGTGAAATCGCGCTGGTGCATCGATTCAGTCAGCCAGTCCACCTGTATGCAATGCATATAAAAAATACATAACATGAACATAGAAGACTGAGACTCCTGAATTCAATTTCCACTCCAGGGGCAGAGTTATCAACAAACAAATGTTGGTTGTTGAATTTGGTATCTATCTCATTTGTATTTGTCCATGCTGTCCATAACAAGGTAGTATAGTATAGTTATAGTTATCTAATATAGAGGCTTATTGCACAAGCCTTGCTAGGCCTGTACGAGTAAGTTTATTCCGACATTTTGTGGTAACTACTGCATTGCTTTATCTTACGTACCAAAAATCCTTGATTGTCTAATTTGAACAAAATAACACTTAACACTTTATACCAACAAATGAATCAACAAATATTTATATACTGTGGCATTACATGCAAATTCATAAGTCTTGTAATTTGGGGAACCTTGTATAAAATAAATTAAAATTTTTACTAGATCTAAACATGAACATATAAACATTGTTGTTTCAAACAAGTAAGTAACCTCTACTAATAAAAAATTATTGCACAATATTAACTTACCTTGCGGCGAGTGTTGCAGAAAATAACAGCCTGAGCTATGGACAGAGTGTCATACAAATCACACAGAGTCTCCAACTTCCAGTCTTCCATTTCAATAGAAATGAAAAATTGTTTAATACCTTCCAATGTGAGCTACAACAAAACATTTAAACATTTAAGTTATACAGGTATTCAGTACAATTATATAGAACATGAAAGTAATGCAAGGACATTTGTTTATGACAACCACATATATTAAGTAAGAAATTATTCATAATAAAGTCTTCCTGATCTTGAATTTGCAGAACTTTCAACTTTACAGGCATGATTGTAAAATATAAATCATATTGGCTACAACAGCACAGTAATAGAGTTGTATCAATCATTTCCAAATAAACTATTATATATAAGAGTCTTTAAAATATTCAACATGTTTTAAAGATATTGCATTGAAATGCATTCAAATTTGATCATAAAATTACCCATTCACAGGTGCAGTTTTATGCTTATGCTGAATTTAAATTAAATATTTACTTTATGTTCACATGGTAGTTATATCCTATATATTTATGTACATGAATTACTTATTTTCCATTAATATGAAAATATCATGTGAGCAGATTAGTCTAAAATTTTAAATATTGAAATAAAAATAAGCTTATTTCTCATTTAACAAGATGAGTATGTGCCTTTTAAACATCTATGAATGTGACATTCAGATTATTGCAGTGATTGGAACTTAACCACTGACACTCAAAACACACTAATGATAGAAGAGCCTGCCAACTGTCTGTACCACCCATGTTTTTAGTCATTTATTTAAATACACACCTGCCCAAAAATCTATTACTAAATTACTGTCTACCTCATAGTTGTCTGAAAAAAATCCCTTGACGCTATAAAATTGCAGATTGTTTATACCTAATTAATTATTTTGTAAATGTTTACTTTCTGATGTGGAAGATGATGAAGATTTATTGAATTGTATTGTACTGTAATTAATATGGACAAAACTGGTGCAGAAATCTTGATTACCTATTACAGTTAAAGTTTAAAATCCCATTTCCACTATCTTGTGTACATTAAGGATGTTATGGATATGAAATATCAGAACTGGATATGGATATATGAATAATATTTTGATGGTTTTGGTTACAGTTACAGATATAAAATTATTTCAGGTTATTTGATTGTTTCAGATAATTTTGGTTATGGATATTACATTATTTTGGACTTGTAAAAAAATATAATGTTTTTACAACTCATCATAGAAAAAACCTTAAACGTAAAAAACTGTCTAAAGTTGAAAGCGATGTAGCAAGTGTATCGGCTCAGATCGCAAAAACCTCTCATAATGTGTTTCATTTAGACTCTAACCCTATCCAAAATTATTCAAAACATTTTTATCAGATTCAGTTATGGTTTTGGATATTTTTTTATTTTGGATATTCGATACTTTTGGTTACAGTTACAGAGCTTCATAACAACCTTGGTGTACATCTGAAGTGATTTTATAAATCACTGCAAAGTTACTGCAACATGGATAGACTGTCTTACAATAACTTAATGCCACTCTGTTACATATATGAAATCATAATTTTATAATATTCTCACTACAGATGATTTTTCAAGTGATTCATGAATAACATACATACACATGTTTAGCCATAAAGATTCCAGAAATGTTGAAATAACAGAAACCAAATACAATACTGCTAAGTGGTTGAAATATCTAGTGAGTCTTCCATTACAAAATAACTCTTATTTATAAGTATTTCAAAACAAGTCATTAAACTCCTTATTATGTCTGGTTTATACCATAATTTTGTAAGTAATTTTGAAGCCCTTAACTAAGTATTGCAAAATGTAACACAAATGATTGCACTCTTTAATTGCAATTTCACAAAAAAATATCATTTAGAACTAATAAAAGATTGTAGAAATATGGCAAAATAAGGTCACTCTGTAATATGATACCAAATGAATACAGCTTATGAAAGAAAATATATTTATATATGCAAACTACAAACTCAGAAACTAACCCCATTTAAATCAATACTAAATGGGCTCTATCATGGTTCTTTTACACATACCTTATTATTGGTGGTGAGTCATCAATAAAAGACCATTTATACACATATTTTGAAAGCATACTTTGAAAGTACTTACACTGAATAATAATGTATACACACTTACCTCCTCTTTTTGCACAAGAATGCGTACTGGCTCTCTCATGAAGCACCGAGATACTTCCAACACATCATCAGGCATTGTAGCCGAGAGCAAAATGACCTGTACGTCGGCAGAGAGCATTTTAAATACGTCGTGTATTTGATCTTTGAATCTGAAATGATTGAAATTATTTATAGTTAGTAAAAGATTCAAAGTGCTCAATACAACACAACATAGAAACTTATTTACAATAACTTACCCTCTAGACAACATTTCATCAGCCTCATCGAGCACAAACAGCTTGATTGTGTTAGCACGCAGTGCACGACGGGTGATCATGTCGTAGACACGGCCAGGAGTACCGACCACAACGTGTACACCACTTTCCAACTGACGGATATCTTCACGAACATTAGTACCACCAATGCATGCATGGCATTTAGCATTCAAATGATCACCAAGTGCAATAACCACCTAAAACATTAACACTGTTAACAATTGTTCTTCATGCATTTAAAATTTATTCACTACCACATAGCACTGTTGCGTACTTTCTGAATCTGCTGTGCCAACTCGCGAGTTGGGGCCAAGATCAATGCTTGGCATTCACGAATGCTGGTATCAATCTGTTGAAGGATTGAAATCGAAAAAGTTGCAGTTTTGCCAGTTCCAGACTGGGCCTGCGCTATAACATCGCGTTTGAGAATACAAGGCATGATTGCGCGTTGTTGGATCGCCGATGGCTTTTCGAATCCATAAGCATAAATCCCTCGTAACAATTCCTCCTTCAAATTCATGTCGTCGAAGCTTTCCACGACTTCGTGCCAGTTAGTATCGAGGGCGCCTTCTGGTTCGCCTGGGGCATCGTAGTTACTTTGTTCCTTAGAGGGTCCATTTTTAGAATCCTCCGGCCAATCTTCCGCGCTGTAAAGTAAAAAAAAATTGTACTTATATTTGTGCTCAATACATTTATATGTATTTACTACAATTTTTAAAAAATCATTATAATGAAATATACATGTACGGGCTCTCAAAATACCATTTCATTGTTATTCAATATTTTGCACTAACATGCGGCAGAAGATCTTTAAAATTAATTATGTTACACGTATAAATATTTTATTTAAAATTCGTTCCATGTAACAATACAATAAAATGTAAAAAAACACGTGCACTGAATCAAATGAGTAATAATGTTCTCCTGCCAGCGCCATGTTGGCAATCGGCAACCGTGGAGAATATGGTATTCTAACAGTCACATTACGGAAAACTGTAGCTTTTGAAGAAATCAAAGCAAACTCTTTTATCAAGCTATGTTTAACATTGACATTCATTAAACAAGATCTATTTAAGACAAAAACTAATCTTACCTTCTTTCAGGTGAATAGGACATGTTTCAATCGCTGTTGCTGAACGGAAAAGAACTAGCAAGGTCAAGTTAAGTTTAGCAAAAGCTTTTTTTTTCTTTATATCACTATAGGAAATATAAGAAGACGGTATTTATAAAATCAATTATGTTAAATTTATTTATGAATAACGATGTACATAAAAGACTATAATTTATTTGCTTTATGATTTAAATTATATCTTTAATTTAATAGGAAATAAAACGGCGGAAGTTAGTGAGGACAGTTTCTAGACAGATCCTATAGCTTGCTAGTTCGAGATTTTGCAAGTGAGCTAGTGTGATTGGATCTTCCATGAAAAAGACCGAGATATCATACAACATCCAATTTCTCGTGAACGCATCTAATTAGGATTCAATCACGAATTATTACAACGCGATCAGAATTAATTTGATTTAAGTGATCCTATGAAAATTGTTTCAGGAATAACACTGAACAAAAAAATTGCAGTGACATTTGAATTGTTAATAATTATTAAAGCTGTCAGTAAACATTAATTTATTATGCTAGAAGCCCATATAGAAAAAGTTATTGTTATCTAAATGAAAGGTTTTCTATATTTCTTTATATTATCATTCCACTGTTACTGACTTTATTCGGTTATTAAACGAGAACTTCATAAGATTTGAAAATTAAAAAAAAAATGTGTATATATTTTGATCAGAGATGTTACGGATATGAAATTTCGAATCTGGATAGGGTTTCGGTTACGGTTACGGATATGAAATTATTTCGAATTATCTGATTGTTTTGGATAATTTCGATTACAGATATTAGATGATTTTGAACTTGTAAAAAAATATAATGTATTTCCAAGGTAATATTTTAACATTCTGTCTAATTATTATTTGGTATTATAATCATGGAAAAAATACCTTACAAATTAAACAATAAAAACTGTATAAAGATGAAAGCGATGCGGCAAGTGTATCGGCTCTAGGCCGATCTAGCGAAATCCTGTCATAATATAATTTAGATTCTATCCCTATCCGACATTATTCGAAACTTTTTTTTGGATTCGGCTATGGTTTCGGATATATTTTATTTCATACATCCGATAGTTTCAGTTACGGTTACTTAGCTTCATAACATCCCTCATTATGATTATGAATAAAAAAAAAGAGATGTCCAAATGTTTCTCAAAACTCAAATATTGGATAGGTAGGTGAAGATCGCATTTGTGTTTTTAATCTAGCACATAAACTATAAAACTAAACTTAAACTATAGACCATAAAAATATATTTATCTTAATAGTGAGGTATCATCATTAGTACCTCCGTATCTTCATAGTTCTTTATTAGTCTCAAATTATATATATTTGAATTAATTGTAGAGTGAGTGATTATATAGTTATTTATAGATTTGATCCTGTACTGCAGTACTTGAAACTGTGTTGAGTTTTATGTTTTATTACCCTTTTGGTAGGGTTAATAAACATCTGTCTACGTATCCTTAAGATATAAGTTTGGTGTGTAGTAAGTAATATATGGTGCCAATATGAGCAAAGTGCGAAATATGGAATTGTATTTTTTAAATTACATTACCATTGCAGACAATTATACAATAGCTGAACACCAGGGCACTGAAAAAACAACGCCGACATATTGTATTATATTTAATGTTAAGGGATTTGTTCTATACGAATAACATATAAAACATTCACCTCATTTATCGATGAATTTTAGAGTATCCCACATATCGCGATAAAACATCAAATCAATTTCATTGATGCAGATAGGTATCTTACAATTTTGGAGACTGGCATTCCAAATATTTTCAAAAATTAAATAAAAAGAGGATATGTCCTAGAATGGTGCCCTACGGAATCTATATCATGTTTAAACGCTAACTTATATAATCATTATTACTAACGACTAAGATAATTTGTAAATAGTTGAAAGGGAAACGCTATTATGCCACAATTACATAATTTATCTAAGAATCTGGAAACAAAAATGTTATTGAACGCTTAACGGAAATATAAGAATACACGGAAAAATCTATTTTCTGATTTTAGCTTCGTTTTTTAAAGCTAAGATTGTGTTTTGGCGAAACGCTGTTTCAGAAAATAAAACCTGTACGATATGTTTTTTAGTAGTAAAATGAAGTATTTTAAAAAAATAAATTGTAATCATTATGAATATGTTATCAGGAAGATATTTCTTTAATATTTTGTAAAGCATGTTTTATAGAAATAGTAATGCAAATAAGTTTCATTGGGAATATGATTGTTGAGTCTTTTTTGAAATATAATTTCTCGGTTACAGGAATATCATAATTCACCACGAGTGATATAAAGGACGTTTTTGATTGTATACGGGACTAAGATGGAATTGAAGTAATAGGTTTTTTACTTTTCATTTCAACGTAGACTTTATTAGCTGCAAAGTTGAAGTTATATTTTAGTTCATCTAAGGTAGTATTTTAAGTCACTGACAGAGCCAATTTCAAAGTATTTTCGCTGTATATTGTTATTGTTTACAATAGTAATAGTAAATATTCAATTGAAATTATATTGGTTTTGGAAATATCGCAGGATGAAATGTAATCGTTATCTAATTTGTTATGCGTTAAATAAAAATTCGACAAAAAAATCACGGTATTAAATTAATTAAATACACTTCCACTTTTTTCCGCGATAATCTCTCGACGCTACTATTAAATTGTGGGTCTAAAAACATAAAGCTGGTAACACTGGAGTTCCCAATGAGCAAAAAGTATGGTATGAATTTAAACCTGTGTTTTATGCATAGAGGTTTTATGTTTACAATTTTAAATATTTTCTATAAAATTTTATTGACATTATTAGTTTAATCTTATTGGTAATTTGTTTCTTTGAATCTATATTCATTATTATTATTTTGGTAATTCTGACATTCAATACTATTGGATTATATAATTATTGGTTCTGTGTATTATATTATTATTTGATACATTTTACATTGAATGAATGGCAACTGGTTGACGAAATTTTAGGATTATTATTACTATTGTAAAAAAGTAAGATTTAAGAATAATCTTTATAATTAGAGCCGCATTATAAATTTTAATTAATAGATTTTAATTTGCACGCTTTAAGAGGCAGAACATAAGATAATGTAATGTTTGTGTACCACCTATGCTTGTACTATGTTCTGGCAATGGATGACCTATTATTATTATTATTAAACCGTTATATTTACAAATAAAGTATTAAATAAGATTGAATTTTTTTATTTGAACCTTTTGTTGTTTTTGAAGATTTTAATGTAAAATAATGTAGCTAACCCAGTTACTATGAATCATAGTGAACGCATCTTTTACTTTATGTTGTTGGTAGTAATGAACTTCCTGTTGTGTCTATGAATACGCTGCCATTTTGAAACTGCAGTGCTTTTTGTTCGTGTGGAGCGTTAGCTCGTTGCGGGGTCTAGACCGTATTTTAGCCAAGTTTAGTTTTAATTTATTATACGAACTCAATCAAAATGAGCTGGCAAGATTATGTTGATAAACAGTTAATGGCATCCAGATGTGTGACAAAGGCTGCAATTGCCGGTCACGATGGAAATGTCTGGGCCAAGTCTGAGGGATTTGATGTAAGTTACCCGTTATGTTGGATACTATGTGTTCAGTGATTTCATTAATTGCTAAATTGTGATAAGGTGTTCGCAAAGTGATTAGTTTGTGTTGTAAAAGTGTAAAAAGATCTAAGAGTAAGGTTGGATGACGAATCCGGCAAGCTGACAAGATGGCGACATGTGGTAGCACCGAATTCGATTAGAAATGCGCCTAAAGAAAGCTTTTTGGTCCTTTTACTTAACCACTTGTAGGTTAAAGTAAGCTGCATTAATAAAAGGCTACATTACTAGCTTATTTAACTGTTTCTAAACCCTATTATATGTGGAGAAGTTAAAGTCGCCGGCCGGTATTTGAGTTTGGTTATATGTACACGTCGTCATGGTCCTTTTTTTTTTACAAAACTACCCCCTTTATTTGTGTAAAAGTACGTGGAAGCTTTTCCCTTTTTTCTATAACGGGTACTCATGATTTTTTTTATAGCTACAATTAATGATATCGCGATGATATATGTTTAAAATCATTCACTTTCCTATCCCATTGTTAAATTTAGTGAAAACATTCGACCATCTTTTTATTAGCGGATATTT
Source organism: Megathymus violae (assembly GCA_003671415.1). Classification (NCBI taxonomy): domain Eukaryota; kingdom Metazoa; phylum Arthropoda; class Insecta; order Lepidoptera; family Hesperiidae; genus Megathymus; species Megathymus violae. Next base: position 3,308,952 of record PDGT01000005.1, on the reverse strand, counting down.
TTAATCCATATTAAAGATACCTTACAATGGCAATTTTTTTACTTTATCCAGTCCTCTCTTAATAATGGAATAAACTTATCAACTTATCAAACTTTCTTTCATTGATTTATTATGATAATAATCGGATGTAGGGTATCCATCAAATTGTTATCATAGAAAAGTGGGGATCAAGTTTTGGAGTGTCATAGGGATATGGAATATGGTTGTATAAATAAATTAAATATATATATATGATTTTGTTGTATTTTGATCTTCAAGTAGATATTTTATTAGTCTTAAGATAAGTAATGTCTAATAATATCATGCCTTTATACTGTTATAAGTTATTTTAATATGCATTAATAAGCATTGTCTGCTCCAATATAAGTCTATAATGTAATATAAAATGTGAGATCTTATTTTTCATAGTCACAAATATGGCATTCATATTTAACATGTTGAAATTATTTTATGGTTGTAAGTTGTATTAATGGTTAAACAATAAATTTTTATCATAATTTTACAATTAACAGTAATATGACAATTTGTTATGTTTATATTACTGGACTATTGGTATGAGAGAAGCAGTAGTAGTGAATAGTTTAATTGAAGAAATTGTAAACTCTGCTACAAGAAAAGTTTTCCCTGATTATTGTAAATATTTTTTTGATTTTCTAGTAATCTAGTCAAACAACCTTGCTATTTGAAAACCATTGTGATAATTATAAAAATGTTTTTTTTTATTATTGCTATAATTTCAGTAATATTTACTAAGGTATATCTATGTTACTGGAATCTATCAGTGTGATAATGTTTTGATAAAGACTATGTTCATGTAAGCTATCAATAATGTTGATTAGTCATATTTTATATCTATTTATCATTTATTTTTATTTATCAAATAAAGTAAAGTAAATTTTAGGGCTATAATTTTTTTCTGTGATTATAATATAACATAATACCAGGAAATATATAGTCAAACTTTGTTAATACATTATATTATTTTTCCAAGTTGCAAATCATCTAATATTCATATCAGAAACAATTGGATAATCTGAAATAATTTCATATCTGTAGCCATAACTGAAACTGGTAAAATATAAATCCATATCCATATCCAGATCTGAAATTTCATATCCATAAAATCCTTAATGTGAATTAACAATCCCTTTTCAATCTTATTACAGAAGTTTTGGTTAATATAAAGGTGGTTTAAACCTATGTTCTATTGCTATATGGGTAGTATTATATAAATTAAAATTGTTTTTCAAATAGATGGATAGGTTAGGAGTTTATAAAGAATTTTGGGTTTTAAGAAATAAAAAATAAATTTGTAATTCTTGTATATTTTGTTAAGGCATGGCTGTATCTGAATAACAGCCCACCAGGCACCAGTGTCCACTATAAGATATTTTAGGCTATTCAATAGTATCTAGTATATATATATATATTCTGCCCAAAGGCATCCACCCCATATCTTAACAGCTAACTTGTTCTTTTAAATTATTTGAAGCACTCATTAAGTAAACTACAATCAATAAAATTTTATAGTTTAACTTTTAGATCCCTTATGAGATGGTAATTTCAATTTTTTTTTTGATTATCATCATGGATGCATTAAGTCTCAATAGGTTTTTATTTATTTGTGGTGTCATTATTCAAATTAGTTAGTTTCATATAAAAAATAATAGCAATAGGCTTAATGTAGCCATAATCCATTCAAATGATTTATCACTCATCATTGTGTAAGTTGGGACAGGTTTGAAAGTCTTAATCAATGCTAATTGTTTTTTTAAACAAGAACATTGTAAAACTTGAAGTCAGGAAAAAACATTAATTTAACAATAATATTAATCAGCTACCATTTTTTCAGTACCAATTCTTAACTATTTCGCTGTTGTAAGTTTTACATGGCAACAGTTAAAATAAAGTGGGTTTTTAAACAAGCAGAAACAACAGGTTAATTAGTTACCGCTACATTGTAATTAGCAGATTTAATTGTGAATTTTGGCATGGTGCCAGTGATATTTTGTTGGATTTGATTTTGTATAAATAACTCCGTAACAAATTCTCAAGAATTAATATTTCTATGAAGAATTAATAGTAGAAATGAAGAGAATATTCACTCCTTGTATATTGCCGAAAGCAATTTGATACATTTTCTATACACCTTATGGGTCAGAGTAAATAAATAGTCCCTAAACTGTGGTTGTGACGGCTGGTACCAAATATAGTCCAAATATACTACTGATTCTTAACTGATTAAGTACTTAAACAAAGGAGTTCATCAGGGCTGCTTTCTGATGTTGACTATAAATAATAAAAGACAAACTTTAATTTCTTCATATCTTTAGAAAAATTGGTGATATAAAGGTTTAATACTCATATTATAAAAACTATCAAAAAAATTAAGCCCATAGTAATTTTATAAGTTCAATTTCTCTTCGACATTTCACCATATCATAAATGATAAAGTGCACGTATTATGTACAGACTGATCTAATTTTAACAATTATTTCCTTGTCATCAGATATCAAAAGATGAGGTAGGGAAGATCGTGGCGGGTTTCGAAGATGAATCATTACTCACTAGCTTCGGCGTGACGATAGCGGGCTCACGGTACATCTACCTCAGTGGCACAGACCGCATCATACGCGCAAAGCTCGGCAAGGTCGGCGTGCACTGCATGAAAACACAGCAAGGTGAGCAAACAGCCGTTGATCGATATATTGTGTGTATAGAACAATCGTAAAACACACACTTAATGGCGTCATCAGAAGTTTACCTACAACAATGTTATCTTCGGTTATATTTTATATGTATATTTCATTGGATAATCTAAATACCAATTAATATATTTCGTCCGGAAGTCCGGAAAGGAAAAAGAAAGAAAGTATTTAATAACTATTTTCTGCAGGTCCTTATGGTTTATAGTTTTATGTTGATAGACTAATTTAGATACTGCATAAACATTACAGCGATTAATAACCGAGTACACTGAGGGAGATGCCAACCTCTGCCGACGTAAAATTTAAAGAGTATTACGCTTTGGAAATTGATTTTTCCAAACATTTGTCTGTATGTACTTTCTACTCCTGTATGTTCATTCAGTATAAAAAACATTTTGGTTGAACAATGCGTCATAACGTCTATCAATATAACATAAATTTTCCTGGTGACCTAACATGTCGTATATTACGATAACATCATCGTGAAGTGATTAATGAAGCAAGACTTATTTACGTAAAATAATTTTTTTAGTAATAATGAATTGATTTATTTCGCGACTGTCACATTTGATGGATAAGCGTTTAGTAATCACAAACTACTCGTCTTATGTTCAAACTAAATATTTCTTTTTTCTATAACCGTTTTTTGGGTGTAATTGTCAAATGGGTTTCTGGAGTCTGCAGTTTTCTTTAGATTATAATATCGCCAGGTTTAGGGTATCTTTCGAACTAACTAGTAAGTCCATTACCGATGCTGATGGGTAGTAGTTTAATTTCCCAAGCTCCATAATATGAGATTCCTCGTAACAATATTTCTAAAACGTTTTGTACTTGAGGCACGGAAAAGATAAAGATAAAATTTTATGTTAAGATTGCCGAGATACAGTTTGCTGAGGCAAGGTCAAAGGTAAACTGAATTCTTCTAGTTCCTTCTTTCATGTACTTCTTCTCTTACAATTTGAAGCGTCATCAATAGCAAGCGTTATTATGTAAGATAAACACGTGACATAAATTTTGGTCTTATCCATCCAAGACAAATGCCGTCCTAATGGACCCACCTGTTTGAAAGAATGTACTAATCTCCGAGCATAGTACTGAATTTAGTAAAATCTGAACGCTATTATCAATAATCGAATTATGCACGCTCGCCCTTACTAAAACTCAAGATTGTTTCAAGTCTTATATTTTTAACACTATCTTTTGCACCTATGTACCTTCGCTGGCTGCATAAATAAGTAACAAATTCATAGAATAAGTATTCCCGTTGAACAGACTGATCTCCATGTATTATTGGGTCCGTTCTTTGACACTTTTATGCCGACGAAAAATAATTACTCATCTTTCTCTTCAAAATAGGTCGAAATTGTAGTGAACCTCGTGTTGTTAGTGAAGCTAACCTTTTTTTGGATATGTATAATAATCGCAATGAGTCTTAATCCCAAACATTAGGCGCGGACGCGTTGTCATGCAAATGCCTACGCCCCTTGTTCCTCATTTTTGGCCTCTAAATAATCTTTATCTTGTACATTTCAATTATTTCAGCAAGTAGCAATAATTTTGGATAACGCCTACCTTTTTTGTAATCAATCTAAAGGAGCCCTCCTGAAATAAAAAAAAACTTGCCACGATTTTGTCCATTGATCCACTTCAATTGATTCTAACTTTGATTCAGGCTTATTATCAACTCGAATGCTTTGACTGTCGTCGTGTTGGTGTTTAGCTGAGAGACATTATGACATACAACATATAAGTGAAAGTAGCTATCAGAATTTGAAGGAATAAATATTTACTATTAATCCTTGCTCCGTGTCGGTGATTTACAACGATTGAAATAATATTTCAGGTAAACTTTGCTTCGGAGAGGAATTTTAAATAATTGCAAAAAAAATCTCGGTAAATCTTGTGCTTGATTATAGAGCGTAAAGTGGTAAACCGCGAAATCTGATTAACTCGTATGCTGTGCGCTATTCCAGTCTGTATTTATTCCACGGTTTGGCCCACATTGATTTAGACACGCGACGTACTGATTACTTATAATCCACAACATTTGATACTTGTACAGTACTTCATTACTGTAATGTGATATTCACAGATTTCGTTGGTTGATCGTAGTGCGTTGGTAAAAGATACGTTTCACTTTTGATTGTTTGGATTAATACCAAAGTTATGTAGTTTTTTTACAATCGAGTTATACTGATGACATTAAAATATACTTTCCTAATCGTGTAATCAATAAATACTAGCGTTACGGTTGTCATAATAGTCATTTTAGTTTTTATAACTTTAATATTAGACGGTGGTGTGGTCCAGCAGGCATTTAATCTGCTGAGCGAATGTTCCTGGAAAAAATCCCGGAATCCGGTTAAGAAGCTGGAGCAGACATTTCAAAGATAGATTTTGTTTGCTCTCAGATCTTCTTTGGTGAGACGTTTACCTCCCGTTTTCAATAATCAGTTTAAAGATTGAATTTAAGATCAATCCAAGGAATTTATCTGGGAGTATATCTGTAAAATGCATTTCACAAACATCCTTACCGATTTATGCTGTTTGAAAGTACACCGCGATGTATATAAATTTCTCTGAAAGGGTCGACACTGCCCTTGTAACATCTGTTAAAGGTCGTATAACAAAAAAAAACATTTTTTTTATACGTTTCTACTCTACTCCAGCATACCAAAAACAAAAAAGGCATTTGTCGTACACTCCATGTATGATTAATGTATGTATGATGACATATGACACCCACTCGTACACTTTAATATAAGGGAACTAACAAGTTTTAGTTCATATAAATATATAGTGCATTAATATTAAACTGCCAAATTAATATACATATTCATAGGTGGCGCCGTTCCGTACTTTGTGCGGGTACAGTGTAATGAATTCCGTGTGGTTAGCACAACTTTGTTCAAAGCGCCAAATTTCATGAATAGCATCATGACTATCATATACATATATCATTAGAATATTAACGATAAATTAAAAAAAAAATGCTGGAATCACCTCTCAGAATTAAAGGTAACCAACCATTAAAAGTTGATGGCGAATAGGAATTTAGGTTTGCAATGCTTTTAGGTAATTTAAAAATAATCCTATATGCTATATGTGAAACTGTGTCAGTCTTTCGAGCGGTACATAATTATACATCTTCTGAGCATGTGAAAATGTGTTTTAAATAATATTTTCTTTCCAGCCGTCGTCATTGCTCTCTATGAAGAACCCATCCAACCCCAACAAGCCGCATCCGTAGTTGAGAAGTTAGGAGAGTATTTAGTTAACTGTGGTTATTAGAGGTAAGTGTTCGCCATATATTTGACGGATTCTCTAATATGATTCTTTCATTTTATAATCATATAAATGTATCACGAGAAGTTAGCTTTAAATAAAGTTAGCACGAATATAATTTATGATATTCCTAACCTAATACCGCAATGTAATTGGAAAAATGTGTCGCCACAGCGCTGTAAACTTGAGGAATGGTGTTATGTAACACATTTTCATAAAATAAACATAATAATAATGATTATATATTATACGCGTTAAATATTACTGTTTTATTAAATTTAAATTATTGTAAAATTTTAACGTCTTCATGTTGGCTTATTTAGTGGTTGTTTTAGTTTCATTCAAGTTCTTGCGTTCCTCGAGTTCGACGTCAACCGCCACCGATGTTCTGAACTTCTTTTCTCTTTGTTTACAGATCGAAGCGCGCCGTGATCTAAGAATACTATAAGATAATATTTTTTCCACAGGGAAATAAGTAAACTGCATTTTGTATATTCTATAAAAAAGTGATAAGGACCGTTCATTTGGTTGATATTTGATGAAATATGGCGTCTCATGTGCGTCGTGTGCAAATGCAATTACTTTGCGGATTCTGGACTCTTTTTATACGCTCACCGCTTCCACAGAGTGATTGTTCGTGCAGACTGGTTTAAATTTGTATTTTAAAATTTGCTTTCATTGACCACGGTAAAGCATATTGGCTTTCCTTGCAGGTCTTAAAGCATGGTGTATAGAGATTTTTTTTAAGATTTCTTTTCAAGCATTCTGATTAAATTTTAAATCTCGCGTATAAACGATAGTGTTGTGGAAGCTATCTCGCCATCGGTCAAATTTTCCGCGTACCACAGATGCTTGATGAGAAATTACGATAACCACGTAATGAAATTACTGTAACGATATACAACCTAATTATATATGTAATTTACAAATAGACATTTGTGTAAGGGCTTGTTACAAAATGAAAGACACTGTAACCCAAATAAAATATTACAATTTTAATTGAAAATCTCTAGTCCCACTGGAACCATCGTGTGAGAAATATCCGATTCCGTCAATACGTCTGCCGCCGCCAGCCGGCAGGGCGCCGACGACTTCGCTATGCTTCATTTTAATTACGCCAACTTGTAATCTTGTGTAGTGAATAAACATTTGCATTCTGTTCTATTCTATCTTAGCTGCAGATCTAGAAGCGCTCAATTATCCAGTATCCTCGAACAAGGCTTGCAGTAAACGAAGGGTGCATATTGTTTATATTTGATATTACTACTATAGCTTTGTACATTGTTTCTGATAAGCGATGGGAACTGTGTCTATCTTATAATAAAATGATTTGTATTATACTCATTTGTTTTTCTACTACGATCGCCCCGTAGGTAGTCAAGAGGTAGGTGGTAAACGAAACGAAGTTGTGCTAATGAACATAATTTATTTTTCTTTGACAAAATCTACAGTAATAAGAGTTAAGTACACTCGAATACAAGAATTGGTATAAAATGTTAAAAGGGTAGCTATAGCCTATCAAGTGAATTTGGTTCTTTAAAATACAACACACGAATCATTTTACATATCTAAAGCTACAAGGTGTTGTAAGTTCAATTAATTTAAACTTGCGAAGCTGAAACCTATGACGCAAAACAGTTAAAACTTATTTGTATACATAATTATATATACTTATTGCTTACAATTCTTTTGTGTCACAAGACGAAACGATTTACACCGTTTTCTACGTGGTTGTATCTACATTTCTACATTACAATTTATACCAAAGGAATTTAATCGCGTAGGCGAAAATATATTACGCCTTAAAAATAAAACTATTGGGTAAACAAATTAACAATATCGCAATACTTCTGTAATAAAGTAATCATAACACGCGGCTAAATAAACTTCAACGTTGAATTGAAAGCCACAATCACTCGCGTGTAAATAATTAACATCAAAAGTGTTTTCACCTTAAACCCTTAATTCTTATTCACTTAATTACATTGATCTTAAACTATGGGGGTTAATATTTTCACCGAAGTTTGTATTCGTTCATACACGTTTGGTTTTCACAAGCAACAGTATATTTGCACGCTCTACGGGAGAGATTTTAAGGTGGATATCTCATTTGGTCACGGATGTTCCAAGGAGTAGTGACGGGATTTCTTCCAGAAGCTTCTGAAGAAGCCTTTGCGCTGTTTCTGTCCTGGAACTTCTTCACCTGATAAAAAATGAACCGTATAATGTTAGATAAAACATTTGAAATATAAATATATCAGCCAGGTATAGTAAAATATGTACAGTATTGTATGTAGAAGTTTATCGACGTAGTTGACGACATCCTATCTAATTTTAATGAATCATTATTGTATAACAATATAATAAAAGTAATAAAGTATATCAATTTAGTAATCTATTTGTTGGTTGAATGTAAATTTGAAATAAATTCGCTCCTTACTTAAGATCTTTTAGCAAATTATTTTAATAACAGTTTCATTAGATCGGGCATATAAAATAATTTTGGTTATCTCTTACATATATTTAGGTGTTTTTAACTTTGTTGTATGTAAAAAAAAAATTGGGGGGTGCCGATTTTACATGATAAAATGTGCAAGGTTTTGACCGTAACAAACTACAAAGGATCCAACTACCGCTTTTGACAAATCAAGTACCAGATATATGTTTGCATGACATTTTTTAAGATGTTCCTGGAGAGTGGAAAATGTGGAGTTCGAAGACCTTTAACGGGTAAGGGAACCCGAATGTCAAGTGTACGTAGCAGCGTCTACGTGTCAGTTATCGTGCGGTCGATATTGCGTCGACAGCCGCGAACCGGCCGCGCGGGAAGCGCCCCGACTCTGCTCCTGCCTCCCTAATTCTCTGCAACCGTATTGGTTGAATAATCGCGTAGGTACACCCCCGCACTTTCCTCGTTACAGACTAGCTTTTACTATCTAAATAACCAATTCGATTGTTTTAAACTGAATTCGGGAACCCACGCGATTATGTTATTAAAACCAGGGATGTTAGTGGGCTATGGAGTAACCGTAACCGAATCCGATAAAAAAATCGAATGATTTCGGAAAAGGATAGTCTAAATGAAACACGTTATATCAGATTATCACTACCCGGGCTATTGTTTTTTTTTTCTGTATAATACCGAATAATACCTAGAAATAAAATCACTGTTACCTTGTAAATATATTATATTTTGTTTCCAAGTCCTAAATTATCTAATATTATTCGTAACAAATCGGATAATCCAAAATAATTTGATATCCATAACCGTAACCAAAACCGTTAATAATATTCATATATCTAGATCCAAAATAACATATCCATAGTATCTCCAAATACAACGATATTGTTATGAATAAAAATTGTAGCTTTAAAGAACAACTATTAGAGCAATACGAGTTGTAATTTTAATTTTAATCGAAAACGAAACAAAACGTTATCAACACCTGTGTTGTGTGTGTGTGTTCTACTTCTATCACTTCTGTTTTTTTTGTGAACATGAAGAATATCAATTTAAATATTACATTTACATGTATTCTAAGTTGTGAGCAAAATTTTAAATAAACTTCACTTCTAAAAGTGGCATAAAATCAAAAATCCATTACGTTTAATACATACTCGTCAACCTAAATTATAGGTCAAGCTAAAGAAACGTAGCCGTAAAACGTAAACGTAAAACGTAGTTTGTAAATGAATTCTTTTACATGTATAAATGTGTAGTTACTATTATTATTGTATTCAAATAAGTGATTATTAGAATAGCTTCACAGTTAATTATGATAATTCACAGTTATGATAAGTCACAGTGATAATTACAATAACTGATAACTGCTCATATCTAAGGTCGAATTAATTTATACTAACACGAATTTAATTTAATTTTAATAATAAATAAAGTATACAATCATTATTACTTCAACACAATTTCTGAGGGCGATAAAATCTATCGTCGATTTGGAACTCATTTAAAATAATTTAAAAAAGACCTAATTTTTAGTAAAGTACTTACGATATTTAATTTTCCGTATGACAAAAACAATTCGTAATCAATAACACAATTTATAACACAGAGTAACGACAGTAATATTTCATATTTCTGCAAAATGAGTCAGATATTTTCAAAATGAAACTGCCATAAGTTATTTAAAATGTCACGCCATGACGCCTTTCCGCTGCAGTGGATGTGTCCAACTAGTCAGAAATTTAAAATGACCAGTTCCGCATATGATAATGCTACGTACATACCTATTCAAAAAATGACCATTATCTCGAGCTTAGCGACTGTTTACCGTTATGTTGAGTCAACGTGAATGTTGGACGAAATGTTAATTTTACGTTTTTGCAATCTCAGCGAATCCGCGGGTAAACCTAATTATCTTGGTTTTTTACTAGTCGCTCTGGATATGGACATGAATTTATTAAAAAGTTATGAGACCGTGAATCATTTATTTAACAATTCAATAACCCGCCTTTTTTCGTTTCATCCAATTATTATCTTAGTCTTAGATGTTTCGATCTGAATAAAAGATAATTTAAACTTGCTTAAAGTTCAGAATATCAGTGATGGAGTAAGAGCGCGCGAGTTTGTAGGGCAGCCGAGAATAGAACAGTAGGTAAGAAGATATTTTCCAGCGCGCGTTCCAAATGCCAAGCATGATGCTCAAAAATAGACGTGGTCATGTAGATCTCGTAACTAGTTCAAATGCTCATTGTGGTTAATGACACATTCTATAATAATTAAACTTAAAGCAATAATGTCATCATAAAGGAAACATTAGGACCCTCATAAAAAATCTGACAGCTTTGTGGAAATTATCTATTTCGAAAACATACGTTTAAAATAAACTGGCTTCTGATCTATTGCTCAATCGTAACATTAACATGCAATCAGTATCTCCGTATTTCAATTATCGCGAAGTCGCTCGACTATTTATAGCCCGCACAGAGGAGGCCCGCCCGATTCAAGTTCATTGCCTAGACACCCCGCAAAGAACACAGACACTCGCCCCGCAAAGATTACGTTCAAATCCAAATTTGAGTCTGTTTTTATGATTGATTTCAACTAGTTCGTCTTAAATGTTCCGAAAATAAACAGATCTTTGTCAATGTTCGAATGTACAGTGACATAGTAACATAGCACAATCATTGATATGGCAAGTCATTGAAATCAAATGAATTTTATAGATATTTAATTTAGGTATCTAAGTCATAAAATGAAGTTTTTACCAAAAAAGCGTATTATAGTATTAAATTGCTTTATCATTTCGGGATAACATGTCATTAATTTAATTAAAATTAACATAGTTAAGATATGATTGTCTGACTCGACCAGACGAGCCACCTGAAGGGCAAGTGGTCACCACCATCCGCGTCGTCGCTTTATATCTATATTGTAACTTTTATTCATTTAAATATTAAATATCAAATACGAAAAGGTTTATCTAATCTATCAAATGATTGTGTTTTTTTCCAGTAGGTAAACACGTATATTCGTAGCAATATTATTCATTTCGTGTCTTGACCATGTTCAACGATTACGAAAATTGAGCAGCAAGATTAGTGAAGGGGTTGAATTAACCGATTTGGGTAAAAAACTAGCAAGAGGTGCCGGGTAAGATAAACTTCATATAATAAGTGCTAATAACGAATCATAATCAAGCCAGTTTCCTGATTTGTTGGCTAACATGATTCACTAAAATTACATCATTCATTTAGGACTAACAACGAAACGGGTCACGAAAACCGTTCGGGGAAGTGTGAAGGGCTGATGTGAGGGTCGGGCGTGTTGCCGCGGCGCGGGGTGCTGCGGGGTTCAGGGTTCGTCGACTCGCCGGTGAAGGGCAGCGAGGTCGGTCGCTGCGTTCGCTTTCATAGCGGCG
>PDGT01000005.1:3231954-3297060 GCA_003671415.1 Megathymus violae | reverse complement strand
CGGTATCGATCTGCGGCGCGGTGTCGCAGCCTCCGCACCCGCTACATAGCAACATCCCAGCAATCGTATCCAGCGCGGTAACTCTGTAATCTCACAAATCTTATTCACACTGATTCCCCTGTGAAATTATTATAATATTGATTATTAAGGTTAATCTAACCATTTGCCATGGTTAATTTAAACCATGATATTCACCATTATAAATATCTCACCGTAGAATCAGCTGTGATATTTATCTGTGACATTACAGATTTACCATTCTGTATCGTGTTTGTTCATTTTACGTACTCACCATGAATTTATTAGCTGTGAGAGTGAGACAAGATATTTTATAATTCCGAAATAATTCTTCAGAGGGGAAGAAATCAATCACTTCTTGATAAAAAAATTAAATTGATTAACTTTGATTAACAATTTTTATTGTTTTGTTGTTTTAACTTAGTTTATGTGTTATATCTATATAATTTATGTGTTGTGAGCGTAATCTACACAACGCGATTTCATTTATTACGTAGTTTTCTACTAGATTATCTAATTGTAGATTAAGTAGATGCTTTAAAATCACTACAATACGTATAAATTGGTGTATAAAACTAATATTATTACTTTTTAAGTTAACACGCATATGATTTAAACATTTGATTGAATTAAAACAAAAAAATACGAACATCAAAATAAGATACGAATTTAGAGATACCAGTAATGTGTAACATGGTGCCATGGCTGGCCTCATTTTGCATCGCACGTTACCATTGAGAAACGATTTGCTATTTAGTTTTTTACCATTAACATCTCATATATTTACGAGACTATTTCCTCGTGACGAACATATTTAGATTGAAGATGTTTGGTTATAGGTACGGTCTTTATATCTTTTATTTTTCACTTTAATATCTACAAATGAAGCGCAGCCATCGGTGCGCCGCGGACAGATTCAAAGTCCAATATTAACGATATGTTATTTCCAAAGGTTGGATTATTTATAAACGTTTATAATGTATTAACAAAGAAGTACCATTTTGTATTAGTTACCTAGAATATATTATATCATTATTGGATTTTTCTGCAGTGGAGAAATAAAGCTTCAATAATTACTATTATATTGTATTGTCTACAATAGGCGCTTTAAAATGAAACTTATAACTAACAACTTACTAAGGTGCTACATCTTAAGAGAAACGAGACACATTTTTAGGAGTAGGTATGGAGTTATCAGGGGAGGGCTACTCATAAATGAAATGTTTTGTTAAGGGGTACGGGATCGATAAAAGGTTTGGAAGTACTGCAATAAAGTAATGAGTATAAAGGTACTATGTATTTCAAAATGAAATCAAGTCAAATGGATTCGAGGCCGGACGAATTATATATATCAGAAGGAAATTTTAAGGGAGAATCATTTTATTTATACACAAGTCAATAACCATAGCATGTAAGAATGTATGAGTTATTGTGTTCACTATGTATTTAAATGATAAATATTGTTTTTATGTTAATTTATACCCTTCGATGCCTCGGAGTACTATTGATAATTCCTCCCTCCCTTAAGCGAATACCCGGCCTGGCGCTCGGGGCTCGGGGCTAGGGCGTTGCATTGCGTGACCTCTTATCGATCGTGTCGCGCTCCTTGCCGCCTGTTCACTTCATTAATTTAAATAATCAATAATTATCTTGACATTGTTAGTGTTTGAAAATAGTAAGAAATATAGCACAAAGGACCTACGTGGAAACGTAGACACTAACTACATATTATTCAGTATTAAACTAAAACAGTAGGAATCTTTAAGTCAGTATATTTTCGGGAATCCTCATAATACATGCTAAAATATTCATGAAATATATTGACATAATAGAAAATTGGATTATTTAGTACATCCCATATTAAATGAAACCAACTTCAAAGACTTTAAAATAAAAGAGTGAACTTTCCAAGCCCAAACTGACTTATTGTACATCATTTCTAATCAATACTCTGTAAATGTGTTGAACTTCTCTGTACGTTTCAAGATAACTAAAAACGGCTTGACCTATCTTAATGGAAACTGTTATGTAGTGAAATACATGATTGCGCAGATAATAGGCTATATAAAGTCTGTATATCTATATCTGTAATCTGTACATTCCATTTATTTGTCAAATTTGTTTTTGACACAATGACATTAATTTGACCGTTATGAAAATTTTTGTCTGTCTGTCTGACGACACGTGATTGTGCAGATGATGGCCTATATAAAATATCAGTAAACTTAATGATGTCTAATGTATGTATATATAATTAATAGTCCAACCCGAACGAAGTCGGACGGGGCCGCTAGTACATATGTATACATGAACATACTTAGTCCATATTTACCCTCTGATAAATAGTACACACTACATGTTTGCGTTATCATCTACATATCCGTCTTCATCAATAGTTACATAACGCATGACAAATAAATCTAGTGTTCAATGAATAAATTATTAACTTTAGAATTGTTTACAAATATAATGTATTAAGCTCAGTACCCGGTATTGAATATAGAAAGATCCATCGCCACCTGGGCGTGATTATGAGCGGCCAGAATGTTTGTAATGAATGACTAAGTATACCTCGTATCACCGACGATGAGTAAATATTAAGCAGTTCTGGCAATCTCAAAACTTATAAGCAATGCCCATTGTCATCAGTTTGCTAGGAAATGTAATCAAATGAGTAGGTTCAGTTAAGAAACACAATCACAGGCAACGGCAGATGGTGAATCACTTTCGTTTACTAATGAGGATGTCGATGCGGAATCGACCTTCTCCTACATAGGAGGGGCCTTCTAATGCTGTAACTTCTGCAATGTAAACACACGGCACATAGCGTTGCTTACTATGTGAAGTATAAACAGAGCCTAATGTATTGTTTTGAGTAATATCTACATTATATCGTATAGGTTATTATAATGCTTGGTGGATTTTAAAAATAAACTTTCAAAACCTATATAACCCCCTAAGAGGTAGAATATTAAAAAATCCTTCCATACTGGTCTTTGCCATAAAAGGTACTCATTGTCTAAATTTCGTTTCTAGCTACAGTAATTTATGCTCTGCAATGTGATGATAGACATTTATGCGTCTGTCAGTAAAGGTGTAACTTCTAAACGGCCACCGATAAAGATCCTATTCACACAATAAGGTTTGTTACGATGGTTCTTCGTTATGACTAGATCCGATTATTCCGATATCCGATTGTAGTATTAAAATATTCTGTGTTATGAATTTCATGTTAAAATATATCGCAGATCAACGCCTGCCAACCTACGTTATTTGGTTTAGAAATTTATGTATAGAAATTTGTATTTAAATGGCCACCTTTTATTGAATGAAATTCTTAATTGAATGCTACTTGAATGTATTGGATCCATAAGTTTTGTTAGTAGAAACTAGTTTGTATATATGTAAATTTTGTTTCATCGCGGCAAGTTTCCAGTAAGATATTTAATATCTTTGATGCGTGAGTTAGTATTTCATTTTGCTACAACGGTAATTTTGGCGTTAGAATTGGCACTTAGGTACAAATATAATAACATCTGTTGGCCCACAAAGGACAAATCCTCTTTGTACGCCCACGTTATGCAACTGTCAAAGTCTGTCAAATATGAACGTTTACTCGTTCATTCAAACCCTTTTTACGCTTTGTTAATATGGAACTTCTAATATAACGTAAGACCGAAAATTTCAAGTAATTACCGCGTATAGCCCGCGAAAATATTTTTTCATCGTTAAAATGAAGTGTTGGTTTAAGTTTTACGTTGTATTTTGATTGAAATGCGATTCACGTGGTCTAAACAGACGAAATTAAAAAAAAAACAAAAAAAAATTCCGTTGGTTATATCGTACTATCTAGTTTATGTAATTATTACCTATTATTATTTATTTACTACTTAGTACAGCATATAGTATTTTGCAAAACTCATGCACTCTACAACATTGTAAACATACCAGATAAACTGTATAAAGATTTATAATGAAACAGCTATTTATAGATTTATGCTTAGAAGGAAATAACGTAGTGTAGTGTTCAGTCGCTTTTTAATTATTTAAAAATTATTGAAAACAATAAATATATTATTATAGTACAAATGGGGAGCTTAATTCTTAAGCAATTTTTCTTTAGTGACTACTTATAATTCACTCGTATATTAGCATTTATTTATGATCCCATAAACCTTATTAAAATAGACAAACATAATTACATACAATAGATAAGAAGGTAGGTATCTATAAGTTGATGTTGGATCATTTCGAACATCAAAAAATATTGCATTAGTTCGTGACTCCTAGCATAGATATCTACAATATATAAGTACGTTGAGATTCTCCGGTTTGCAAGATGAATTATTAATAAAATTGTATGAACATTAGGTCATCGACCTCGTTACCAAGTTGGTACATATGGAATTACCGTTTCATTATTGTTTGTATCAATACGCTAACATTAACGATAGCAAATAAAACGTTAAGTTTTTTTCACTCAAATGGTTAATAAAAACAACACATGTAGTTAGCAACAGGAACCTATAAATATGTACCTAAAACAATACAGATAAAAAAAAAACAAAATAATTAGTATTCTGTGTAACGAATTCTTTAGTATTTCACAATGTGATACCAATCACTATAATATTTTTAGCAAAATATCTGTCCTACATTTTTATTAATTTACAAATTAATGAAAATAATTCCTTAAAAATAAAATTCGTGTTTCTGTTTCTGTTCTTTTAATATTTCGTATTTTGACCGTGGTGTCTAACTTAAATAATGATGTTGGCGAAAACATTTCTTTTCTTGTTCATTATTAAGCATAAAGAAAAACCAGACATGGTTTCTTATGAGCATGGTTAATGCCAAGCAAGTTGCTAACGTAACGACCTTGAGGGAGAGTTATTTATATAGTTCTCACGATGAACCTCATGTCAGGGCTATGGGAATACCTAAGACCTCCATAAAATGGGCAGTATTTAACATAAACGCTTGTCTTATGTAGAAGAATATTTGGAAAATATAATAATTTTCGACACTAGGATCGCACGCATAGGAGCAACGCGGTGGAATAGGTCCAGACCTCTTGAAATAGAAGAGACCCGTGTTCTGCATTGAGTTCGCAATTATAACAAACTAACATGCACGTAACGATTTTTTCTTCATTGACATAAATTCACTTTTCCTATAATTCCGCAGGCATCCACGTATCCGTTAGTATTGTATGACTTTGGATTTCTTTAATTAACCTGGTATACGTTATACCGTGTACGATGACCATGTACGTGATGCCGAACTATTTACTGGAACTGGTCCAAATTGAGCAGGTATTGTAAATGTTTACCAGTAGCTGTACGCCAAGAATAAATAGAAAACGAAGTAGGCGTGGAAGGACGATTGATATGACGTTTTACCCATACACTGGGTTTTTCTATAGGTGAGGTATAACGAGAATTCACAATGTCGCATGGATGCGATAATGTTATCGAGTTGAATAAACCCATAAATTATGCCAGTAACGTGATAAACAAGTGTTTATTTCGAAAACATCCTCTGTGCCCCGTTTACAGCGACACACAAATGAACCTGGTAAAACAGTTTATTCAACGCAGGCGTTTTGTATAGATGAAATTATAAAAAAAATTGCGTTAAAATGTTCAATGGCGCTTAATCAAAATTTTAAACATCTTTCAACATACGAGTATCACTTGCGGGAGACAATTTTAGAGTGATTTTCAAAATGCTCATCGATTTTATTATTTACGTTGGTGTAAACAATAAAAGTTGTTCGTGTAAGTATCGCTGCACTACATAGGACGTGGCAATAAGCACCGTACATATATCGATCGACAGATCGCAGGGTTTTTGTAAATTTCGTTAGGATTGAACGGTTGTCTGGTAGTGAATAATCTCTAGCTGTAGAAAACGGATTTGGATAACGCTTATTTCTCCTGAAAAACTCATTTTCTCATCTACAGTTGGCCAAATGACCAAATATCACAAAGAGTCTACATTTTCATAATTATGTTAAACTTAAAAATCTAAAAATCTTATACATAATTATATAAGACAATACGTAGTCGAGGTTAGTTCTACAGAAAAATAAATTAAAAAAAAAGTTCTTTCACAAGTCAAGCCAAGTTGTGACCTGGTTATTATAACGTTGAACTGCAGTTTAATAGCTCAAGTCTGTAATCTGAATATTTGAACCAGTTGAGAGCTGAATTATATACCGTTAGTTAGGGGAGGTTTACGTCCAGAAGACTTCTAAACTGTAATGAATAGATAAATAATATTCACCATTAAATAATTTGTTGTCGAATATAAAAAAATATCTATTTTACGAATTGTAAACAGGTATAGTATAAACTCGTTACAATTTAAGAACTGCCTATTAAGAAAAGAAAGTTAGTAGCACGCTAACAATTAAGGATCCAACAATGTTATCTCGGCCAGGGTAATGGGAATGAGTCAGAACATCAATTAACGAATGCCAAGACACTTTGCTCACCAGATACGAGTAATGGGTATGTAGACTCCAACCAATTAAGCACTCGTCCATTCCATATGCTGTACAGTTTCGGCAAATATTGTATTTCCATTCTGAAGAATGAATCTAGATAAGTGGTGTTTAAGTATCATAAAACATGATTTAGTATGAATAAGCGGTATAATATTTGGAATTCCGTATATATCGTCGATAATGAGGTTGATCTTTGAACTTTGACCGATTCATTTATTATAATTAACTCAAACATCGATTATGCGTCAATAACTTTAAATGCCGTAACAAAATAAACACTTTTATATTCATTTCTTACTTATTTTTAAAGAAGTTTCACAGAATTCATAGAATTTACATAATTCATTTCGCGAATAATGTAAGTATTACTTCCCTTTCATAGAATGTTGAATCTAGGAAGAGTTTATGAAAATATTGTAATTTTTAATGCTAAGATTAAGCTTTTAGTTTTACTTCTACTACATTTACTACTACATTTTTACTTCCAATTAGCCAAGATTACATTTTTAGGCAGGAAATATTATTCATTTTATATTAAATATTATTTTAATGACGGAAGCCATTTAAGTAATACACAAAGAGATAGAGGTAAGAGATATTTTAATTGTATAAAAAAATATACATTTAAAATATATTTGGGTCATTTGTATCAGTCTATGTTATGAGTGTTATTTATGCCTGGTGTAATAACTAGAGAGCAGTTTCACACGAGAGATCTGAAAACCTATCATACCATCATGGACGGAAACGATGGAATACAAGAACTAAGTACGTGATTTTTTCTATGGTAACTAATATAAGTTGCAATAGATACACCATTGCCTTTTAAGGCGGCCTTAAGAACCAAAGAACAAGAAAAAAAGTAGTCGAATAATTACAACATTGTGGGAAATTTAACACAAAACCAACAAAACTAATGCTCTGGATTACATATTAGGTTCTGTTGGATTTACAACACTGAATGTTTGTCGGAATTATTTAAGTAATAGGAAAAACCAGATCCAAATGTTGATTACATTTAACTAAAAACATTTTAAGCCTATTTTTAGGTTTTTTTTTGATGATATTACTAAGGTATGGTTTATAATATTCTGTCATTCTACCATTTGTTCTATTCTATCGCACTGGATTCGATTCAGTCATGAACTATTTATTTTCCCAAGTTGTGTGCGTATTTCAACATCACAAATAAATCTAGTATTTGAATGTTTTTAATAATATGTTGTTGAAGGTTCGTGAATGTCACCAATTCATATTTATGTTGATAAGGTTAAGAGCTATGATTATGATGTTCCATCGCTAATACAACTCTTTAAAAGTCGATGGATGGATGGATGGTTTTATATAGCCACGTCGTGCAATCAACATCTCCACGCAGTAATAAATAATTTTGAAATACATTTATCTCGTCAGTGCCTAAACCACGTATCAGCACGATATAGTATTGACATGGAAGAGTGGAAAAAAGAGCTACCCACGTATCCACAACGGATGTCTCATTATCTAAACGTTTGTTCTATTGATATGTCATGTCTAACGACATGCTGACATTGTGTTCCAACAATCTATTATCATATCAGCTGCTCGGGACGCTTTTGTCTACAAAATTTTGAAGCATAGGCTATAAATATTTTAAAATGAGAAGTGTAAAATAATCATTTCTATTATGTATTGTATTGTACTTTGATTTAAATTAAAATTGTACATTAAGGGATTCAGTTTTTTTAATTTACGATAACTTTCCAATGTTCCATTGTTAACTTGAATTTGTTACTAAGTAGTATATTTAAAACCTACTTATTCGAAGTATGAACTTAAGAAGTATGTTATTTACCTTACAATAATAATGAGTAAATACTTATAATGGAGTTTGAATAAACCATGTCACTCGAATTTTATCACTAAGCATGTATTATCCGGCAAACAAATGTTATGAACTAAAATTTGTTTCGTGTTCATCGAAAGGTCCCTCCCATCCCATTGCTTTGAATTTGTGTGCTGTCATGTCGCTCATAAATCTATACCATGTAGGTTTTATTAATAAGGCGTTACATATCCTAATGGGCACTAATAATGATAAAACCTTATGATTGCCAAGTTGTTAAACTTTAGTAACGACAACGATTTTAATTATCATTTGTAAATTAATTAATGTGCTAAATTAAGTTTTCGACAAATCCTTTTCGGACTTATAAATATCAGGTATTTGATATCGTGGGGTGGGTGAATTCTAATTTCCGCAAATATGCGGATAGGATGGGGTGTCTGGGAGAACGGGAGCTCCTGCAGAGCGGGGAGCATGCGCGGGGGCGGCCGACCGAACGCGAGGGTGTCACCGCGCCTGCGCCGCAACCCCCGGGGACACATGTGCGCGCCGCTAACCCCCCTTCCCCGCGTCTCCCGACAGAAACCCCTGCCCTTCCCACCCGTGAAAAGCTCGATCATTAAGCGCTCATTCATGTCGTAAAAGGCTATTATTGCTATAGCAACGGAGTCCACGCTCCATGATGAGACTGAATACTATCCGACGTTAACTTAACACATAATAATAAGTACTGACCGTTGGCAGAGCGCGCCGCCGGTGAAGTAGCTTCCTTGCTTCGAGCGTTCTCTTTTTCCTTCCCATTGTTTCCTGCAACCAAATATATGACTGAAACAACATGGTCTCTATGTTTAATGGAGTTGCGATAATTTTAGTACATTTCAATTCGAACAATGTGAAATAGATTAGGTGAAAGTAGTAATACCATAATAATAGTAAGATATATTTATTTCTGTTAACATACACAATTAGATTCATGTGATGCAAGCAATTTTATTATTTTTTTAGGATTACGTCTATATTAATAATTTTCATTTAGATGTAAAACTACATAGATAAATATGAAGGTTTAGTCCGGCCAAATATAGTGAGATGGTCAAGAACAGCGTCATAAGAGCGATGGCGATGCATCTTGGGAATATCGATTTATTCGTTCAGATACGGAAGTGCTCTTGAATATTGCGCTCCTAACAAAAAACTATATATGTATGTATTAAACCCCATTGAAATTTAGTGAAATTTTGGTTTAAACTTCTAAAAAATAACCTGTAACTGTATATTATGAATATGTATAATGGACAAAGCACATTGCCCATACGGCTATGTAGGCATAAATACGATAAAATAAACTATCTCTCTATGGCTACATTATCAGACGAGCCGGAAACATTTGAGCGATTGTAGGATAGTAGGAGAGCGGGAGGCGAACAGACGACGAGCACTGCGCATTCCCGGGAGATCCTTTTTGCACCACCACGCCCGTTCGGTGCTCGCCGGCTCGACCGGTTTGTGTAGCGATCGTTCAACCCGCACCGAGCCTTTCGCAAATACAATCGACTTTCTCTCGTGTTCCAACGAAATTATGATACCAACTTGATGAGCGTTTAAAATTTATTTGTTACTTTGTTAACATACACTTTGACTTTGGTTATAGTTTGTATCGTTGAATTTTCTATACACAAGGTGATTACATAAGTTACTAAGGTTTAACAATGATTGCTTCTCTCTGTGCACTTTTATCAAATTTTGTACGTGTACTGCTTCAAGGATCACGATAAAACCGTGAGATAATTTTAAACAGCTAAAATACTCTTCAGAATGATGAACAACAGATTCTAAATACATTTGAGGATATTTTCATGACGTTCGCAAATTTCTACATATTCAAATCTACATTAGTCTCATTAACGTTGATAAAGCGCTTAATTGAATATTATGAATATAATTCCACTCATTTAACATATTTAATTATATAGATATTAGAGTATGACAACGAAATAAATACTCTTATGAAATCGTTCGCGATACGTGCATTCTGAAACAAAAGCAGCGGTTTATCTTTACGTGAATCAGATTACTTTTATAGCGTCATAGTGGCTTGTTGATAAAGTTGTGTTTAGTTGTTCGATTGCATTGACTTCGGCTTGCGAGTTTCGAATTTTGACGTGGAGGCGGCGAGCCGACCTTGGCAATGGCGTTGACTTGTGGCGGCCTCAAATCGCGACCGTCGCTCCGCGCCACACGCCACATATGACCAGCATAGGGCTATCACTTGTCACACCACAGTTAACAACTTGTTCGTGTTTAAATAAAGGAGCAGTCATCTATGTGGAATTCGGTTGGTCGTAAACACAACTTAAAGTTTAATTTACCAACAAATTGCAACCAAAACCATACGTATAACGTACTACAAATTTGGATATTTGAACTTGTAGGTTCAAAGGTAGTAATAAAAAATGTACAAAGGTAGTAAATAATAAAAAATGTAAAAATTCAATGTGGAACTCAGAATACATTGTCAGTAAAAGAAACTGCGGTACTGTCTGTAAGTTTTTAGCGGAAGTCTGTGAAACGATGTCTTTTTATTTGACTGACCAGTAATTATGTTCACGTGTCATACTGATATTAATTTTGCTTTAATATATATGAAGCGCATCTTGTTCAGCTTCAGCGGTTCGCAAAAGACATGCATGAATTTGGTTATCGTGCTAGACCGTGGCCTCTACGAGTATAGCCAATAAACAATTTGTTAACGAAGGAAAAATTCGAGAACTTCAAGACATATAGGGATGACATAAGTGACAAATGACGATGAATTAAATTACTCCACACATTTTGACGTTTTTCAATTTCGTTGTCACGAACAAAATGTTATAAAATCTCGAGGCCCCACATGACTCATAGTTTGCTACTGTCTTTAGCAACTACTCATTTTTTTATTGGAGTACTTAAATTCTTTATACAATCACTACCGATTATAAATTACCCTTTTCAAAGCATTTTCTTTAATTTGTCATAAGTACTTTAGAAATATGAACACTACTGAATGCATTTTAGTGATCATTGTCTTCGTTGGTAGGGCTCCAACCTCACGATATTTATTCGTAGTCCTTCTAGCAACTTCTATATTTTTCCAGTTTCTATCTACGGAAATTTGTGGACATTTCCTATGTAACCTATAATCTTTTCTTCATTTGTCTTATTTCTCATATTTCGGTCTTCGTTTTTTATATTGACAGAAAATAAATATTTTATATTAAAATCTGACTGATAATGATGAGGTATGGTCAAATACCTGGATATGGCTATGGTCAAAACAATTCATAAATTAAATGGTAAATAAACAAATTGAATACTTTAGTTTTACCACCAATAAAATTAAATAACAAATAATTTACAATTAATTTATTTATTTACCGTTCCGTTCGTAAATTAGTTTCCTTATGGTTATTGTCAGGATGTACATAGGAGGTAGTTAGCAGATTACAATGCTTCACATAACACACATTAAATACATAAGAGGTAAGATCTCAATCACATGATTCATAAAAAAATGTTGCCAATTGCTAAAACCTAACCTAACCTACGAAGGTTAACAAATCTTGTTAAAACTAAATCGAATACAATTATTGAGATACTTGGTCCTATTCAAACAGTAAACATGTCTTTAGTCGAGCATGGCGCTTCGCCATATTGGATTACTACGAGGCCGTACTCGAGCGTGTGATACGAAAGGATACCACTGAGGTTAAACTTTGTAATATCGAGTACAGAAGGTTGTAGGTACAATTTAAATAAAAGGATTCACAATATCATGTGCTTTTTAAAACTATAAATGTTATTTTTTAAAACCGTATTAGTGTGAAAATTGTTAAGATATTTATACAAATACTTAATACAAATTTGTCGCTGATCAAAATTCGACCAATGAAGACAGTCAAATGGAATACATTTGCATACAAAATCGGCTACTGCGTTTTAGTCGAATTTTTGTTTCGAAAACTTGCGTATTTCGAATAACATTATCATAATTCCGCTTACTATAAATACCAAAAATTGTATTAAACCTTTGGATCCTTTCTAATGTTGGATGTATCCTGCATTAGACCATCTTTTCTGTAACATTAATACGTAATAGAGGTATTATAGGATCGATTTTTATATTTTATCCAATCCGTGCTTAATAATTGAATCCTAGTAACCAGCCCTCGCTTCGTTTCCAGAAACTTGTTACAGTTACAAGAGGCACGGTTTATTCTTTCCTAAAATCAAACGTATTATTTGAAAAGTGGTAATTTTTTTTTAGTTTAACTACTTCTGAAAAATTAAACCATATCTAATCATAGGATGTTCTCAGACGATAAAGAGAAGGAAAAATAAGAATAATGATTAAAATTTAATAATTTATTTCTAACAAGATTACAATTTAAGTTTTCACTTAGGGATATTTTGGGAGACTAGTTATTAAATTAAGTTTTAACATATATTTTCGGACACCAGGCCTTGTGGTAGTAACATTGATTATATAGTTGCGGACTGTTTATTTCTAGGCGATTTTTGTTACCGACACTGTTTTGCACGAGTGTACGGTGGCATATGGTTCTGATGGCTGTCGGCGCGCGATGTCCATAAAAACGCTTAGGTTAGTTGTGTTATATACGTTTATTTATACGTGCTTATTTTTACAACGAAAACCACCGCAGAGTTTTCATTTGAGTATCTTGAATGTATTTCTGTCATATGGCGTGACACTAATAAAGAAACTCCAATAAAAACCTGCTTAAAATGTGACAAAAACCGTTAGATATTGTATTTGAGATCGGTAGTCAAGATATGCGAGCTTTTACGTTGGGCTGGTATGTCATCGACCGGATGTGGACGTAGATTCGGTCGAAGACGGATGTTCTGCCATTTACATGCGCGCCGCGTGTTAGCGACAATGCGCAGAAGGGGCCGCAGTCAGAATAATGAAGACGAGGGAAGCCATCTTTTAAACTAAATTACAAAGTTCCACTCACACGAAGCTTGGAATCATAGATCGAAAATGTCTATCCAAGTATAGACATGATAAATTTCAAGTATCCGGCTTGATAATAATTTTTAATGATAAAATTCTTAAAATATCTACTGAACAACATGATTAAATAATAGGTTTACGTAACGAATTACTTATTGGGATACTTAATTAACAGTAATATATATTAAAACCTATTTATTGTACTATATTTGTATCGAGTAACAAATAGATTTTACTAAATTAAACTCATGTAATTAATTGTATTATTAATTTTCCTCATGCAATAATTTTATTCACAGTAGGCACTCGTATCTACATAGAACGTGGATATATTTTAACGTATTATATGTGTTATTCGACGAAGAACAAATACAAATAATGTCAATATTGTTGGTGTTTTGTTAATATGTTTAGGAATGTCCAAGACCGATTTTATACCGAAGAATATTTGGCTATTTAATTTTTTTTTTTGTGCAATAAGTCTGCGGTTTCGATAGATAGTAGTTTAAGTAAATGATTGTTAAAAGGGTGGAACAAAAAACCATAATTTTGTTGGCAAGGTAATTAGGATGATTGCTTGAAAAATTGAAAAATTCTTTGATTAATGGGTTCTAACATTTATAGCATTATAAAAGTTAGGATTATTAATATCAGTTACTCGTGCAAAGTGGCTTGGATCTTGTTGTCTGATTTTAAACAGAATCACACATTATTTCTTAACACAGACTAATTAAAATAAATTTCTAGTCTGTACCACTGTAATTTTACTTGTATGGTTTCAGTTATATAGTTTTATTTATATAGTGTAAGCTATGTATGTAAGCTAAGATTTTATGTTTGTTACTTCAGAACTCTGTCAATTATTAACTGATTTGGAAAATTCATTATTTGTTTGACAGGGTATACTTCCAGTTAAGTCTTACTTAAAGTGGAAGAAAAAATACCACCCCTGAGAGAGAAAAATAGAATATGATACTAAGAAACTAACCTTCTTCAAATTGACGTCGCTTTTTTTGTTAAAATATCATACATAATTTCAAAGAAAATTTTGTAACGTTACATATTATTATGTTATCTAATTGGTTGGTTTGATATACATACAGATTACGTACTGGACGATTACCAAACTTTATCGTAGCTAGTATCTATCAGTTTTGTTATCAGCGGTTGGTATAAACAAAGCCGAGCTGAAGGCACGTTTCTAGTGAAGTAATGCAACCTCTGTTGTAATAATTTTTGGGAAGAGTGGCTTTTAGTGTTGAGCGATTAGATACGACATCTACATGCGTGTAATCTGTACATCCCTCATACGACCGAATTCTATTTCAGTACTTTGGCCGAAATCCAAAAAAAAACTGTAGAATCTCGGAGGACGTAACGACTAAAGATTTAATCTCTACCTATTAAGATACTAGACGTTAATGTTAGCAAGTATGTAGTAGAAATAAGAAATCCAATCACACAAGATAGCGGTTAGGTCATATTATGTAGGGCGCCGGCGCGGCCGCGATCAACCTCAAAGCCTGACCGGTTGCCATCTTTGGCAGCGACCGGTTTTGTTAGTACACGCATCGCGTGTAACAGTTTTACACTCCCTGTATTTATTTGTTCATTGTGCATTATAATTAAAGATATCCGATAAGGCAAAATCCCAACGGTACTCCCATTAATTTTTGATATTTGTAGCTAAGTAAAGAAAAATTTGAACAGCTCTATCGGTGTATGAGCATCTTCGCGCTGCGCGGTGACTCAGCGTCGACATTTGTACGGGGTGAGCGTCAGCGGGCGACGCCTGTGAATCACTGCAACGCGCCATGCCATACTATTATGCACATATTGATGTCGCAGGTAACAGAATCGCCATTGTATGCTATATGCTATTGTGAAACCCAAACTTCTGAGCTCTTCGTAACCGATTGTTAGCGCCCTATTGTTACCCTATAGAATATGTCGTGGGCTTATTATTTAGACGGAACACACTTCTCCCTTTTCAAATTTAAGCTAAATGCAAGTCAGGATTCATTAATACGAGGAGATCACAACGAATGATGCCGTGAATGGGGTCAGTACACCCAGCTTTAAAGCTTAAAGAATTCTTCGTGATGAGAATGTTATTTTTACGTACGATGTTCTTTTGGTGTAAACATCTGCAGTAAGAATTTATTGTTTGCACATGTGCAAAGTGCCTCCTAAATTTGAATACTGGTGTTTATTCGATTATATATTTTATTATAAGGTTGCATATTTTTTTAAATTTGAAGTCAATTTGACTAGCCGTTATAACAATAGGTATGTATCAAGTTCCATAGTAAGTAATACCATTTGATTGGTCTAATATCTATATAATTAAATACAGAAGGATCGTTGTTTTATATTGTGTTTGATTCTACGAATCACAAAATCATCTTAACAGCGACATCTGTTGACAACTAGACGCACCGGTTGCTCTGAATGAAGTGAATTGAATTTGTACAAATATAAAGGCACCATGATATCCTGATCACCATTAATCCTGTAAAGAGTTTTAATTTATACCAATAATAATTGACATTTTAAAATATAAGGAGTTATCATATATTAGTAGCACCTAATCAAAAGTAGTGTTTGATTATTTATTTACTATGTAATGTTATGTAGGAAATGTTAAATCAAATTTAGTTGTGTATTTTTTCAATACCTTTTTTCATATCCACCCCTTGTTGACTAATGGACAATGCCCTATATTTCTTTATTTTAAAAGGTGACATAAATATTGAAATAGACAAATAAGAGTTAAAATAACTAGGTTAATCTATACATATAATAAAATTCTTTCTGATCGATTTCTGTGCATGAACGATATATGAGAAAAAATATTATTAATATTATTAACGCAATAGAACCCAAAACAATAGTTGTTAGAATTTTTGTCTTTTGTCTGTGCGTTTATTCCCGGTAATTTCAGAAACGGCTTAAACGAGTTTGTTCTAGTTTTCACTAATGTATTGCAGTAAGCTTCACTTAATACTTAAAATTTGTTTCATTGCAATCCGTCTATAAATAAAAAAGTTATGAATTATTATATGTATTTCTGATTCACAGAACGAGAAAAACCCAGAAAAATGCAGATCTAAATGCTATCTTTAAGCGTAAGGTAGTTTTCCCAAAGCGGAGTGAGGGCATTTGCTATCAATACTAAATTTGTTTTGTTGGATATCAGAATTTTATTATTTATTTTTCCGTTTTTATCATCATATATCAGTCATATAAATTATAACACATTTCTCGGCTAATGCTCGGTTCGTATCTAAGAATACTTTTAAAATGAAAGAAATATCTCTCTCTTAATAAACACGATGTCTATGATCTTGCTAAATGTAAGTTGGTACAATCCACGTGCCTTTGTGATATTTAAGAACTTTGTGAAGAACTGTTCAAACCATTTGACTGTTCATTGTCTGAATCAACGAACATCTCAAAGACAATGAAAATGGTTTTTTAAGTACCGAAATTTATAAAAAACCTTTACTTGTGTACTATAATTGAATAGCACTTTTTTTTTCATTGGTTAACTTTACGTAGCCAATATGATAAACGAAACGATACGTCTATAGGAGGTTGCCGGAAATGAT
This sequence comes from Megathymus violae, assembly GCA_003671415.1. Taxonomy (NCBI): domain Eukaryota; kingdom Metazoa; phylum Arthropoda; class Insecta; order Lepidoptera; family Hesperiidae; genus Megathymus; species Megathymus violae. The sequence continues at coordinate 3,280,081 of PDGT01000005.1, read as the reverse complement.
TAGAATTATCTTCCATATTTTAAATTATGATCGATTTTTTTTCCCCCGGGGTTTAGGAAAATATCGTGATATCGCAAATATATACTCGATCATGTGAATTTCAACGGCAAATTTAAAGCGGTAAATTAGGATTTTTATTAGTAGTAGGTAGTCTAAATATATCGAGGAACTAATAACTCACACGGCAATAATATAAGTAGGAGTTTAGTTTACCGATACCAGAGTGATGTTAGTATATTTTTAAATCAGGTAATTTTACATGCTCTGACGTAAAAGTTTATGGATAACGGTAATGCCTGCATTTAAAAAAATCTTACTGTTATTTTCATTCATATGGCGAGCCAGGGACAGATAGAACTGTCAATATACCTGGTAACAAAATTACCGAGTTGATGTTGTAACAGATAACATCAATTAACTTTTCTTCACTGTATAGATAATAGCATCTGTTACGTATTTTGGTTTTAATTAAAGACCAGCACGGTAAATCTGTAATGTTGCAAGTCAAGAGATAGTTTAGGTCGCCGGTGCGGCTGGACTAAGAATCTTGGCGCCAGTTACATTTACGGTTGAGAAGTTCCATCTCAGTGAAGCAATGATAACAAATAAATAAACGGTCACTAGCTCATATCCACTTACGAAGATTCCCTGTATTGGGTGTAGTCATAAACAAATGAGACATTACCAATATCCAAGCTTCCACTACATTTATTTATCTGTCATACAGACGTTGAACCTGGGGATATTTGTTCGGCAGGCAAATGGGCAACAGATTCACCTTAGTATTCGCTACGGTAAGATAGCTATAAGTTGCTAAGATAATGAGGTTTATGTATAGACGATCAGTTGATCCAGCTAGGGCCTTATTGAGATTTCTCTACTACTATTTTTAGTGATAGAAGATAATCTTTGCTGATGCTTTGTATAATTACAAAGTATTTGTGTGTACGTTTATTTGTAATGTATATATTGTAATTTTTCAATATTTCAATCGGACTAAGTCGTGGGCACTCGCTAGTTATTAATAAACAGTGACGCTGACGCATATTAACTGCGTCTGGTATGCGTGTCGCTCATATACCTACGTAATTATTTATCAAATATACATAAATCAAAACTTTATGTGGGTGCAAACTTCGTTTTAAAGTCAAAGAGAGAATATCTGATAATAATTTTAAGGTTATTCTTCGAAGTACACCGTTGAATTCTAAATCCAAATTTTCGTTAGATTTTTGTAATTGTAGAATGGTTTCAGATCGTTCTTTGATTAAAATGCAATTCGCGACTAATCATGTTACACTTACTGATCAATAAATGAATATCTAAATTATTAATTAAACTTTGTAAAGAATTATACCTGGCGGTCCTGTTACTTTTATGAAAGAATAATGGGAATCTCAAGGAACAATTACTCGAAGAAGTGTATTGACGATTTTGATGCCTATTATTCAGGAGATAATTATTTATTACATTCGCGAAATGTTATTTGTTCAAGAGACGACGAAAATAGCTGCAATTTGCTAAAACACAACACATAATTTGAATTTCGGAATAATATTAACTTAATTAATAATTAATTTCAAGTCATTTTTATTTGTAACGGTCGCAACTTAATACACAGTAATGAATAGGTACTACAACATCTAAGTGGTTCAGTATATTTAAATTTAATTAATAATGTGTTAATTCCAGTAAGTGCTTTTTAATTATGATGCTTTTAAGATAGCATCGTACTATTTATTATTACTCGAACCTACAGGAAAATTTAAGTTGATTATTCAATTAATTAATAATACCATAATGTTCATAACATATATTAAACATTTTAAATTGATTAATTACTGAGGAAGTACCTATGACAAAATTTGTTTATGGCGAGGACGTGTATTAATGTACTCTGTAATTGGATGCCGTTAACAGAATATGCCCTGGTAAACTCCCTCAGTATCTGCAATTATAACAGTATATGCTTTTTGGCTACAACTCAATAACTTACTACAGGACAGGCGTCAATACATACCGGAGGAAACACATTAATAACTGAGGCTATAATTATATACCACGCTAATCTAATCTTAGAAATTATCCAAACATACCAGGGCCTTGACGTCTCTTGATCACTTCTTGTTTAAAACTGTTTGCTTAAATCAATGTGGTTCGATGAAATAATCCTTTAAACTTACCTTTCCGTATTAATAAACTTGTGACTCTTCGCAGAGCCTCCCGAGGTGATTTCTGGAAGAATTTTGGGGTCAGATTTGGTGGTAAGGTAAGTGGTTTCCTAGCTCCGGAGCCTTCCCACGGCGGAGGATGGTCTGCAGCCAATTTCGATGACCCTGTTATCCTGTCCAGGTGTTCCGTTGAAGCCGGCCTGTAAATAACATCTATTATAATTGCCTATTCTTGGTAAAAGTTAACCAATAATGTTGTAAAAATGGTATATGATAAGATTCCATCGGTTATTACTCATTTACAGGTGGTGATAATTAAAAAAAAATAGAGCTGAAAAAATATAGTACTATCTGGAGCAATTTATCCAGTTCGTCCTGAATATACTATAACTCGTAATATAATACTTAAGTTATTATATGTAAGATCTCACAAAATTACACATTTTGAATTTATACACTACTAGCGGCCTGCCCTGGCTTCGCACGGGCGTACATTATCAATAGTTTCCGCAGCGTATGCGATGATAGAAATTTTTTTACACCTTGGTTCACGTTACTGAAGTTTTAATAAGGATCCCTTATTTTTCTAGTAATAAATTTAGCTTATGTTACTCAGGGATAATGTAGCATTCTAATGATGAAAGAATTTATAAAATGGGTTAAGTAGTTTTTGAGTTTATTCGTTACAAACATACAAAAATACAAAGCTTTCCTCTTTACAATATTAGTATGGATTGGTCCCACACTAGGACACCACCAATAACACTAGGATAAATAACAATATAATATATTTAAAAAAGTAGACGGCTAAAACGATACGACTTAATATTGCATTGTAAGAGGGATAATGTAGACATTGAAAATTCTAGCTAAAATTTCTAGAGATGTGTATAACAGAGCGTTGAGTAGAAATAGAACAATAATAAATTAAGAAATGGGTAATATAATTTTTGTAAACGAAATAATTTATGTGTCTTTTCAGCACAGCAAACAATATCATAAAAGAAAATGACGTGAAATATATTTAATAGTTAGATATTAAATATATTTAAAATAATTATGAGGGTACTAATGAGACGGGCGAGTGTCCCGTTAACTCTGCCACTACAACCGAAGGTCATTAAATGAAGTCACTGCTAATAACATGACTAAATAAAAAATATACTTTCTAAAATTATTCTTGATCACAGAAATGGCAGGATAATTGAAGTTAGTCGCATACGAGTTTTTTCTCCAATTTTATCTTTGTACGAAGTATCAGGGAAATGTTGATTGACAGTATTACTTTCTGTTTAATTTACTTACATCTACAATGAGGAAGACATAATAGTAAACATTTTCCCATTCTAAATTATTTGTGAAATTTTCAGATATGAGCTAAATGTTTGTCAGTTGTTTCAATGTTCATCATTTGTTTTTATTTCAACACGAATTCAACGGCCCCATTATTCGTGACCGCGTGAGACTTGGGGGTGCACACAGTAGCTTCTACAGGGACTGTACTCGATGTGGTCATGTGCAGTTCTTATTTTCTTCATTTTACTATGCATATATTATAATAAACCTTTCATCCGCCTCCTGACTGATGACGAAGATAATTCTACAACCTACTTAGCAACGTGTCAATTGAAACTTTGATAAGCCCTTGACAGACTCCGCATACGTAGACTGCAAACGTAAACGGCCTAAGACCGAAGCATGGCCTAGATTAGCGACTAAAAATGGCTCTACAGATAATGTTGCAGAATAGATCGTTCAAATTCACGAGTATTCAAATATGCTGATCTACACTTTGTTGTAGATTTTTTCGTGACTATAGAATTTATCTCCTCGTTTAGCCATGGACCGTACAACTGTGTCAATAGAGAATTCAACACGCCATCTGTATGTTAACAGAAGCCGCATTTTAATATTTAACGCTCTAATGGGCTACGTTTAACCGAAGCAATTCGATATTCAAAATCATATTTCTACATTCATGTTCTATATTCAAAATGTGTAGGAAAAACTTATGACATCAATCGGTGGGTTATGTTACCCCATATAAGTTATGTTCATCTCACTTTGGTCATATGCATTTTAAAAATATCGTATTCATAATCGCTAACTAATAGTAAACGTACATAATCTAGTTCTCTTGATCTGTATAATATACTATTATGTAAAAACACTGGCAATTAATGTTACCTGTAGACTGAGAATACATATAGATAGATGTCTACTTAGCGTAACTGCGCTTATAACAAAGTAGCCATATTTTTATTACAAAATATTGTTTAAGTTGTAAAATTTATGTAAGGTTTATTTTGCAATTAAAATTTGACGTATTTTCCGTCTCTGCAATGTCTTTTACTCATACCTTGATGTGTGTTGCTATTGTTGTTAAGGTATAATTTAAGTTTTCTCTTTTTTTATATTCTCTCTCTTATTTTCTTGGTTAATGTTATGGATGCATTTCATTTACGTTTTCTATTTTCTGATGGGTGACACAAAATAAAGACATTAGTTAGCAAAAGGGTCATGTACGTTGTATTTCTTGTTTGTTTTATATTACTATATGTTGTGTGGTGTCCCAAGAACAAAGAGTATATTTATTAAGTAATTTTTACAGTCATATTCGGTTTTGAGATGATATAGCAAATGAAAAGGCTCGAGCTACCAAAGGTTGCTTCGTAGCAAAGTTAAAGTTAAAAGTGAAACAGAAAAACAAAACTTTTCGACAGGGTCATATTCTAATATAACTGCACAGAGAGTGACGAAAAGTTTTGTTTGTCTGTTTCACTTTTAAGCACATACATATATCGTATAAAATTCTTTCCTCACTATGAGAGTGAAAGCGAATATAAAAATTAATCTCTTTCTACTGTGGGACCATTCGATGCATCGTCAACATGAGGTTACTGAGAGGAACACAATTTTTGTTTACTTTGTTTTGTTATTTTACTTTTGAAGAGTTCTCAAAGCGTTCACTATAATAAACCAATGTTATCAACGCCAGAAATGTGCGAACCAAGCAAGGACAAAATTAAATATCCAGTTTATTACACCCAGAGATTAGTGTACAAGACGAACATTTTTCAAACACGAGTGACATACCTGTGACGTTGTCTCGGATACCATCCGCGCGGGGGACCACCAAGCCTCAGTAGATCAGCACCGGTGCACACTCCAGAAGTACCCATCACGGAGCCTCGTCCATACCCTCCTAAGGTTGCACTACTACCTGCATCAAAACAAAGTCTATATCATTAATAACTTTGAATTAATGGTTTTTAGTTCAACGAGGGAACGACAACACAATGGACAATGACCGCACGTGATTTATTGTGGCTTAAGTTATATTTTATACCGGATAGTCATTTAGATGAATCATACGATGATTCTGGGATTCAGATTCTTGACTTGACAAGACGGTGCTGTATTTCCATCTCATATTCGGCTTCTGCAGTATGTTCTTGTAATGCAATCGCAGAGTATGTGGATGGGTCTTTCTGTTTAACTACACAGTACCCAAATAGCGCTGTTGCTTATTCTAGTAAATCCTGGCGCGCTACGTTATGACAGGTTGGAATGCATGTTTTTTTCTTCTTGTTGCTGGTGCATTTCTAGGTGAGTAAATCTACACACCACACAAAGCACAGTACATAACCAACTTTATTACATCTATGAAGATGTATTATAAGTTCTTCTTTAGCGTTATAAGATTGTAAGCAAAATTGTTGTAGCGTTGTTAACAAAATCGTTAAACTTTGTTTTTCGATGAAATTGCCAAAGACAATTTGTCATTTCACAGAACGTGGCCATGTACTGAAATCTCTTTAATATCTCTATGATTTGAATAGGCGCCCGTTAGTGGTGACATATTAGCTCTTGGTTCTCAGTTTATTCGGACGGCATAAAAACTGCTACCGCCACTAGAATTAGATACTAATCCGTCTATCAATACTCAGTGAAGTAGCGTGGTACGTTCCAGGAGGCCTTAGTTACGATAATAGTAAGTAAGTGGGCGGCCAAAACTATTGTTTAAATATGCAAGTTCTGGGTGCTTTGATAGGTATTTTTTACTCGATATAGTTTAATGCTTAATTATAATCCAATTTGGTGTTGAACGATGGTATAGAATTAGAAAGTAAGTCATCTGAAATAACCTTAAAGTGTATATACAATGATATACTAAAGTACCCGTCAGTAAAATGTCTTGTCATATACATTTATGTTGTGAGTACTTACAGCTTATATTAGTACCATCGAATCCATGGTGATACCACTAACTATTGAGTACTGTTCTCCGACATTAAATTATTTAGTGAACAGGTGATCGTAAGCATTTTAAATATGACAATATTTCACTTATAGCTATTGTAATGCTTTTGTGTGCGTTCTTCATATTGTTGATTGATGTTTAATTAATCTATATTTATCAAGTAATATTTGTAACTTTACATATTAATTTCTGCAAGTTTTATTAAAGGTTTTATTAAGTCTGGAATACTTTTTAAGTACTGTTAAAATTGTAGTAATTGTTTTGTTTGTGGTTCCAACTGCTTTTTGAAGCTATTGCTATAAATGGATATAATTGTAACTGATAAAAACGCGATAAAAATCTTAAAATAATAAAACGGAGCAATCATGACTGATAGTTTCAGCTGTACCACACCTATTTGTAAACTTAAGGCGTACATTTTCTGAAGCGAAACGAGGCCGGGTGAATGGTCTCTATGTAAGTATGTTGCAAACTAATTGCTGAAATACTGCATGTCGCTTGCCGGTTACTCCGAAATAACTATCTGCATTACTGTAATTGTCACAAATTTATATACAGTATATTGCTGAAATCGTTATATATGATACATATGAACATACTAAATGTTAAGCATTTTTTGTTTTTTCTCGGAAATATAAGTAACTTAGTGTGTTGTCTTTAATTCAGTTTGATATAATATTAAGTTTATTTTTTATTAATTGGAGTATATTATTAATAATTCTGGTTAATTAATAAAAACCCTGATTGCGTGCGAAGGATCCCGAGATGGATCCAGCAGGGTTGAGCAGTCAGAAGTGACAGATAAAAGTTTAGTCTGGCTTCTTGGCTACTCAACATGTCTTATGTCATATGTGAAACATAAAAATCCAAGTGTGTAGCGGTTAATTTATTTTTAGGTATTAAGTGCGTACGCGTAAATTAAATAAATATATCAAATTGTTCAACCAAACATTTTTGTCTTACAGTAGAAATTAGCCAATTCCACAACCTAACTTTTTGAACTGGAAAAGAATGGGAATAAAAAAATGGGAAAAAATGTCAAGGAAACTTTCGAAGAGCTTTCAGGTGTGATCTGCACGTGATGAAAGAAGGTATTTACCTTCTCTCGTTCTCTGGATTCAATAGATTTCTATTGCTAAGGTAAATGGGAGAAGTAGGGCTATGTCAGATCTTAAAGTCTTGTCTTAAAGTAAACGCAGGAGTAGTGTTCCTCCGAAGTCAAATTGGGAGACACTTGAGATCCTTGCGAATTTGAGATTAGATCTAACTTTTTAAAAATTTCACCAGTTAATACTAGTTCACTGACATACACACGGACAGCAAAATCTTATATATAAAGATAATAACAAACCTATGGATGGTATGGAGTTCATAGTGTTGTTCCTAGGTGGTCCTGTGGAGTTTCTAGGTGGCGTGCGCGGCACATCGCATCCGCGCGCAAACACGGGCGTCTCGGGCAGGCTGGCGGACGTCTGCAACGGCCCACGCGCGCCGCTAGCAGCCGCCTCGCGGCTCTGACGCTGCAGCGTCCTACGACGCGCGCCGTTCGTTCCCATGTCTGCAATAACACACAATATTTACTATTACCAAAATCAGTATTAGGTAACATACGTGATTTTGTTCAAAGAAAAGGTATTATCTATACTAAACTATTAGGTTTTTCAACGCTTACAATTGTGGAGTTCGAGACTACGGAGTAATAAAAATCGGCTTAAAATCTGATACTGATATACAAATTGTGCATTAAGATGAGTTCCGATTGTTGTCGGCCGCCTTCGAGTTGTATAAGATCCACCTCTCGAGTTGGCCACTACAAATATGTGCTAAAGCAGCGTGCTGTAGTAAGTACTTCAATTACGTGGAAAGATCAACAAAATTAAAGTAAAGTAGACAACAAAACGTTAAAGATAACCAAATGTATCCTATAACTGAATATAAAAGAGTCATGTCAAAAGACCATTGCTTTTGCAGTCAAAACATGGCAAGCAGAGAATAAAGAGAAACTTGCTTTTTACAAAGATATACGACACAGAATAGATAATGGTACGAACGTAGAGAAGACACGTTGAATTTGAATGATAGCAAACGTTTCTATGACCCACAATAAATCATGTGCATAAGTTTAAATTGCGTTAGACGCAGAGCGTAACAAGTGGACATCATAAGCTCAAATTACAGGCACAGTTTCGCACAGGTAAATATGTTAGGCAGGGTAAGTATATAAAACTAGTAAATTACTCTCGCTTCGATTCTCGAGACATTATAATCTTTCCCGAAACAACTATTTTTCATTTTTATCAGGCATTTTGTAGACTTTTCATTCAAATTAAAATTGAAAAATCATTTGTTTATTTAGGTATATTATAAATACACATATACATGTTATTTTTTGTTTATTCTACCATTTTGAAAAGACGTTTTATCAATGAGGATAAAATACCCTAAGAGTTTCCTTGTAAATCACTCTACCTATTGATAAAAATCTCATGGAAATCTATTGAGCAATATTTGCGACATTTTTGTACATTTACACACGTAAGGTTTTTTTGTCTACAATAGTTTCGAAAGGTAGCTTTTTTTGAGCCGAACACATCTTTAAACCTAAATAGGTATAAAACCTACAGAGTACGAACGGCTACTTTGTGATCGATGTATTCATCTAGACATATAATAAAATTTTATCTGATAATTTTCTGTACTTGAATTTATGAACACCTCCTCGTTATGTCGTTGCTCCAATGCTGGGGGTCGTGACCTTAATCATGTGATGATTCTCTCCCTAATGATGTTCCTCCATCGGTTCCGGCTCTCCGCAACGTGCATGGCCCAGGCAACGTTCATGTTGAGGGTGATGCGTATTTGGTCAGAACAGTGAATATGATTGCGCCCTCTTGGCCTCTTGCTATCGACTTTGTAAGTGACGATAAGTATCTGGAGGTCCTCACCTGGTTTACGAGCTATATGTCCAAAAAACTCGAAGATCCTCCGTAAGCAGATGTTGGAGAGCTATATTAACGCAATAAAACCCAAAACAATAATTATTAAAATTTGTGTCTGTCTGTCTGTGCGTTTGGTCGCATTAATTTCAAAAAGTTTTCACGAATGCATTGCCGTAAGCATCACTTAATACTTTATGTTCGTTTCACTTCCATCCGTCCATAAATAAAAAAGTTATATATTCATATTTTTACACAGAACGAGAAAAACCTAGTCCTAAAATAATGTAGGTGGTATTTCTAAGCGTAAGGTATAGTTTATCTGAAGTGAAGCGAGGGTGATTTACTACTGTAACTATAATTGTTCTTCATATAGGAATGATTTCACACGTCACTCACGTCATTCACGTCATGAATGGATATTGTATTGATATAAACATATTGAGAGTAAGTGCACCGATTTGTTTTTTTGATTTACATACATAAGATTATGAATAATATCTATATAAATAGGCAAAATGAATAAATCTACGTTTCTATGGCCGTAACTTGTCTTATTTTTCTAATGGCGTATGTAGACCCACTTAGTTTACCAACAAGATCCAGTATATGCATGTATAATTATATGATTAGAACATTGAAAGTTAGTCTACGGTGGCGTTTAAAAAAAATTGGACTGTTCTATATTTAGTGTTTCATTATTCAATTTATGGTTTTTGCCGACTTTTATACTTCATCATAACTAGTCGTTCTCCGTCTTGTTAATATGTATTGTTGTATTGGTGTTTCGTTAAGATGTATAGCTGACGAGTAAAGATAGTGTTGAATCATCTTGTTTTAACCACGTTATATATATATTACTGGAGCTCGCTGTTGTATTACTTTTAATATCGGAACGACAAGATGGCAATATTACAATACATAAAGTTAATCTTAAATTTTTTGTCATGTACTTAAATAGCCGACGAACGAGCAGACAAGAAACACCAAAGAAGGAAGGCTCGGAACCAGCTTACTACTGGTTATCTGACACAACAATAGAAAAACGTTCGAAACAGTTCTGGTTCAATTCTAAAAGGTGGTTGGTAGCGAGACACGCAAAGAACTCTACTACCAATATTAGTACCATTGGGATTAAACATTCAAAACATCAACGCAATTCAAAATCATATAATCATTTCGGTATTCTGTAAATACACTTATATACGTAATTTTTGCTTTTACTACCGTTTCGAAAAGGTGCTTTAACATTGAGAAGAAACGCCGAAAAAACTCCTTAGAACATCTTTTAAATTATTTTTATTGTAGTATAGACGACTCCGCAATGTTCATTAAGAAGGATATTGCCATTGCTTCATCCGTAATTCAGTAAGACAAGCTACGAACAGAAACGCTGGGCTTAGATTTAAAGAATACCGTCCTGTTTTTTAAGTTTCTAGACAGATTTAAATAATATCATAACAAGCTGCTGGTTTGTAGCAACAGTTCAAGAACTTTAATTTCTACTAATAAATGCTGCACACTGTAATTTATGATACTCGTACGTTTACATAATTAATGTATCACTGCCATTTAGCATTTCCCTATACGCCAACCTTGCGACAAAAGCTCAAATAACAAGAAGATAGACTAGACGAAGATTTTAAGGGTGTGGAAGCGCTACACACGGTTACGAAAGATCGTTACAGTTCGTACCTGTAGGTAGGGTCCTGCGGTCGGTTGATCCACCCTTGAACGTGTTACTTCTTCTGTTTTTATTGTAGCTTGTTTCCATGGATCGCGTTTTGAGGCTGTTGGTCGTGTCGCGGTGCGGCGGCACTGGTGGGACAGGCTCCGATGGCCTAGAATATTATATATTGATCAGTAATTATACTAAAACAACGAGTCGCTTCGCTATTGCTAAACCGTGGAATACGTAATGTCGGTACTTTTAACGCACCATATAAGGCACGGTAATGCTTATGAAATTTTGCCACTAGTGCTAAGCTGTAGGACTTTAAGATTGTTGCGGAGCCATATTCTATAAATTTACAATATTGTATTGTCTTTTGAGCGCTAATGGCATAACATATGTTTGTATATTTGAATAAAACATTTTAAAATAATATTAGCAGCTAACTAATCACATGTAGCTTACTATACCCTAATAACATTTTTTTGTGGTTTGTTAATGCATTATATGTTTGTCCAATCTAGTGGCTATATATAATATTCATACCAATTGACTTTTTGAAGGTTCGTCATAAATTATCCTTATATGTTTACGTCATAAATTATTGTAATACTTTAAAATCACTAGTAACTCGCTATTGGAAGACTCCGCGTCACCAAATCCTTTTATAATCATTATGTCGAACTAAAAAAACTGTTATATTAGAGGTTATTGCATAATGTTCCCTAAGGACTCATTTAAATAGTTAAATGGTGTGAAACAGTTTACTCTTACTCCAAACATTATAACGATGTAAAAAATTGCAAGGTACACACATAATTCGTTATATATAAGAATTAAGATGTGCTTCATACCTTCTCCTGGATTCCATTGTAGGTGTAGGTAAAGTGTCAGCTTTCTTATGATGACGTTTTTCTGTAGGTTGCATTATTTCGGTGTATTCATCTTCTACTTCTTGGACGGGTGATGGCGGAAGAGGTGGAAATTTGGGTGATTCTGGCGTCTGTGGAAGTGGACCCATTTCATGCCCCAAAATAGGGGACGGTGGCAACTGATTGTGCCTGTACGAATGTTCAACTATTTGGACATTTAACGGGAAATCTCCACCACTGGACACAGCGGAATCTGAGGAAGAAGGTTGGCGCATTAGACCAACAGGAACATCTTTTGCACTAGTCGACTTATGCATACTGTTAGATCTCCTGCCCGAAGACCGATCGCGTCGTTCCATCGATCGTTGGTTCTGTATTTCATTGTGACTTGATGATTTTTGAATATCATGTCGTTTCTGTTTCTCCCTAGAGCTATAGCGGAAACTGTTTTCTAATATTTCCTTAGATATTTCATCACAGTATTCATCCTTATGTATATTCCAGTCTTTAGGTAAATATGGCGCAAAATGTTTTTGGTCCCGACCTTGATTTAATATGGCGCTTATGTTATTTTCGATTTTACGAAGAGGTGAAGTATCTCCACTAGAGCCATGTTCCGCGCTTTCCTGGTCTTCTTCCTCCTCAACAGTGGTGATGAGACCTTGACGGCTGGCGCTGTTACTGTCTCCCTCGGCACCGAGAGCAGGTAATGATATCACGCGAACCATATTTGGTGGAACAGTCGTAAGTTCGTTTACAGTTTCATTACATTCCGTTTGCGGAGTCTCCTCAACCTTACCTTCCTTTATTAACGATTGTATATTATCAAACGTAGAAGAATACTTTTTGAAATCTGTGAACCTATTTTGTGGAGATAATTTATTTTGTATAACGTTTTTAATTGTAACATTTTTATCGCTAGAATTTTTTCTACTTTTAGGACTATGACCGAAGTATTCGGGGTTGATGTATCTATCTTGGCCTTTATTGAGATCTAGGCTTAGTCTCGATTTCGGAGAGATAATTTCCTTACTAAGTCTAGAATTCGGTGTACAGAGATCTATGCTATATCTGGAATTTGGCGTATTAAGTTCCCGACTCAATCTCGAATTTAAGTCCGCGCTATATCGCGACTGAGGCAAGCTCAGATCGGAACTCGGTCTAGAATTATAAGAGCCGACTGATCCGGAGCCACTTATTGAAATACTGGACCCATCTATCGATTTGTCAGTGCTTCTATTCAAGCTATGACTATGGATCATGTTACTTGCGTTATTAGTGTTCGGTTTATTTGCATTTTTATTAAAGCTTGGTAACTGTTTTCGGTTTTTCCCTTTACGTATAACATAGGTGCCTGTAGCAAAATCTTGGGGTCGTCGGAGTTCAGGCTCGGCGTCCGAGCCTGGCGAAGCGAGCGGTTCACATTGTGATATAGGAGGGGGTGGAGGCCAATATTCTTCACCCCAATCATCGTCCACGCGTTGAGGTATCGAACTTGTGCTTGAATGCGACTGGTCGCCAGATTTTCTTCTGCGTCTTCCTATCACCTGGAATCAGTGTTAATATTTTTTATATTATACTTATTAGCTATCTAAGTCTTTTCTTTTTTGTACTGTTAGAATTTTTTTTAATTTTACTTTTATCCTCTAACCTCCAATGTCTGTTTTACTTTTGGATATTAAAAAGTTAAAGTAGATAGTTTCATATATTTTATTATAACAGTGATCGAAAAAGTCAACCGATTAAATTAATAATAATAAATAATGTTATTTAGGTCTTAAATATTTCTTTTACAAAATTAAAAAAGTTTTGTTTGCAAACTATAATAACAAGTAGGAATATTTTTTACCTTTGTGCTTCCTGGAGTTAGGAGAGGATCATCACCATCGAGAGACACTTCCCAAGCTATGGAATTGCGTTTCGAAGGCGTGGTCACTATGGGGGGCGGCGGCGGAAACGACTCCTCAAGGGAATCGTCCGAAAAGTGATCTTCGTCGTTGCTCTTAGAACCTCTCCTCTTACAGCTCTCCATGATGTCCTCCGAAGATCCTCTACACACTTCTCTATGTCTCTCCATAGAACCGGCGAGAGTACGCGGAGGTAATTTACTCTTTGGCGATAACATTTCCCCGTCAGACCTACTGTCGCGTTTAGCGTTGCTTTTTCTTTCAACACCCTTGCTGTTCGACGGCGAAATCTTTTGAACGTTGTATGTTGGTGAGTGAGATTGTCTGGTGTACTGAATGTTCGGTCCGGGGTAAATAGTCACCGGATGTTCGTTATAGGGTTTATCGCTGAATTCGCTCGAGAAACCCATGAAAGGGAATACAGGTGGAGTCTCGACGCTCGGTGATTTCTTTAGGCTAGCGGGTACTGCGCAATGCCGCGGTGGAAGCCACGCGGACGACACTTCTACTTGCGGCGGCCGAGCGCCATGTTGGAGCGAAGAAAACTTGTAAGGAGGCATCGGAGGTTGTTGAAGTTGAAAACCGTTCGTTTCGTTGTCCTTTTCCCACCCAAATGGACGCTGATGCCTCGTTTTAGGCTGGAATAATATAAAATTAAATTTGATTATTTTATATTTTAACTCAAAAGCTTAAGCTATTGAATCCTAGTTATGAATGGTGTAAATTTTCGTAATAAGTGAGATCGAACATACAATGAAATATGCTATACAATTGTGTTAAATAATTTAAGGTCAAGTAGATACTTGCATTTCATAGCTATGTACTTACAAAAGTTGTTTGGGTGGCAGTAGTAATTCCATTAACACTAATAATGGAATCCAATTTTTCTTCTGCCTCTCGTTGCTCTGCCGAAATGGTGCGTTTTGCTGATTTCGCTGGCGACACTCTGAAATTATGGAAAGACAATTATTAAGAAAATGGCAATATCGTTATGGAAGTATTGAACGGAAATGTTGTAACTTTGTGTGTCGTAACTCATGAAAACCATGAATGTATTCCTACTTCTGTGAATTACTTGATATAACATATTACATGGCCGTCAGGTTTTTATTTACGGAATTTTTACTCCCTTTTTTTATTTACTGCAACAAAAACGTAATTGAAAATGTTCACGTCAGCTAACGACGAATCACAATTCACATTGAGAATTTGCCAGTACACCTTTTTTATTGAGCACGTCCCGGTTTAGTTTTTTACAGTACAGGTTGATGCCGACTAGACCTCAACGTGTTGATTTGCGTGCTTACTCTACATGTAACCATTGAGGTACATCAAACTGTATCTCAAAGCCCAAACCCTTTCTAAACACAAATACTTAACGTCAGACGCAATTTGGCAGTATCTCCCCATTCATAAACTATTATTTGCAATTAAGAAAAAACAGTTACTTAGGCAACAATGTAGAAATGATCCGCTGCGCTTCCTCCGGCGGTGGCGGCGAGTGCGGCGATGGCGGATCCGGGGGCGAAGGCTCCTCGCGTTCCTCCGTCGGTCGGAATCCCAGCGCGAACTTCGCTCTGAAGTTATCGACACAAGATTGTATGAAATATCATTGCAGGCATTAAATTTAGGCAGATAAAGTTGAGACGCAATTGATGCATTACTGTCAGGTGCACGGTAACGCTATTGTTATTATGTATGATGTAATTGTGTTCGAATGTGATAACTCAATTTATATTATAGATCACACGATGGAAAGCCCTAGTCACATCTGATTTAAGACAAACAAAGTAACGACTTGTAACAAAGACCTCCACATGTCCAACAGCAATGGAGGTCGACTTTTATACTCAAGGGTGGATGGAGCCCCTTACACCCCGTAGGTTCGAGCAAAACGTAGTAGAGGAATAGGTACTGGATACGTACATATACGAATTATGAATTATTTACAACTTATTCTAGTAAAGTTATTAGTTCCAATTGTTCTAAAATATTTGCTAATAATTGTTTGGAAAATAATTAAAGTCATTGGAATACTGGAACCAGAAGCCAAATAAATCTGGCGCTCGGACGAACTCGACGTTTTGGAAATTCTTAAACGTGGAATTCAGATACCTTAAATCAGTCAAATAAATATTTATAGTTTCCTAAGTTCGTAAAGTGGATAGTATTTTGGCAGCCATACCAATCGATGCTATACTTTTATGTACTTATCTTCAGAAATTTAATAGATGACAACATAGACAAAAAATACGTTGAAACCAAAATTAAAAAAATAAGATAATACTACATACCTAATGTAAAAATTAATATGCAGTAAAAACAGATAATAGATAGAGAGTAAGAATATAAAGAAACAAAAATTAAATCCTAGTTTACATCAGTTGCCATTTTGATTACACACTTACACTCCCGCATTAGGATTCTCTGTGTTTCCGGTGGCATGGACATACACAAATATGATATTACAAACACCCATGACCCGAGAACAAACATTTATCTGTCACATGTTTGCCCCGGCCGGGAATCGAACCCGGGTCCCTCGCTCGACAGGCAGTATCACTACCAACTGGATAACATACTTCTTATCCATATAGAGAGAATTAGTTTACATGAATCTCTACTGACCTTCTTCCGTTCATGCTCATGTATCCATCGTCCTCTGAGGTGTGTCCGGCGAGCGGCGAGTCGTCGTCGGTGGCCGGCGTGTCGGGCGTGGCCGGCGTGGCGGGCGGTGGAGCGCGCGCCTCCAACGACCGAGGCTCGCCTTCGTCGTACTCACTCAGCACCTGGTCCAGAAGCTCCAGAGAACGCTGCACGTCGTCGCACCCGCTGGAATCAAAAATTATTATTTAGTAAACATTCCGTTTGTATTCTGTACTGAATAAGATGCTCAGACAATCGTACCCCCCACTAAGATTCCATGTGAAGCGTGGACCTACACATTTAAAAACATCATGCCAAAAAGCTCGAGAACAAATATTCATCTGTCACAATGTCTGACTGTAATCGAACCCATCATATTGCCCGATTGACAGGCTTAATATTATACAAACTGGGAAACAAGGTCGAAGTCTTTGATCAGAATGAACGAAGAAATAAATTGTCACAATCCGCTACAATACTGTTATAGAGTTGAAAGTTTTTACTTCAATTTAATTTATTGTAAATACATGGCAATGCAGATGAGAAGAATTACGTATAAAAAAATTACTGATGTGCCATTTCCCATCCGAGCAGGTCATGACGATCGAAGAACACTCTGGCGCCAGCAAACAAGCCAACAAGTTAAAAATGTAACAATATTCGCGATATTTGGATATAGTTATTTGTGTAACACGAGAACAAGGTTTGTTTATGTTGCGAGAGTCGAGTTTGAAAACGTACATTGTATTCGGAGCCACGAAAAAAAAATAGTTTGCTCTTGAGTGCCATACACTTACAACTTTCACCTCATTAACGAGGAAATACAGAATGCCTGAGAAACAGTTGTTTCTTTATTAGTTTAAGTTTTGGTTCAAATACTTAATAAGTTACAGTAATGAACAGTTAAAAAAATAACTTAATTGATACAAATAATTAGGAATTTATTTCCTTCATTTCCGCCAGTCCTGTATTTTGCGGAATACCATTGCGCATAGCTCATAAGGCTAATGTTACTGATTTAATGTAGTTGGATCGATATTGCTTTTGGTCATTAAACAATTAATAACAAATAAATGAAACGATTTTTATGGCACATCAAAATATTTTACATCATACATTTTTATTGCATATCAAAATATTTATCATCTTATATTAATTTCCTAAACCAATGCAATTAGTATTTTCATGTTTCGCTTTTAACCAATTTGTAGACAAACTTCAATTTTGCTTACTGGTTTGAAACAACGGACGCCCTTCTAAGCTGGCGAGATGAGTACTTCAATTTAGATTTCACTATTAAATCTTGTGTCACTAACGAAGATCAATTTTCACCAAAATTAAGCAATTCTAATGGACAAGTTATGGGAAATGCAAACTAATTTATCAAAAACACAAATAGACAAGTTCCGGTCGGGCTGATAGTATTCATTCAGAAGGCGTTCCGAGAGCGAACTTTAGGAAGAAAATTTTGATTGAATAAATTAAACAGCCTGTGGGCATTGATATTTTTCAGCAATTGAAAAGTACGTTTGTGAATACAGAATACAAAGTATTATTCCTTGGTTGCAGGAGAAAAATAAATATCAGCAGGAAGACAAAATGAAAAAAGTTGATAAAATGAAACTCGCATAAAACTGGAATACTTACTTTTCTATAACAAACTAAATGATAAATAATTAACAGTACCTACGAAGTTTCTAATATCTCTTTAGATAATCTATATAAAAAACAATCTAAAAGTCAATTACTAATTTCAAAAAGAAATTATTTTTATTCAATAATTAACTAACATTAATATGTATGTACATTTATATCCTGCTAAAATCTTATATAAGGGATTTTTTTTGTCCGTTATAAAACTAAAATTAATTAATTTAATTAAATTAATGACTTATTAGGTATGTATTTGAAAAACAACTGTGGTAACATCAAGTGTCATCACTACAGACTTAAAAAAATGTATATGAACTTGAGTGGGCGAATAAAAAAGTATTTTATTAACGATTGAAAATTTGAACAAGATATATGTATAGGCAGAGAGTAAACTAATAGTAGGACTTTAAAAAAGAATACCTTCACTAACGAATTATATGTGTATATTCTTATAAATCTATGAATTCGAGGCGAAGGGTTCATTACAGGTGTTTTAAAGGAAATGTGTCCTCATCAGTGTGGAGTGGTTGTAGTGCCGGGCACAAAGCCACCCTTTCGAGAGAAGCAGCCCACGCTTTCAGGCCGTCTCTCGATAAGCTCTCACCGCCGCCGCTCAGAGCGGTGTTCTCAATTTTTCCAATATCTATCGTACTATCACATCTTTGAATTTGTGTCGGAAACCAATGATCATCGACAAACGGAGAGTGCCAATCTACTTTCTTAGTAGAGTGGCTATGCGAACTGAACCGCCTGAAATGTCACGAACTAATTAAACTGGAGTTTAAGACTTTCATATTTATGAGAAAACTTGAAATTTATGAAAATATTTCACGAGAATTTACTTAGGGATTTTGGTCAAAATTGTTGCTTGAAATAAATCATAAAATATATAAATTATAATATTATAAAATTACTGTTGCGCTTTGAACTTGCGAAAATTAATATGTTTGCGTAACATCAGTAAATATATACAAATAGTAAAATTATAACTAATCGCATTCTGCACATAAAGGATATAAGAGAAAAACTATTATTAGGGGCATTTATAAACGCAATAGAACCCAAAATAATAAATGTTAAATTTTTGTTTATTTGTCTGTGCGTTTGTTCGCGCTAATCTCAGAAACGGCTTAACCAATTTTGTTAAGGTTTTCATTTAATATTTAAAGTTCGTTTCATAGCAAATCATAAATAAAAAAGTTATAAACAGAAAAACCCAGTACTAAAACTATGCATGTGCTATTTTTAACCGTAATGCGTAGTTTTTCTGAAGCGAAGCGAGGGCAATATGCTAGTATATAATATATTTGTACAAACTAACGCAAAAATATTGTAGTAGGTACTACGACGGAGAGAATAAGGGGGCTAATGAGTGGTTACCACAAAGCGTACAATATAGTAATACATTCATATTGTGTATACCCGTATCATTATTAAATGATACAAACGTTCAAACATAAACATTCACACACTCACAACCCTCACTAGGATTCGCTGTATTGCGGAAGACGTGAAAGCACAATTTACAAACCGAGAACTAATATGAATGTCACATAAATTGCTGCCCTGGTCGGGAAAGGAAATCAAACCTGGGGTCCCTCGCTCGGCAGGCAGGGTCCACTACTCATCGGGTTACTGTGTCATCGATACAGTGCATGATGAGTTAAATTTATTTAAATATGAGATATAATAATAGTCGATATTCTTTTATACAATCATAATAATAATAACTCAGATTATCGGTTACTTGTTTCACGTACACGTGAAAAATAATTCATTTTCAGTTGAATAGAAGGAAACAGACTTTCCGTCTCAATGCTCATAATATAAAATAATTAAAATGATAAAATAAGCCAACAGTTTATACAACTACAACAGCATAAACTGTTGTAGTACAACAATTACTACAACATTAACAATAACAGTTTCACATTAAGCTTGCTGGTGCGTGTGGGATGAGACTGCAGCGACCTTATTCGTGATTATCGCGTGACATCGAAGACTATGGACACGTTTCTCTTATGATCTCGGCCCGGATCGAAAGCTTCATTAGTGATTTAGTGTTCGCTACACTAATGATTTCGATTCGAACACACCTTTCACCAAACAATTCCTCTTGGTTGTGAACAGAGCAATGTGTTGAATTCAATGCCTTTCCTTTTTGCTAATATTTTTTTGTTTTTTATTTTGATTATTGAAGTTCACTGACTTGATGTAGTAACTAAATGTTTTTAATAAATTCAAAGTTTGGAAAACAAACATTTAACAATTTACAAGAAAAATTACTTATTTGCAATATTGCTTGCATATAGAGTGCCATAATGTTTATTGAGTTTGTCTTTGCGACATAAAAGGCTACTGGTATAGAATTCCGTCAGAATAACATGTATACAATATACTCAAAATAGGCAAGTTCGAACTAAGGATTGTTATTAGGAGTTACAACTAAGGATTATTATTGGGAGAGCAACACAGATAAATGCCGGGCGCAACGTTAGCCCTAACATTAACGAAGAAATCAACCAGCGAAAGGTGCACGCTAGGTGAGGAACGGGGTGAATAAAAATATTAATATTTATGATGTCCCGAATGTATGTTATCGTTGTTTAACATCCTAGTTATTAGGTAGCAAAGTGGGGATTTTCGTCACCGCTCCTTCATCAACAAACACTGGAGCAGTATATTGGGGTAGAGTTCTCCTCAAATATGCATATAGCCTCGAATTCTGCAGTGAACTACAAATGACTTAAAGCCATCCGATAGAATCTGTGAAAAACTTCAAAAAAAAAAGCCACAGTACACCAAGCGGTTTCGAACACGGCTGAAACTAAATTAATTCTATTAAATATCGACCGGTTCCTATAACAAAAAAATTAATTTTATACCGACTATAGTATGATATTTTAACCAGGCATAAGAGTTAAATAGGTTTGCTGAATCTGATTGTTACTTAACCGACTGTTCTAAATGATGGTGGAACTGAGACCGATTTATACTTAGTAGTATTACTACATAGAATCAATTCCGCAAACAAGACTGAAATGAAAATTTCCACTCCTGCTGCAGCTATAAATAAATACTCGGGAAGGTTTTTCTGCAAACGAGATTCCTTGCTCATCTAAAAGCTCTTTAACGAAGTATTTCTGCGGTTCTAGAATTAATTATGACATTTTCTTCTTGTAAAGTGAAGATTGACAAAATGTATAAGACTCCCATTTACAAGGTTGATTTACTGCAACCAGTGTTAATTGGAATGTTTTTATGAGTAAAAATAATAATAATAATGGCTTGTGCGTTGAATTTGACTTTATAACATCTCGTGACGTATAGCAACATGTGTAATAAATAAGCTTTTTCGCGCGACTTCAGTAAAGTATAGGTGGTAGGCTCGGAGGTTACGAGCCAGTATGTACCGCGTATTGCATTGTATCGCCCTGGCTGCCACAAAGCAGAGCACTCAGCATGAGTGCCACAGCGGGCGCGTGCCTGCCTTTGTTTTATTTCACCCACACTCCTTTGCTTTCGAAACTTTAAAGGGAGATTTGAAACTACGTTTCTCTTTTTAACCTAAGCTTGCACTGATTAGTTGACGTAAACCTTATTACACGTTCCACTGATTAATTAATTGTATTCTGATTATATTAACAATGTCACTGGCCTACTTGACTCTTACACAGTGACTCACATAAGTTAATTATACACCTAATTAAAAAGTAACAAAATGTTGCATAACAATGAGGACATGACACGGCTTGACTGTATGATCCGTAGGCCTACATCTTGATGCAGTGAGGTAGGCAGTGTTTATGCGGAAATGAGTGCAGCGAGGCGGAAGTGTAAAGCGCCCCCCGGAACACCCCCGGGCGTCGACCCCCGAGCAACGCCGAGCGAATGTATGTATCGCGCTGCGGCTCTGCTTTCGCGCACACACCGACACTGTATAAAGTAGCGTCTTCTTAAAACTCAAGTGTTTCATAGACGAATCAATTAACAGACAGTTACGCCACTGAATACCACGTATTTGTTAGAAGCAAGCAAACTCCAACTAGTAGAGAACGTTTTCGTAAGACCCTAAATGCAATACAAGACGAGATTATTCGAATCCTAGAAAGTTTGTGTACAGGATTCAGTTCTTTTTTTGTAAAGTACAAAACTTTACCAATTAGGCATCTGGGGCCGGAGTTCTGCTGTTAGTCAGCTGTCTGGGTTAAGATTGTAAGTTAAGGATATCCAGTTTATATTATTATTTAAAAACATTAAAAAAATGTTTGTGACGTATAATTTAATGTTTTCAACAAATTTTCACTTTCTCAAATTAAAAATACAAGAAACAAAGTTTAGTACAAGCATATGTAAATACCAACAAAAATCCTAATATCTTTGTTAAATTCTTACTATGTATTTATTAAATTAATTAACTTCAACCGCGTTAACTAAAATTCATCAGTGAACATAAAAAATACAAGGGAAAACGCGAGATTGCGGTTAAGTTTATTTTTATTCAGAGTCAAAGAATGGTGTTTGGCTTTAAACATTTTAAATGAAGCTCTGTAGTATTTATTTTACGTGTATTTTGTATGCCAGTGGCGATTTTGTGTTTTTAGCAAGTAAAATAAATACAGATGAACAGACAACTTCAAAAATAGCGGAAAGCCCTTAGATTTAGAAACTTTAAGGACCAATTAGAGAAGTGCCAGGGAAATCCTAAATGCAGCAGTGGACATGAAAAGTCTCTGTGATCGCAAATTATCATTCTGTGATGTTGTGTAATGTACTGAAAGATTATTATTATTAATTACACAATACGCGTATATTTCGAAATGAATTTTAACCTCATTAGTTAAGGATTTTTACAGGTTTTTGTATTTGGTATATGTACGTTTATATTTAATATAACATACTATGCATAACATATAAATCTCATTTCATAATCAGCGACGATCAACGCACCTATAGAGCGACACATGTCCATCGCGTAACAGAAATATAGGTTTCGTGGATTTCAATACGAGAAAAATTGATGTTTTCATCGTTCAATATAAGTAGACTTAATATCATTACAACGAAGACACAAAACATTTCCTTTTGGATAATAAAACATCCGATGAGGTAACTGTGTTTCCGCATTGTTCACAGTCGAACTTCCATGGGGTTCGTGAACGAAATGTCTTGGATAACTTCCAATAAGGAATGGGGCCGAACTGACTGGTCATTACGTCTCCTTGTTTTGCTAAGTCCTTATATTTCTGACTGGCTACCCGCCATGGCTACGTTCTAATTGAACAATTATATATAGTCTTAGCCCAGTCGGAACAATATACCTATCAAATGGTAAAATATAATAATTGCCTTCCGCATACACACAACTTCACAAAGTTAGCACTGTCCCTTTATAATGTTAGTCTAGACTAGGAAGTGTGTAAGTGATGATAAAATAATACTCTTCTTAGCCGTTCTAAATAAACTTGTAGGAGTAATTAAAATATTTTATTAGTATATCTTCTTATTATTGTTTTTCTAAGTTAATGTCATCATTTGTTAATTGTGCAACGCTTATTAGGGAAGACCTAATGTCCCTGTAGCTCGGGACCAGAATACGGTATTCCCTACCTGTCGTAAGAGGTGACTAAGAGGGGTCTTCCGGGGATGCGGGCGGCACAGTGAAATCTTGAACTGTCCGGCTAGCTACTTCCTGCTGAACGACAGTATGTGGGGCCGCACACTGTTGTTAAGATCGGATGGCGCATGACGGGACAGCTTGTCCCTCCCGAGAAGAGTCCGACAGGGGAATTGCGTTAAGAGGACTCCGGTTGCGTTCCGTCGGGGATCCCGGAGTCTTTTATGTAGTGCTGAGGACGGCCATCGGGGTGTTTTCATGCGGTAAAAATGCTACATAACCCGTCATCGCTCCCACGGTACCATGTACCTTTTAAAGGTTTCCCCCTAGAGGAAAAAAAGGAAGACATATTGTGTTTTGTCTATCTCTAATACTTAAATTACTTTAAAATAGCTAACGTCAAAATAATAAACACTGTTACTATAAAATCGATCAAATGCATTCAGAAAGACCTCTTAACGGTAAATCTTATCGGTATTTCTACTAGCGGAAGGAAACTTCGTCGAGGACACGCCAATAAGTGGCGCGCCAATACGCGCGGCGGCGTAGCGACAACACCTCGACCTAACAACTCTAACAAGCTCAAGCAATTCCGCTCCTCAACACACTAGGTAAGGTCCACATTCCAAATAACACCCATTATTATAGGCAGCAGTGGCTTAAAAGTAATTTTGCGAGTCAATATTTAACTTTTGAATTCGATGAGCGATGTGTTGCTTCGCAATAAATCAACTACACATTATTTGCACAGTCTGAGATCGTTACGATCAATTCATTATGAAAGTCAAATGTAAAATACTTGATAAACATTTTTGCAAGTCCACACATATTACTATT
The DNA here is from genome assembly GCA_003671415.1 of Megathymus violae. Lineage (NCBI taxonomy): Eukaryota > Metazoa > Arthropoda > Insecta > Lepidoptera > Hesperiidae > Megathymus > Megathymus violae. The sequence goes on along the minus strand of PDGT01000005.1, from coordinate 3,255,506 downwards.
TAACTATTAATGGACAAATAGAAATATAAAATGAAAATGTTATAAATGGTAACTAATGCAAGGTACTACTTGTTTCATTTAGAAATCTCTGCCAGTAGACCCACAAAGTAAATGACAAACGAGCAAATCTTAGTGCGTACACACACACACACACTTTGAAAGGTTACATTTGTAACAGTTGTGAAGTGTGAACAAAAAGTGAAGTGTAGTGTGAAAAATAAATAAATTCTTAAGCCAAGAATTTTTTGTTACTTCGTCCGAGATAATTTCAGCCTCCTTACTTTAATCTTGTATCAAGAATATTTATACTACAGCCAAGATTTTTATTTCTTTAATCTTATAATTAAAATTATGTTTAATAATATATTATAATTATCTTTAATGTTATAATTGTGAAAGTAGTAGTAAAATAGGTATGTTTATTACGTTTTCATGTAAGAACTAAGTAACAACTCTCCGTGAACTTTTGCATAGACAAAGTTATTCTAGCTAAAAAGTTGAGACAGGCTAGAATTTACAGTGGGAAAAAAATTTTACAATATAAAAACTTACACGCAGAGAAAATAAAAACGTAAGCTATACAGATAGAATATGGTAATTTATATAGAAAAGTATTATGAAAGTAAATAGGTACCTATTATTTGTATAGAAATATGGATTGTTCCATCGCAAGGCAAAAGTAAAGACACAACCTATCTAAATGAAGTCCACTATCGTGGATCCCCATTTTTTTCCACTGACGCGGACCCCTTGCAGCTCCTCGTCCTCCCCTGGGGGTCGATATAGAAAACATTGGGTATCACGGCACATAAGGAAAAATAGTGTTCTTTGATTGCTTTCTTGAACGTAAATAAAGATTTAAGTGCACGTATGTTTTGTGGCAGTGAGTTCCAGAGTCTAGCTGCCTGCACAGTGAAGAATTTGAAATAGGCACAGGTTTTGTAGATCAAGTAGTTAAGAAGAGTCTCGATGTGCTTATTGCGAAAGTGAGACACATGATCAAATTTCTTAAAGCTGAAAATAAAGTGGAAACATAAGTTTTGCAGTCGTTCAAGCTTATTGAAAATAATAAATTTAGCATTCTAAATAATGATGTTTTCTTAATATTTAGAAAGTGTTTTTAACACCAACTTCCAAAAATAAATTCATTATTCTATTATTATATAGTTTTGAGATATGGGACCCTATTGTCTATAATAACAAAAACGATTGAATTAGCGTTTTTTCTTTATTTTTAGTATCTGACGTAAATGTTTACTTTTTTACAATTTTAATTGAACTCTACTACAACTTTGAAAGTCATTAAATGCACCAGGAATTAACCAATTTAAAGATGGGAAGGCTTGTAAAGGCTTATATTGGCATTTAAGTTAGCCAGTTCTGAGAACTATAATGGTAAAGTACCCAGACACAAGTACACATTATTGGAATACGGTTTTCATCATTACGACTTTTGTGGCGTGGCCAAGCCGCTGAAACTAAATATCTAACATAGTTCTCTATACCCAGCTGAGTTGCATTATTAAGTAAGAGACACTAACTACCATTTACACTAATTAAGTATTCACGTCTAAATAATAAAGCAATTAGCGCAGGTAACCTTCTTTGGTGTTAGAAACAGAGGTGATCAAGCTTATACCCCCACGTAAACAATTAAAAGGTTAGCTTTTTTGCTCTAGTTGTTGTGTATTATATTTTTGTCAAAAACTGACGAACGAGCTAACGGGTCATATGGCCATTATCACCCACATAAATACATACGTTATAAGTCATCATCGTCGCGTTGCTTTGCTAACTAAGAGGGAACGGAACAAAACACTCGTAAATCAGAGACCTACGAGTATTATAATACATACTAGCAATCCGTTCTTGTGACGCTTTGAAAAATTTTGCGCAAATAGATCCGTTTCTCGAGATGAAAAGAATCATTGAATGAAAGAATGAAAAGAAAAGTTTGATTCATAATACCAGTTACAAATATGTGAAGAATCATCGAAATCTGTTAACGGCTTTAGTATGATACGTATTCAGATAAACAAAAATAATTTTATACATATACTTGATATCCATTCGGAATACGTACCTTTCAAAAGGCAAAATTTTTTTTCAATTAGGAGCCGTGATTTCAGAGTTTACCTTCTGCATTTACACAAACTCACAAAATTGGCGCTCTCTCTTTGATATTGATAGGGATTACAGTGACTAGGGAATATTAGATTTAATTGTGCGGTGGCAAAAGACCTGCGAAACCCAAATCCTATTCATTTACGGCCGATTCCAAAAACCTTATTAGACTCGTAATTATCCGTCCCTTTCTTATAAACTTAATTATAAATTATAATTTATATAACCCATACTTTATAAATTATACATCCTCGGAGTGATAGATAAATATTGTGGATAGAAATGTATTATATTATAATTTATGGAAACCAAACATGTAGTTATACGTATTGAGAGATAGGATAGGTTTTAGGAACCATTAAGATTCATATGGAATTAGATATCGTGTATATCTAACGATTTTTTATGAATATCCGTTTAGTTCACCACATTATGATCATGACTGCGCAAGTAACATATTCCCACAGGATAGATAATAGGTATTAGGGTTTCGCTGAATGAATATATACGTAGCTTAGGAGGATCTGCGGTGTAGACGTTGATATCCGGCTCACACCTGTTTGTACGTACATTATACAGTAAATAATAGGGAATACAACATTAGTAAGTGCAATTAGGTTATACTCGTATACATATTGTTTTAAAGTTGCATGAGTTAAAAGAATCATTTTACTGCAACTACAAATATACTCGTTAAACGAATAAGCAATGGTCGTCTTCTTACATAAATTTATGTAATCACAAACATACCTATCGGAAATATTAAAAGCAAAAATTATCTAAATTAATAATTTTTTATATGTACATATCCTTGCTTATGCTGACTGAACTTATTGGGACTAAACTGAATCGTGAACGTGTGTGAAATAATGTGAAATAATGATTACGTAAATCATTAAACGATTTCAAATTTTACATGCATTTCCTTCTGGTGACTAAACTTGTTCGTGCTGACCTGAATCATCAGGTTTTCCTGCATTACATTACCATAATTTAATCTCCCTTATGCACCCACGATTGTTAGTATCATGGTGACATATTAATTTTACTTTGTTGCGTAATTTCCCTGCATAATTTCAGTTTTCATCGTTAGTCGGGCATGTTGCTTGTATGCAAATGAGATTAGCGATTGTAGCCTCTATTGCTTGTCTACTTAATTGATATTTCACTTGGATTTATCACTGTAATGTTGAGTAACTGTATTAATTTTATGGTAAAAGTTTCATGTTCATTAACGGATTTAAATAAGGAATAAAAGATAATATGGATTTTTTAATATTACTTTAGGAGTTTTATATGTGTATAGGTTTTATTTATGATATCATAGTTTAACATAACATTTAACAATACTTTTTGAAAAATATAATCATACAAGATACTATATTTAATTAAAACTAAGTAATTTCATAAAACTTTCTTTAAGTTTATATAGAACACATCCAAACAATTCTTTTTTATGTTGACCACATAATACACATATAAATGTGGATTATTTTACTGTTTTCTATTGCCTTTTGAATATACTGACCGAACTCTACCAAAAAGGTTTGTTAAGAAAATAAAAAATAATTGCATAAACATTATATTGAATATGCGTGTAGCTAACACCATATTTATTTGTAATACGTTTTGTACAATAGTAAAATGCATAAAACATATAAAGTCTGAAAAAATAATAAGATACAAATTTTGTCACAATAAACAAGATTAAATATAAACACAAAACACTACCTACTTTACTCTGTGTACAAATCTTTACTTTGTTTACAAAACTGCTGTAACTAGGTACCCACTTGATATAAGTTATAAAATGCAGCACTGATTTTCCGCAAGTCCTTAGCCCGCTGTGTAATTGCTGAATTCGTGCTTCGCGTCCAGATTTCAGTAACTGTTATCGATCCTAGGAAGCGGCTAGACAACGTCGCGACGATGAAAAACAATGAACTTCGTATCGCACTCACTCCTTATTGTTTCACCAGTAAGTTTTGCACCAGATGGTTACACGATCCAAAACATAGATATACTTCATAGAATTACTGTACACTCCTGGAATAATACACTTTGTGTAAATAAATCTTTTTTAACAGCATTATGTTGCGTTTACGTAGCAAGCTAGAGCTTCATATGTTTTATAATTTAATTTTTTCCTTTTGTTGTACATTTCATTTTTACGGTACAAAGTATTATAAAATATCCAAAATAATATTTGAAATATTTCTAATGAGCGATTCTATTATTGACTAATGAGTGGAACCCTCCTTCCTGCTGCTGGTTGGCGCAGCAAGTACGAGGGTGCGTCGTCACCGCTCTCCCGCACCCGGATGCTGCGGCATTAGTGCCATGATTTATATCTCTGCTTCGCTACTAGAATAGAATTTGTTCTCAAATAATGCAAATGCTATGCAGACCAAGTTAAAACAAAATTAACAAGAACACTATTAATTGATTATTGTGGAAAAATATATGAATTCGAAAATCACGACGTTCAAATTTATTGTAACAGTTATTTTAATATAAATTGATATCTAGCCTTGTTTATAGATGTGACATTCCATAACCCAAAACCATATCGACCAAATACGAGACCTCTGTGTATTGAATATGTGGGTAAGGTCTTGGATCAAGTACTAATTTAAAGAAACAATTGATAACCTTGCGTACCAATTATCGGAAATCCATATCCTCGTCACAGACTTTAAATAAACCCGAGATTTTAGGAAATGTTATATATATTCGCATATCAACCTTATATGAGTATTGCACGTCATATTATCAAGAAAGTTTATACTGTTTCAACAACCTTAATTTGAATAGTCAATAAAAAAATATATATCGCTGTGAGTATAGCCGGTATACTTTAGTTAAAAATTCGATTGCTATTGATATTGAGAAGCAAGATATTTCAATATTAATTGGGCACGAGTTCAAGATTAGAAGTTTAGTAGATATTAAAATATTATCTGGAATTCGATTTTTTATAGGACATGGTTGAAGCAGAGGCGTTTTGAAAATCGATAAAATCACGGTCGTTTACGTTGTTCCCCTTACAAATTGTTCCTTCCCTAGCAGCGCGGTGCGGTGCTAGAGACCGTCCCCATGGCACTCTGCTGTCTAAAAAGTGGTGTACAAAATTTGATCGGGCACCCTCTTGACGTGGGGTACCTATCTACAGTTAATTATCTACGTAAGGGGAAAGAAGGGGAAGACGTCGCGAATGCCAATTTCTCCCCTGTTGTGACTGGCGGACCCATGATTTGCGCTGAGATAACCGAACGGCAAGCCCTTGTAGTTAGTTTTAATTAAAACCGATGAAGGAATGGACGATAAAAATAACACGAATCATCGAAGTGCGATTGAAATTATTCATTGCTGCGTCTGTGTATATCTGTATATATTTTACAAGATTTCTAAATATTGACTTGGACATCGTTTATATTTATTTGCGTTTGGTGCCAAAATAATAAATATGCGATAAAGGCTTTATTCTTTATGAAGCACTAAACATTAAAAGCGTCGTAAATAATTAAGCTGGGAGAGACCGCTGTAGGGTTCTAAAATAATACGACGAATCGCAGGAGCCGAGAAGAACGAGCTTTTTACCCCTCGCTAACAGGATAAGCGCCATTTTAGCACCCTACGGATAAATTAGATATATCACACCTTCATAAACGAATGTGCTTATGAATCACTGCAGTATAGTATTTTTTAATGAATATATGAAAACAATAACTGAAGTTTATGACGAGATAATAATAAATGTTTAACATTCATATTTCGGCCATGTAACTCATCAAAATATTTAAAAATAGAGATACAGATAAATAATACAGATTTTTGTAAATCAATATCTATATCAACGTTACAAAGAGAGGGTTCGAATTTTGTGAGCTTGTGTGTTTGCGAAGTGTAATTTTTAAAATTTATAAAACGCCTGATAAAATAAGGGTTCGATTACTTTTCGTGAACGTAAAAATTAAGTTCTCGGAGCAAAATGAGGGTGAGCTAATCGTAAATAATAAATACAATATAGAGCTTTATAAATTAATAATTTGAATTCGAAATTACTTGTCCCGTGGCCCTACGGTAATACTTATGTTATTATTGATTGCAATGGTTCCCAATAGTCAACTAAAATTATTAATATTTAATTCCAAAAACGTACTATATCATATCGACGAAAGTAAATAAAATGTTTGTAAAGAAATAAATTTAAGAAAATAAACTACCACTAAGGATGAGAGACCGTTTATAAGTATCAATTTTCTCGTAATTATAAAAATAGTAAAAGGCTGAATGTAATTTATTGCCGAGGAACCATTAAAGCTGTGAATGTAAACTGTTGAATGGTAGTTTCCTTGGTTAGAATTGGATACACCTATCTTCATTTCAACATAACAAATCTATAAATATAAAAGGTGAAAGAAATAATAATTGTGAGACCAATGTATGAAATATTCTTAAAACACCCTAAGACGTATTATGGTGTACGATATAATGGTTATAATTATATCATTATTATATTGATGGTTCTAAATGATACAGTATTTATTACGAGTCAATCTAATTCTTTGCATTTATCAAGAAATATTCATCAAACCAAATAGCGATTTACAAAATCGCGTCAAATACAGAGGTGTAAAACTATGAAGAAAATTGGATATCGTCTGGTTGGAAGCCAATCATTAATCAATGAGTAACTAACTAAATATAAATTATAGAACAGATATTTTTTTTATTAAAATCCATATTGTCCAATTGCTAGGCTCGGGCCTCCTCTCACAATGAGGGGTTAAGGCCATAGTTTGCCACACTGGTCGAGTGTGGGTTGGAGGTCATCACAAACCTTTGAGAACATTACGTAGACCTCACAGGTATGCAAGTTTCCTCGCGATGTTTTCCTTTACCAAAACAAGTGATATCTAATTAATTTGTAATACGCATATAGTTTGAAAAATTAGAGGTGCGTGCAGGATTCTAACTCGCGTCTTTGTGCGGGAGATCTACGTTCAATCCACTAGGCCACACTGCTCTTGGGTAGTGAGTCTAAAATAAAACGAGATGCTGCGTGTCTTAGAAATTATGACGGTACTTTAAAAAAAAAAAAATAACAAGTAAGTATATACAACTATTTCCAGGTACTGAATCAGTTTTGCTGAATTCATATTTGTTTCGTTATTGATTTAGAGAATCAAGCATGTTTAATATCAATCAACAACTTTGATGAGGTTTTAAGGATATGAAATAAAGAAAGCCACAGAAAACTTTGTAAAAGGGGCAGGTAGGTACTTTAAATTATTGAACATTGACAAGAATGAAATTGCGTTCGCATGCCAGTTAGTAATCAATGACGACATCAAAACATCATCATACTACAAAATATCTTTACACAATCTACCATTGTATATATTTTTATATGAACCATTGTGTACATATGTATTTACTTAGGCGAATAATCTCTACTTTGTGCTAAAGAACGGTTGAGTCTGTTTTTATGTTCGGACTAATCTTAAAAACCACTTATCAAGCTTTTCGAGGGATGTTTATGGTTGAGTGTCCAGGGGTGGCGATGTAAGACGACGGTGCTTAAATTGTTATGTATGTTGTGTGTGCTACTCATAGCTCGTACTGAACTACTTTTTATTCCCTGTCAAATATTAAACGTCTTAACTGATTAGTTCTTTGACAAGTAATACATTTCATTGTTCTTTTTATGTGGTGATATTTAAAGTTGGTTTACTGTAGGCATAATATTAAGATGGAATGTAGACAAGCACAAATGTATAAAAAAAAACAATATTTATATAATTCAGTGAATGAAAAAAGTGTGATAAATATATATTTGCTAGAGACAGTTCTAGTTCCGATTATAAAGAGAAAATAAGCGACGGGTAAACAAAAACTCCGTTTCGCAGAATATTTTCAACTGTGGCCGACATTCTTGAATGTATGAAAAGATTTTGGTCAGGAAGTTACAATGTTCACGTTCTATCCGGCCCAGGTATAACGAAACAATGCGCTTACAAATCTCACAATATCATGTAGCCTGTGGAAACTGCAATAAATGAGAAGATGCTTCACTTGCGAGCATGCTCGTTAGTGGAAGAGCTGAAATTATGCAATGACAGTATGGTGCTTTACATGGGTTACTCGCATGTAACATAACAGTCCACATTTAACTTGATGCGGGAATTGTTAAAAAAAAGCTAGTTTTCATAACGTAATTAATGCATTTATAGCTTGTGTAATTTTAAGCTAACTTTGGTTCATGCGTGAGGGGCTGTCAACAATTTTTCCGATACATTAAATAGATTACATCAGGAGGTTACTTAAATAAAGTTACGCGAAACGTAGAGGAGGGAGAAATCAGATAACAACTGAAACTTGTGACAGGTAAACGATCGATAGTGAAGTGAATTATGACGTAATTTAAGGTAAAGACCTCGAAGCGTTATGGTTACTTACTTAGGAATAAGTAGCCATGAGTAATTATGTATGTTTGCTGCTAATAATTACATCTGTACAATTCACATTCCAAAATGATGCTTGTTTCAAAGTCCCGCTAATGGGATACATTAATTGAAAGGTGCAACCAGAACTAACTCTGAGGAGTTCTATTTGGAAGACACATAATCAACCATCGCGTAAAAGTACAGTTCCTATTTACTTGTACGATCCCTTTACTTTCTTAATTAGCTCTTTTGATTTTCATGCATCCTGACCTGGCCAGGCAACAGTGACCGTTGGAGTTTGTGTCCTGTCCTGGTGAGTGACGTTTTATGTCTTAAAATACAAGCCTCACCCTCAAGTGAACGGGTTAACATTCTCAAAATTACAAGACGAGCTTGTCGCACAGTCTCCTACTGCCTTTTGTATTAGTAAACTCTTTTTTACATGACAAGTAGCATTTGTCTGGTTATAAATGGAAATTTTCTATCATAATTTTGATACTATACGAATAAAGATTTTAAAGATATTTATCAATAAAATATTTTGGATATCTGATTTTGATTAATTCAACTATATTTAATTTAATTAATTTGTCTTTGCATTGTGGGCACTGTCAGTTTGCAGTGGACATATTAATTTAAATAACCAAAAATAACACAAGGTACGTATAAACTACATCAGAATTCTCTCTGGCGGCGTCACTTTCTCTGAGGTCTGCGGTTTGTTCTGCGTCTCGAGGGCGCGAGGGTGGCGAGCGAGGGAGAACCTTCACTTTCGAATGGGCGAGAATACGTCGCTCGACCTTCTAGCGTTAAATATATCAAATCAATATTTCTTTACGATTCGCGAAGTCGATAACGTTTACGAGTTTGTACAATTTGATTGTTTAAATTGTGGTAAAATAAATGTTATATTTGTTAATGATCAATTTCTTGGTTGGTTGATGGTTGTTGGTTTAATGGAAAAATTGGTAACATTGGAGAATTCCATATGACGTTATGTCATTTATGTTTTCTTAAATAATCGCATTTACATATATGTATAATGCAGTCCGTGAGCGATATCGTTCACAAAACATTTTAATCTGTGTAAGTCACCCGCCCCGACTTCATTTTGGGTGCACAATTATATATTAGCCTATAGCCATCCAGAATAATGTACCATTCAAATGGTAAAATATTTTGTCCAACAAGTGCCATGGTTCTGGAGATTATCCATCGCAGACACACAAACACAAAATTCGCGCTCTCTTTATTAGATTTGTATAAACTGTAAATTTATACGATAGTGAAAGAATATATGGATGTAAATTGTCTTTGCTGCGAGGATATTTGGATAAATTTTGGGAATCGCGTCGCAGTGCGCAACGTTCATCACACTCTAAAGCGAACTCTGTCAACATTTATGTAATTACGATTGATCAGTAGAATGCAGATGTGTGACGGGACAAATATTTATTTATCGAGTCTTTAGTGGGAAAATTAGATGGTACATGGATGTCGAGTGACAATATTGGGGTCCTAAACAAATTTACAGACCTCGCAGGGACGGAATAAAATTTGTTGCCCTTTTCGTAGCGAAGTAAACATACACTATTTCCCTGTTATTCAGTTAACAATAGCCAAGTTTGTTAAGAATTGAATAACAAATAATTACGAATATACAAGAGTAACATTGACAGTTTAATTATTTTTAAGTAATTTATCTTTTACAAGAGTATTATCTTGACGTAAAATGTTAAGTCCTATAAACATTTAACGTCATGTTCACTTAAGTTTTTATTACAATAACACAACACAAAAGATGATGGTTAGCGATCACTGTTGGTGGTTGTCAGTAACACTAAATCGGGGAGCCTGCTTTTACATTTATTCTTTAGTGTTTATTTATCACAGTGGCATAAAAGTAATCTTAAGCTTTTGTACTTACTTTTAATAGATATATTTATTATAAACAGATGTTACGCACCCACTCCGGCATGAAATAAGGTCGTGTCAGAAACGAAAGCGATTGAACGTATAGCGGTAGGTAATATACAAATTCAGTAGTCTTGTAATAATAAATGTATTATTTTTATTCCAGAATAAACCGTAAAACTGTAAGTCTGTTACGTAATCACAAAAACGAAACGTAGAAATTGATAGAGAGTAATAATATCTTTGTTTGACTTTTAACCTTTCATTACCTGTTAAATTCTACAACGACTACTAGGAAACTTGAAAACGACTAGATACAAAAAGTATCTTTACACAAAGTTAGTGACTGATTTTGTTTTTTAAGCATACTTATATAATCAATATGCCAGAGAAATACGTATCAGTATGCAATTGGTAAACGCATATCAAAATCTATGTGTTGTTAAGTGGCCAGCGTTGTCGTTACAACCTACTGATGGGCTCGGGTTTTCTCTCATTATGTGAGGGGTTAAGGCCATCGTCCACCACGCTGGCCAAGTGCGGGTCGGCGAGTTTAACATAAGCCTTTATTTACCTTTATATACCTTTCAGAACATTATGGAGGACTTTAAGGTATGCAAGGTTTCTCACTAAGTTTACCTTCCCCGAAGAAAATGATAATTAATTTGTAATACGTACACTATTTCAAAAGTTTGAGTTGGAAGCAGGATTTCAATTTGGGTTATCTTGCGAAAGAACCACGTTCAATAATCACTAAACTACCACTGCTTCACTGGTTATAACTGATCCAGCGTTGCATCCACTTTAATTAGGTACCTCAAATACGATTTAAGATCAACGATCCTATTTAAGATCGATCACAGGTATACAAGTAAAAATCATGTCCCAACGACACCACTAGAGAGTCAGAAAACCGTTCCAAATTTCTAAAGACTTTACATATTAGTTTTTAGAGAAACTGAGATGGAACGTTTTATTTCTCTGGTGCAGCGATTCCCAACCTGTGGTAAGCGTACTCTAATGGGGGGTACGTGAAAATTGTATTAGAAATGGCTGAAATACGGAGAAACTAAAACAATTAGCTTGTATTAACATTGTTATAATGTATTATATCTACAATATATAGTTTAAAATGAACCTTATAACTAGTAACTTACTAAGTTGCTAGACCTTACGACAAATGACACACATTTTTAGGAATAGGCATGGAAGTATCAGGGGTAGGTTACTCATTAATTAAAAGTTTTATTTGGGAGTACGGGAATGAAAAAAGTTTGGGAAGCACTGTTCTAGTGCATTATTAATTGAGATTCGGAGATATCATGAATAAACTTCTTCATAGTATTGTGAAAGATGCATGAAGTCTGCTAGCTTGCACTTCATCAGCGTGGTGGACCATAACGTTAAACTCTTTGATTTTGAGAAGACATCATCTGTTATGGAGTGAGATTGATAATAAAATATTGGCATCTAAATTCATAATATTCTACATCACCTGCCGCTCCCCTCGTTTTTGTTTTTCGACCAAAGAACTGTAAATCAAAAGAGACGTATTGCTCATGTTATGCATGGTGATCCTTCGGATTGTCATCTCCAATATAACACATTTCTATGTCTATGCGAATATACGTGCGTATTATAGGTGCACCTAGTTACTATAATATGTACTTTCAGTGAAAATGCATGTTTGTGTTACAGACGTCTTCAAGTACGACATGAAACATGTTTTTTTTGGCTGTGAAAAACTATTTATATGACTTTCTTTCTATGCAGAAATGACAAGAAACGAGCGTTCATTTTACATGACTAAATTAACAACAATTATATTATTATTGAACTGATTCTATTTCACGCTGATTTTAGATTATTACAATAGAAAAGGATTCAAACAGTAAAAATTATTTAACAAATAAAAACGTCTTCCATTTGAAGGTCAACTTTTTGGTCTCATATCCTATTTTTCACTGTTATTAGTGGTATTTTTTTTTCCAATTTAAGTGGGACCAAACCAGAAGTATCCCTTTTGAAACAAAAAACGGCATTTTAAAATCGGTTATTCAATGACAGAGTTCTGATTTAACAAACATGAAAAAAATACAAACAAATTGAGAACCTCCTGCCTTTTCGATGTCGGTTAATTAAATTAATTAATTTATGCCAATGGTTTGGACACACACATTACTGGGAGTCGAGTTTGCTGAGTACTTCGAGTACTAATACCGGTATTAACTAAAACAGAATGCTTCGGTAAACGATAACGAAATTGCCATCAGACATCGGAAATTACCAGTGTGCAATCAGCAAAATTGGAAACCGTCCGAAACGAAAACCATATATAACTTACATTTGACTTTGTAAATAAGTTCCGCTTAGTACATGGCTGGCAAAATACATAATTCAGGAAATGTGTTATGATACTTGTGTGTTAGAATGTTTTAAATTGGTATTGAAACTATGTTGCGCAATGACAGTTTTCTTTAATAACATACGAATCAGCGTTTTGTAAATCTGCTTTGAGTCATTAAAATTCTCTAAGACTTATTTAATTCATGAGTTTTTGAATATAAATTAATATTAATTGTTAATGATATAATGATGATGATAACAGATAGCAATTGAATGTGTGGGACAAAGTAAAGAAATTATAGTTCGCCAAGAAGATACAGTAAATCAGATGAAATTGAAGCCTAAACTTTTGACTTCAATTACTTTCTTAGATACTGATTTTATTTTGATGACCCATTGACGAAAGGAGATTTTACTTTTTATAAACACAATATTAAGTCGTTAAAATTTTAGTTTACTGACACTATTGTATAGTGTTATGCGGGATGTCTCGATTATCAGCAACTGTAGGCTAGTTTCGATTTTCCATTGATCGGTAAGTAAAATTTTGAACGAGTTCATATTTTTGTATGGTAGCTACAAATTTTTTCCTCTGTGAGTAATGTGTCTCAATTTTGAACGAGTCGATAATTTTGTATGGAAGCTACATTTGCATATCAAATCTAATGTAATTTAAAAATATTGCATTAGTATAATACAAAATGTATATATTAATATACCTAATAATTTCTTCATAACAAAACAAAAAATCATTGTCATAAACCTCATCTCACTAAGGAATTGTATGTATATTCAATCAGCTGAAATACAATCAAAAGTAGTAAACTTTATAAATTGCAAAACAAAAGTACAAAACTTATGTATTATTAACATTGCGTAGGTAATTATCTTATAATATACATTACTTTCTACTGTGAAAACACTCCAAATGATAATATTATAAGCATTCACGGTTAATATAATTCCAGACAAGAAGCCAGAATACGAGAAAACCAAACAGGTCGCTAAACACCAATGTGCGTTATCCAGCAATAGCCCATTTAAAATAGCATTAATATCAAGGAAAGCTGCTAAGTAAGGTACTACTTAGCCTATATTTTCATTTGTGCGGCTCAAAATGTTCGTCTGGCTTGTTATGAAACTTTAACTCATGTTAAATGGCGTGGGGGATGGTTGTCGAAAGGAAAAGAAATGTACGTGCAACTGTATTCACTTTCTGTGTAACGCTTATCTACTGAGATAAACAGTCTAGCCGTACAGACAGACAGTAGGGTACATATCCAAGCAGCTGGATTTGTGGAAGACAAAGGGGGGCTCTTTTAAAGAGTTGTGTTTCATCTTAAGTAATATCTCCCATTTTATAATTTGCTGTACTTAATGCACTCTTGTTATAGGCGCAACATTAATGTTTTTTTTTTTCATATTGATGCTTACTTACTCTCGGAGAAACACCTTAACACATAAAACGACCAAATGTCAGGCCTCAGACAATAGAGTTCTATAGTCGGAATTCAATTCAGATTCAAAACCGTTTAATCATTTAGGTACTTTGTAAATACACTTATGACGTAATTTTTTGCTTCTACTACCGTTTCGAAAAGGTGCCTTAAAATTGAGGAGAAGGAACAGCGAAAGAAACTCCTCAGCACATTACTAATGGAATTCAATTTATTAGCAGAAAAAATAAGGTTTTTGTTTGATATTCCTATAAAACGTTATATTTAATTTTAATTTACTATATATTTAATACTTAATAATTTATTATTACTTCATTTTGGTTTAAAGTATTTTTAAGCTTACTCCTGCATTTTTTCAGAAGCTTTCATTTCATAAAAGTTAGAGGAGACATGTTGTCGCGTTGGAAGCTACTATAGTTATGTGTATTTCATTAACTATTGGTTGAAAAATGTTCGTTTAAGAAATGAATATATCAGATAATTAGAGGATTTTGAAAAATTATCCATAAACACCAACATGCCTATTACACTGTATTTTTTATTAATTATTTTTTATTCCTAATTTTAGCACTTTAAATGTACAGTGGTTTTATACAATACATTTTTATGATTTATTCGAGGTGTGAGGTGAAGTAGTCCATAGTCCAACAATCTGCTCAAGCACATATCGGCATGTTAAACAAATATTTGAGAACTTTATAGAGGATGTTCACGTATGCTTCTTTCTTTACAATGTTTTCCTTCACTGAAGTAAATTAATTTCTAATTCGTTTATAATTTACGAGCCCCTTGTTTAAAATTGATATTCAAAATATTAGTTTATCATTATTATAATTCTAGCCAATCATAAATTTATAATAGGTATATTCTAGTTTATAATTTATAATAACTCAAAGTTCCGGAATCTTACATATCTGCACTGTACAAGGAAAATAGGAATTACACATATCTAATGAATTAGTGTTAGTTTCGTTTTCGCAATGAATAAAAGTTTAATTTGCGTTATTTACTGTACTGCAAAGAGTAACTACGGCATAGCAGTTGCTCGCTGCGGTCTCAACATCGTGTAAGTAATTGAGCTGCCGACGGTAATAGGGTAAACGTTGCACATAATTTTGCACCGCCCGACCTGTACCAGTGTAGTGCTACTATATTCTGAGTCTCATGCTAAAACACTCAAAGATATTCAGGATCAATTTCATAATCGCCTGAATATAAGCCGAAAATCGACACAAAATCCTGCAACACGTGAACACACAAACGTGTCTGCTTATAATGAGAGTGGATTATAACGACGTAAATCACTAAGTTATTATACTTTTACTTGGGTATTATTTTTATAAACAATTTTGCCCTCCTAAGATAGGGTGCTATAATTTGTATGAAAATCTTGATTCCGTGGGTTAAGTGTTTGTATACGGATAATTTTATGTATATTTGTGTTCAAACAATTAGCGTTTGTATGGTGTCAGAACATTCATATACTTCAGTATGTTTTGTAACACGAAGTTTACGGACAAGTCACTTACTTACAGTCCGAATGTTGCAAAATATAATGACTTATGATAATTATCAGGTTTCTAATTTTAATAATAATAACAAAAAGTCAATTAGAATAAGTTTTGTATGGAAAATAAATTGATTAAAACACCTGTAACTTAATTTAATTTTTTTTGTTGTCTACAGTAAAAAAACACTACAGAGTACACGATTTTTGAGTATATAGCAATAAAGCATTTAATTCAGAATGAAGTTTTTCTCGCAAATACAAACAGTAGTAATACAGTAGTAGCATGCATAATCATTGTCACACAATAGGCTGGAGATAAATGAAAGAAAATTACATGATTTAGGAAGGGATCCTGTTGAGGGTTGGCTTGTCATGTGGAGAATGGCGACTTTGATCGGTTGCGGTAATGGGACTGGAGGACCACATCGCGGAAATATTCACGGGTCACTGACCCACTTCTAAACGATCAGTAAAAGTAATCCTTAATAGGGTCTTTCTTTAAGAATCACAGCGCTAATAATAGCGGCCGTAAAAGGCGTAATGTGAATTCCTAACCCACACAAAAGTTGGTCGAGTGACATGTAATAAATTCTTACAGCCACGTTGACAAATGTCAGATAGCTAAGCTTATAATTAATCAAAATGTTACAAGTAAGACAATTCTAAATTAGAAGTGGAGAAGTCGAGGTCGGGTATTCGGGTAGGTTTTCATGGCCAATCCGCCCAATGTAATTAATTAGACCTGTAAAAATGCGTGATATAAATATTTGATATTAATTGACAAACTTTGTCTGTTGACCGTGGAAGTGATATAATTCATATCTTAAATCCATATGGTATATTACTATAGCAAACCGCGTTCTTTTCGCTTAAGAAAAACTTACGCTTAGAAATAGAATGCATTGTTTTAGGGCTGGATTTCTCTCGTTCTGTTAATTAGAAATACATATATTAATTTATATCTTTTTTATTTATGGACGGATTGAAATGAAACGAAACTTAAATATTAAGTAATGCTTACGGCAGTACATCAGTGAAAACCATAGGGAAGTCGATTAAACCGTTTCTGAGATAAACAGACAAAACTTCTAATAACTGTTGCTTTGGGTTCTATTGCGTTAATAAAGGCTCCTAATAATAGTTTTTCTCATATATCGTTCATGTGCAGAAAACGATCAGTTATAATTATATGTATAGATTATTGTTCACACTTAGTTCAACTATCACTGGACTGTTTATTTGTCATAATGTTAAGTATTGAAAAAATGCTTTTCGCATTTTTACACTGGAATGTGAATCAAGATGAAATCTTATTCATTCAAAATTTGCTTTTTTCCTTCATGAATTATAGATTATAGATCAAAATTACATGCAGATCACCTGTTTTGATTATGTTATAGAAATTTACACAAGACAGATTAACATCTGCTGATTTAATCTATGAGAGTTAAGTTAATATTTTTCATTTTACGTTTGGTTTGGACTCATCATTAACATAATAATTTACTGTGAAAACAAGATTTCACTTTCAACATAACGTTTGTGATAGTTTAAAACTTTTTCGATGTCACGAATCTGATAGAAGAAAAGAAGTAACGGTACGTCCAGCGAACTAACATTACGCCTTATTGTAAACATAAATACAAAAAAAAATTCACATAAACCATCTAAGGTCGGCATTGTAATTCTAGAATTTTTACATTAACAAAATTACTTATGAGTCTGCGGTGAAACCATTATGAAATTAAGTATAATAATTAATTTATCATATAGATTTTGCTTTAAAATAAGTGAAAACAGCCAGTCAAATCCGAAATCATTTAACCAATTAGGTATTTTGTAAATGACATGCATAAGCAAGTCACCAGCAGCAGTTTGTTTCTAATGTTTCAAAAACGTGCTTTAATATTGAGGAAAAGAAAGAAATGAAACTCCTTAGCAAATCTTTTAAAATAACACATGGCAATTACAAAGTCATGCACTGTTATTTCCAAGCGTTCTTGTCATTTAATATGTTTTACCTGCAAGCTCTGTTTTAATATATCGTATAAAAGTTCCAATAGGCATCACGTATCAACTTTGGGACCTTTTTGTAAAAACAACACCTAATATCTACTCCTGATTACGATTAAGCGATCAGCAACAATTAATTCCAGAATCACAATACAGTTTATATGTACACAAATATCGTCTTACTTGATATTGTATTTAACGTTACTCACGTTATCAGTGGCGATCTAAATTTCATAAATATCTTTATGACTCGGTTGTCTGTGATCAATAACGAGTGTGTTGATTGCAGATAGATGATTGCAGTATGTATTGTTTGGAATACAAAGGAGACTTATTACGCATGATATATGTCAGTACTTAGACGTACTGCATTGACCCACAATCGAGTGGCGAGCGGAGGTGAGACCTTGCGCGACGTAGAGGCCGATTCAGGCCAATCAAAGTTTTAATCTATGTTTCGTTGTGTAAAAGGAAGTTCTTGATTTATTCCGTACCAAATCCATCAGAAACAAAATATTCTTACAATAACCACTACAATACCTAACCCGCGATATCGTGAATATATCGTGTGTAGGGAATTAGAATACCTTGTTTCCTGCATCTTACGACGCGAATATATTATTATATCACGTGTCCTATAGATGATGCTATGTGTGCTTGTAGTGATATTTATCATAAGGTACGACAAGGCGAAGGCCCCGTGCGTGACAGATCACCGCTGTACACGAAATCAAATATCACGTCCCCCTAGGATTACTCACACACGTACGCTGATCTATAACGCTCCACAAGATGCCACCGGAACAACGGTTTCTCTTGCACAACCTTCATTTCATATTAAAATATTTTGCTCCCAGGACGATTTAAACTATGATCTTTCACGATTTCGTAACAGCGCTTCCCTGGAGCATAGATATTAGGATGACGTGAGAAGCATTTGTGACACAATATAACTGTTTGCGGTGATAAATTATGCAACTGTTGTGAAATTAAGTTACTGAAGTCACAAATAAAGCTCATTTAAATGGGAATCGAAGTTGCTGCTGACAATTTAAAGTTAGTCTGGTAGGAGCGCGACGAGAGGTGAGAAAATGTAGCGGCGTGAGGTTGGGGGCGCCGGACTCGACCGGCCTGAGTACTCCCAACAAGTACCAACATTGATAAAGTTGCAGCGAACCAGAAATAAGTGACTTAACCGAGCACGAACAAACTTCGGAATGGTCTTCAATATTGCACGTTTATGGGCATGTATTAATGTTGAGTTCGATTCTAATGAATAAGTTGGAAGGCATTTGGAAAGAGGCAATGTATGTTCTACATTTACTAAAGAGAAGGCGTATTTCCTGTAGCAGACACATCACAGAATAGGGATGGAATCTGTATAAAATTTACTTAGTGTAACTACCATTTTTATTTATTTTCCTACGGATATGCACTGTCGTAATGGGAGATGTTGAATCTTATACTTTAAGTCGCAATTAATATGTCACGACGTTCCCGGAGGTTCTTTATACTATTATAAACATTTTTAAGCATGTATAGTAATAATTATTTGTTGGAAGGCGGACATTACGATCTTAAATATGATTTTAATCAGTTATGATCTGTTGTAGTCGAATCCATATTTCTTAAAACTGGTCTCCAAAACCTACCATAAAGATGAATCGTAGAATTTTGTTGGGTCTCCGACCCTTGACTTGTCAAGGCAAGGTTAAGTCTCCGACTAGTAAACAGCTTCTGCAGTGACTTATTTAAGCGTGTAAACTGCCCGTTTTTACAAGTTTTTGTGTTATATGTTGGTAATGTAAAATTAGCTTGTACAATCCACCTACTTGATTGATTGAGTGAAACTTCACGGTTAAGGAGAATAAAATCTAAGTCTACCACGTTCTGTGGATATATTGGGAAACATATTGACATATGAAAATATACATGCAAAGACTAGTTGAACTGTTTTCCGCATTTGCCATTGTCGTAATTGGATTATAGATTATAAAAATACAACAAAAAAGATATTAAGTGCCTACGTGTGACGGTTTTGTTATGTAAACTTGGTTACCAATAATTATATTCCACGGCAAGACATGAGTTTTAGCAAAACTCGTCACTGCCCTGAGCATAGGGTTGGTGGAAGATTACTGCCCAAATAAATTATTGGAAATACTGAGACTTAAATTGTTATTACTCCCCGAAGGATAAGGGACTAGACCTAGAGTAACTGTAGTGGATATTATAATTTAATTAGCAGTTTTACAAATTATTTTGTTAAACAACCGTGATAGGTAATAAATGTACCACATGCGGCACAGATAATTCTAGGTATCTAAAGAATATCGCAGACTAAACTCACTTGGGACCTGTCTGCGAAGTTTGGCGTATAGTGTAACAACAAGACGGATGGCTTGCGGTAGTCCAACAGGATGTACGTAGAAACAACTTGTGCTCCGCTATTGATATTGTTCATTTAAGTTTCACTACAACTAAACAAAGTTTAGTACAGGGTACAAAACGATATATTTGCATTTTCATTTAGCTATGGGATCTATTGGTTAGAGCAGAATATATATTTTTAACCACAGAAATTATAGCAGCGTTTGCTGAAGTCCTAGACTATAAAATCTCATAAACCGACATTACAGGTTATATTATTATTGACGCAAAACATAATAATTTATACAAGTTTTGTTTTTAAGAACCGTATGTATTATTGTATTTATGGAGAATAGTGGAGAATGCTCGTGAGGCAAATCACACCAAAGCATTGGTACGTCATGATGACCATGACCGCTGCGACAAGAGCGCTACGACAAAGGAGAAGATGTACCATTCGAAATATAAGGTATTGCAACATTCACTTCGTCTTCGGTAGGAACGAAAAAAGTAAAAATATTTCATATCTAGTCACTTAGTATGGTAGGGAGTAGTCGCTTCACAATATTATAGTTGAAGAGGGAGCTCGAGACAGTCATTACTTCAGTTGTTAGATCTTTCACAAGAAAAATGCGCAACCCCAACGAAAACATGGTGCTAAAATATTTAAAATAAATGAATCATGAGAATCAAAAGTGCAGTAGTTGTGGCACGTATCTACTGAATTATGTTAAGCAATAATATATTTATCAGGCAGTTGGCAACGCCGGATGATTAATAGAAATTTTTTAATGATAGCGAGGAAGAATCCCAGTTGGCATTGGCGAACGGCATTAAAAATATTAAAATAAGTAATTGCTGTATCAGTCTTGCACCTGGCCCTCATTGGGCGATGCCCTAGTACTTGGGTTACCAAAAGGTAAAGCCTAATTAGGAGTATCCAGATGTGAAATTGTCGATAGCTTTTATTTAGGTTTAGAAAATTTTGGTTTAAAACCCTGTCTCAAACGGTAGTTGTGTGTGTAGAATCTTCTTTCAGAAATATTTAAGTCGCTGTCTCAGTGAAGTATGACAACGCGCAAATACAATAAGGTTCTTTACTATTTTAAATTTATATATCACGGACATTATACATTTTAAATGTAACGGGTAATCAGAATTTTCGTGTTTTTTACCGACATAGCGACCTAATTATATGGATCATGGTTAAATTGAGACTGCAATGAGGGGAGAAACTTTAGACAGTTGACACTAAACTGAAACGAATTATAGACGAGTTTGTCAACTTTACGCCTAGGGTAGAATTTTTTTTTTGATATAGGTATTTAAATTATACATATATGCAACACTATGTTACTTAAATATTTTCAAGAAATATTGTAAGAATTGTTACACAAAAAAAGTTAAAAATCCTGGTAATTTTTAAAAATTTGTCCTAATAAATACAGTTTTCAGTTTGGTCAAGCTACGAACAGTCTGTCTTCCTGGCGTCACTTTTAAGTAATCATTTTATTCCAGGCTATCACCTGAGATCCCATTTCATAATCTCTGCTATTTATATTCATCATTATTTGTTATTTTACACAATTTGTACAGAATCGTTTATACGTCGATGGGGAATTTGGGTAGCTTAAGAACCTTCGAAGATGTGCTTGGCTACTAATGTTTTCTTTAAACCATGACGGAACATGTGATCGAAGCTTCTTCCATTACTAGGACATACCGAAATAGTAGAACAATAAGTAGATACATAGAGAAGAGCAACACCGTTCGAAGCACATGCTTCAAAGTTTATATATGTATGCAACTGTCAATTTTTTTATTGATAAACCTTAACAATAGAAAAAGAAACTCGCTTGAAAAAGGAGAAATATATATATGTCGGAAATGGTCATTAGTATAGACGTGAAACGAAACTCAGCACGATGTTCGAGTGATGGAAGCACCGACGCGATGACGTCGATACTTGGCTAACATCGTGCTACAACAGAGCCTAGCTAGAGCAGTGACGCCGGATGGAGCCTCAGTTTACATTCTGCGGTCGATGAGATCGGTTCCTCCGCACTGGGAACTTTTACTGGTTTCGTTTGCCTGACGTGAAGTGTTTGTTAACAATTAAAAGTGTTAAACGATTATACGCCCACGTTATGTACGACAATGCTGCTGAAACTATTGACATCGCCGACATCAGAACTGGGATACCGTTCTCACGTGCCCTGATCCGTTATAAAGCAGATTGGCCATTCAATTTTTAAAATCTGATTTTTAATTTTTTGAGTGTATAAGTGGTAATTTTATGTAGTAGGGTGATAAAATCTGGTGAGTAGGTTCCAGTTTAATTACTGTAAAAGACTATAGCGTGTTTTCAAATTCATTGTTAACGTAGATTTTTGGTTTACTCGATATTTTTGCCTACCCTCAAGTTAATTGGGAATTTTTTTTTATTTCTCACAAAATCCTCACATGTGAGCCAGGAAGGCCGAGTGGATAGCCTACATTTGTGTTATTTTTGTTTCCGAAATGTCATCGGAGGACAAATGACAGGTCAGAATGGCCGTGTTGGAGTCGAGGAATGACGATCGTAACGAAACCGTCGGGTAGTCGGCAGATTTGTGTTCGTTCGGACGTAATCGGCGTGCTCGTGCAATAGCCATACATGGGCAGTGATACTTGGGAAGGCAGAGCGAGTGCACTCTGGTGCCGCCGATGGCATTATCGCGGCTATTCGGTCAATTAACACGACGGTGAGATCTAACCTCAACGTCCCACACGTGGTGAGCTATGAGGAAGAACGAAGATAATCTAACGATGAGCGAGTGATGTCAGCGACGAAAAATGGTGGAGCTGCCTGGCTACGGAGTGGATTGCGATCGCCGCTGTTTTATCGCACATCGCGGGACACGAGCCTTTAGCTGAACGTCGAGTAGACTTGTGCACGGTCGAGCCACCTTCAGGACCATTCAGACGTAACGGCCAGTCGATAACATTTCATTTTAATTCCGGAGCCGAGTGCTCATTAGTTAAAGAGAGTATTGCTAAGAAATTCTGTGGTAGGCGTTTTAACAATGTAGTCAGTATCTAAGCTTTGACAAAGACCGTGTCATTGTTGGGAGTCTCGGTACGTATCATTGCTGATCACCACCGTTGCCATGCCATGCGATGTTCGAGTGATGGCAGCACCGACACGATGATGTCGATACTCGGCTAACATCGTGCTACAACAGAGCCTAGCTAGTGGAGTGACACCGGATGGAGCCACAGTTTACATTCTGCGGTCGAAGAGATCGGTTCCCCCGCACTAGGAACTGTTACTTGTTTCGTTTGTCTGGTGTGAAGTGTTTGTTAACAATTAATTAAAAGTGTTAAACG
>PDGT01000005.1:3221403-3231771 GCA_003671415.1 Megathymus violae | reverse complement strand
TCGAAAGAGACTAGTAAATTGCAAGGGGTCGGAAATTATTAGTAGTCCAAACATTCTATCAATTAAAGTTCCCAATTCTTATTATATATTATTATGATTTATCGACTAACACATACGAGTATATATTCATCGGTTTCAGTCGTAGATAAACAGAGATCGATAGAAAGTTATTGTAAAAGAAGACATATTGATTCGATTAAGGTTGATGTACGTTTATACAAGAGAACAAAATAATTAGAATTATATAGAAATGTCAACCTGAGAAGCAATGCCTATGAGAGTACAACCTTACGCCAATTAAGCTAAGTGCTAAATCGCGTGAAGCTGTAAAAGTCGTTTAGACATAAGACGTCAATTTGTGGAATCTTTCATTGCGCCACGTTTACGCGTCTGGTGATATTTTCTCTAATAACCTCAGCAACTTTCATGTTTAGTACTCCATCTGTGTAATTATTTTTCTCCTGAATGTTTTCTTTGTTTTAACAATATATTTTATTACAAAAATATAAGTCGTTTATAGGGCGTCTTAGTCTAATAGCTTTAACAATCTGTTTTTTTTTTGTTTTAGTACGGATAAAGATTATTTATCTTGTTTTGGTTACATCATACATTTATTGCAGAAGCTCGCTACTGCAGTAAGTTGAATATGAAAACGACAATCAAACAGTAGAAAGGGTTTGTTAAGCAGCTTATTAGTTTATTAACTTTATACCCAACAAAAAAGCCAACGGGCTACCTGATAGTAAGTAGTTACTGTGTCGTTAATGTAAAATGAAAGGCATCACCGATGCGATTCCGGCCGAGGATATAAGCGTGGAATCTTTTATTACTGGTTTTCTGAGCGTAAACAAAATTAAAAATTGGCTTGCGCGCAAGGATAGCTGGCGCCTCGTACACCCAACAAGCTGTTTTGGAAATCGTTTTGTTGATGTAGCCATGGAACAGTTTCTAGGATCATTTATAACTTAGTCATATAAGTAAGGTATACCATTTATCCTCAGTAAAGACTAGATACGTACTCGGCTCCATTTTTTCCTCCCCTATGCAGCATGCCCGCTCGTGCCATCTCACGCCCACGCCCTGCAAAAACACATCATACATTAATGTCGCGACATTCACTGCTTTCTCGCATCCTTACACTAACTAAATACTCTTTAAGACTTATGCAGCACTTATTACTTTAACTAAGTATAAAAAAGAACTAGTCTCAGGGTTTCAGTATTTAATAATTGTCATATTAACCCAAAAGATAAAATGTTGCCGCCAAATGTGTTCTAATGGATATGTTAACGAATGTGTAATAAATTTCATGATTTAAATACAGTAATATGTAATAGTATAGTAATTGTATATCGGTATTAATATGAAAAAAAAAAGATTTTATATATTAGAAGTTAAGTAGTTAATGACAAATCGACGTCGTCGAGTCGAGTAATCGACAAATCGCGATAATTTTTACGTTTTGCCTTTTAATTGTAATTTTTTTTCAAGCATTATACCAAGGACATGTCTCACCACAGCACATTTAACAACATTAACCCTGGCCCCGACAATACTGTCACATCACAGATCCGTACTTATCATTAGTAACACTTTGAACACTTCAACTCCTAGGTACACTAGGCAGATGTCGTAATTTTCACCGCACTAATCTGCTGTAGATATGAGTTGGCAATTTTTTATAATTTCTCGCAGTACGTACCTAACTCACCGCCCTTAAAGCGGTCAAAGCCCGCTTGCCTCGTTTCAATGTTGAAATAATTAAACTATATTACTAATACATTCCCATTTTACTAATACTCAATTTAAAATCCAGATGGAGATCGATCTTACAGTGTGTAAAAATTACAGTTTTCTGTAAGAATTCAATGATTTGAATAATCTTAAGGTCAACCTTATATCATTGTTTGTTTTTTTTAACATGAGCCTTAATGTGATAAATAGGCAATTTAAATATAAACATAATTTTGTAAGAAGTTTATCAACATCATATTTTATGTTAAAAGTTATGAAGATTAAAAAAATAACTGGCTTAAAATTCTTCATAGAATCTATTTTGTATTGTAAAGAAAGTAACAAACGTGTATCTAGTCCATCTGAAAGTAAGTAAAGCCTGCAATCTACAGATATCCGTCTATATTATAATATAGACGGATACCTCTGATGGAAGTACAGCCCATAGTGGTCGGTTTCAAAATATATTGTCAATCATGAGGGCTGAGATGGACCGTTTCATGTTTAAACGTTAGCTTCAATACTCTTGTTACCGAAACACAAGGTTGAGACTTGCCTCTCCGCAAAATTAGCAATCTTTTAGTAAACTCTGTTATGGATGGAACTTTAAACGATAGTGAGACGGGAAGCGATTGCTTCAATTTAGAACATTTCTCCTGAAAATTGAAGCAGTAATTTAACAGTCTAATCAGCAATCAATTTGGAGAGAGCTTGATAGATCGCTGATAATTCAAATAAGTTGCTCATAGTTCAGCGACGTCGCCTTGCATAACGGATGTTAATTGCGTTATATTATAAACATAACAATACACATTTATGTAGGTAAATGTTTTCTTATATAGAAGTCAATGATTAAGTCGCACCCTTAGAATGAAAGGGACTTAACTCAAAAATTGCAATTTATGGGAAATGACGAAGAAAGTTTTCAAAAATGTATGGTCTTCATTAAATTTAAAGAGACTGATGTATGTGGTTTTGCCTTTTTCCCTTTCTCACTCATAATTCGGGCTCTTTTTCACCATGGGGTTTTAGAGTAGGCTTTTTTAAGTAAATTTATAGTAATCTAGAATTTCAGGAATTTTGAGTTAAGTCACTTTCATTCTAAAGGTGCGAAGTAATAATTGACTACAAATAGTGGCAATTTTTTTTTTATAAACGTTTTCACACAAACACTCCCGCACTAGGATTTCCTGTGTTGTGGGTGGCATAGCCATACATAAATATGACATCACAAACACCCATAACCCAGAAAGAAATTTATCTCTCACATAAATGTTTGTCCCGGCCGGGAATCGAACCTGGACCCCTCGCTCGACAATCAATGTTACTACTAACTGAAGTAAGGGGTCGTGATTAATATAAATAAAAGATTTTGATATCTTCGTATTTTTTTTAAAGTGATTTAATCAATAAATCCGCAGTCAGCAGGGTGAGATGTGGTAGTAACTCATGTAATTCTAATAAGAAACTTTAACGTAGCAATAGACTGTTGTACGTTGTGTCACGATGATGCCGTAATACTAATAATGTTAGAACTTTAATCATAATACGATGAAGTTCAAATTTCATGTTGAATAATTTTATTATTGCACATGACACAAAACGTATTAAAAATATCAAATATGATTTTAAAGCGGAACTTTGTGCTGTAATACAAGTTGTAGGAACTTTATTTTTACTCTTGTTGAATGGAATTGTGAAATGTAACTATTGTCACAGCGTTGGCCATACGTTTGGGAGTTCAGAACAAAACCGACAAGTTGTAAAATAAGTTGGAATAAAACCATATGAAACTAAATTCCAATTTTGGTATAACCCTAGTACGATTACTTAAATATATTTTGGTTGTACAATTACATGTTATATTGTTAAGCCTAGAAGGAATTCAGACAAAAGATGGATGGTTTTTCACAATTTCTTTTATTCTATTCGGTCTGCAATATTGCCATGCCAACTTTCTAAAACACGTTAACACTTCAAACACCAAAAACGAATCAGAGTATATTTTTATATACCGAAACGAACTGACGATGCCGGCGAACCGTCATCAAGTACAGTTCAGTAATGAACGAACGATGTGAAGGAATTGACTAAACGATACAAGAATAGTGAATGTAACAATATATACATGTCATGTCCATCCTGAATAATGTATTTACTATTCATATCGTAAAAGATATTTTTTAAATAGGTGCCGTGGATTCCAGAGATTACCCTCTTACATTACATTACATTACATTACATTACATAAAAACTCAAAAAGTTCACTCTCTCTTATTATATTAGTTTAGAAAATATGAATCTTCTTAAAAGAAAATTTCAATAAGACCACATCAATATCTGCTTAAAAAGAACTAAGTAAAAATTGTAAGTATTAATACTATTTATAAATTGATAATTTTCTTTTAAAATAATTGTTATATTATAATGAAATGATATTAATTTAACAATAGTTAAGTTGACCTTCATGTTAAAGTACGATAATAATCATGGAAGAAAATTAGTATTGATCCGTATTATAGAGTGATAAATATTCTCACGGCATGATTCATATTTGTTCTGAACGCATCAAGAATATTATATTATGTACAAGAGACATATAACGCATCTTAAAAACCTCAACTCTATTAAAACTGTTTTAATAAAATAACCTCAACGCAATGCTTCAGCGCACATTCTAACAGCAGTCAGGTCAACGACAACCCGCTTATTGTTATCACGCAAAAAACTTGTTTCTCGCAACTAATTTAAATGAAGAGTAGCAGAATTGTTAGCCGCTAGGCAATTTAGTTTACACATAGATAATGTGTTTTGAGTGTGTTACTCGCGAAATTAATCGTTTGTTTTCAGTGGGCAGTGTAATGTAGTGTAAAGCGCGTGCAATAATTCGGCGAGGCACGCGACTTTGCCATTATCCCGACATTCGCTAACACGTGGCTCATACTCTGTAACATTTGATTTATGTCCTTATACTTAAGAGTATTCACACTACGTAAGTGGTAGTAAAGCTCGGGTTTCACAATGAACTTACAAAATTACAATTTGTTTATTAGGTTTTGAAGCACGGGGAATTTAAGTGAGCTGTAATCGATTAGTAATTTTGGGTTTATTTTTTTTCAGTTTTCTGTTTAGTCATGCTCTAAAGTCATTTTAAAATATGCATATTCATGAATATTTGCAATATGAACCTTTGGTTTGTATTTTATGATCGGTGACAGTTGCATAGAACTCTTCTAAGAATTAATTGCAAACACATCGCATGACATTGTTTATAATTCGCATATATGCTAAGTATTTGTTAGATAACTCATATAGCTTAGCGAAAACAGGCGATAATTCAGTTTCACACGACGCCGTTATCTGCAACAGTCGCCAACACGTGGCACGCACACAAACAATTGATTTATGTATCCTCTACTTCTTATTAGCACTTTTACTGGAGGAAGGAAATATATTTTATTGCTAAGACCGTGAGTGACATTCGCTTTGAAGAGCGAAAATTATGCGAGTTATTAAAAAGCCAAAAAACCGAAAAATATAATTACGTAAACATTACATGAATTAAAAAGTATGTGATTTGATTTTGAAACATTTAAATGGAGATATATTAATTACAGATAGGTGGGAAGAGATCAGCCGGTAATTACTCAAGTAATACTAGTAGTTTAGAATAATAACAAATTGGGTGACGGTGATAACATCAGGTGAGTGGTATCATGAATGTCCGATATGGGCTTAAAAAAGAATAATCCAAAAGAAAATTGATTAGATGTAAATATAGAATACATAATAAATAGCAAATGTGAGTGAAGACTAGTAGTTTCATGATAACATGTTTAACGTCAGTAGACACTATACCTTGAACAGTGTCATAAAACTGATTTGATGCCTATAAATTTTGTGTCTAATGACTAAAGTAATGAAAACTGATCTTAACATATTATGTATGAATACCGAATTAGTGACGGAGAACTTAATATTTACAACTTGTATATTATTTATTCCAGTTAGTATTTGGAGTGCTAAAGGTATTTAGACAATAGTTATGACCCGTGCAACGCTCGATCGCGTCCGAAGTTGCTTAACCCTGCCGAACATTTACGAATGACACACGCTGCCGTCTCGGGATATGAGGGGTTCATTTAACAAATTTAACTGGTAACGTTTATTTAAAGTGTTTTCATATTATAAAAAGGGAAAAATTCGAGAGGTCACCTCAAAAACTAACTTCTTTAAATAGGTAATTGAAGGCGAAACTTTTCAGCACCGCGTATTTGAGTTTTTTTACATGAACGTTTTTAGAGCGATACTCAAGTGAAATATTTTCTGTATTTTATTGTTATTTTTAAATTATGTATTAATATTTGAAAATATTCATAAAAACGGATAAATTTTCTTATTATAGACAGGATCAAACTAATACTTTTTGATTATGATTAGACAGTGAACAAGATTAGAAAACCAATAGCTATATACTTGATACGACAAAAAAAAACCATAAAAGCCGAAACAATTTATATGCGGAATAACAAAGTACGAAGTTATCCCAAAGATATCGTGAAATCATGGAAATATACAAAAGCCGAGCTTGCTGTGCCTCCCTCGTATCAAGCCTCGTTGCCATGGTAACTGAACGTAATAATGCTGCGGGAAAACGTTACCTAACGAAGTTTGTTTCATAGTTTGAATTTCCAATGTAATGTGTAAGTAGCTTAAGCCCATATAGAAAATAGCATAATAAATTCATGAATGATACTCAAAGATCATAATAAAACTCACATTAAATGTTTTGTTAAAATATTAATGTTTTAAAGTGATCAATAAAAATATATGATTCACATTATAAATAAAAATGAACGAATTATTGATGTTTTAAATTAATATATTTTATGATGCATCGAAAAACATTGAACGTAATTGACATACCTACAAGATCGTCATTTTAAAAAAACTCGTTTTGGCGGCCACCCTTCAACGGATTAGAATAACCAATCGTGTTTTGGGTTATTTGCTTTTGGTACCGATTATATTGCAGGGTCAGAACAAAATTCAGAAGAAGTGTTTGCGTCCAAGAATCTTTATCTCATGACGCTGAAGTGACTTGGACCTTGGGGATAGCACTGAAATTAGTCGACACAAACTAATCTACAAGCGGTACGCAATCTGTTCATCTCATGACATAATAATATTTTGTAATACTATATTTATTAACAATGAAACATAAAAAATAGAAACAAAAAAACTTAAAAACAATATAAAAATCAACTTCAAAAATAAAAAAATACAAAACAGCACTAAAAACCGAAAAATAACGGAACTAAATCACAGATTCAGTTTAAAGCACATTACAGGCAGTCATGAACATGCTTGCTAAATGGAACCCAGGACGTGAACCGAGTGGTGGCAGCACCGTCGCTGCGACTTAACCCTATAACTCGATATAGAACGGTGCCTAGCTAAGAGACGGGGCTGTGGGTGTTCACTCATTCGTGTTTCCACTGTTCTGGAGACTAGTACGTCTCTGTCAAGAACTGCTACACATTTTGTTTGTCATTACTGTCAAACTGCGAAACGCTACTCTGCCCGAATTGCCCAATGACCCGCTCGTCAAGAGACTGTCCATGTCGCCAGCAATGCTGTCCATGTTATATACATAAATACTTTCAATGTTACAATTTATGTCAACGTCTGTTACTTGAAAATTTAAATAAAATATTATCATATGCGCTACATACTGAAGCCCTGGCTGTTTTGATTTCTAAAATGAATTTGTTTAATTTTTAATGAAAAATAATTATCAAATTCACTATAAATACCTAAAATAAACAAAAAAATTCAATGTTATACATCAATAATGCATGAGATCTAAGAACCCAATGTGGTTATGACGTACGCTTTATCCACGAGATTTCCGAAAGGTGTCGCGGCAGATAAATTACATTGATACGCGTTTGATTTACTAAATAAAAAAGTCGAACATTTTTAATGCGTTATTTTCCTTCGATTTTGAACATTTGAACTCAAATATCTCGGAAAGTATTGTTACAAGTGACGCTTCCGGTGTCCGGCTAGATAATAATAAAATCTTAAAAACACATTTGATGTTAAGAATAGTGTATTATAACAATTTAGATAGCAGAATTGAAATTAATATATAACGTAAATAAACAATTGAGTATTAACTAGTGTTCGATGTTATAAATACTGGCGTCCGCCATTTTGTATGCCATTCATAAAGCAGGAGGACATTTCTGAACATCTTTGCAACAGTATATCTTTTACAACATTTTAACATTAAATACTTTTGATTTCATTTACTATTGTTTGATTACTGGCAGACGAAACGAGGTTTTTTCAAAATAGCGGACTTGTCGTGACTTAATGCCAGCTTCTATGCGCAAGTGTTCGAACCCCTATACCTGTCTCTATTTTATGTAGTCTGTGCACGTATCATACGGTAGTCACAAATCAGATTAAGATGATACTTGGCATATTTGTAACGTAATATATCAAGGGTGTTATTAACTAGAATACCTTTAACTACAGAAGTTGGAACTGCACCCGCGGTATAGTTGCCGATATGGACATTCTGTTCAGCGGGTAGTAAAACAATATTGATTGTTTTTCTGGAAGAATGTCAGATTAAAAATAATAACGATTGTTTGTGGTGTCGATGCTATTTGTATAAGACGGGAGTTTTCTGAATTGAAGCGAGAGCGGATTACAAGTTATCTAAATCACCTGCTTTACTGTTGTACCTATAACCAATTGTAAAAAGTCTTGAAATGCACAACATTGTTGAAAGTGTCAACCTTAAACTGAAAACTACTAATATATTACCAGTGAGGTGAAAGATATTTTCTGGTTCGTACATTATAACAGTATTTAATGAATTTGAATGAATGAATTTATTTAATTGTTCAAGCATGGGTCCATATTTGATGTTTTTCTAATAGCTTTCCAACATACTTTACTGGTTACACCAGTACACAAATATATATAATTAACTTAATTCAAATTAATGATATGATCACCCTTATCACTTATTATTATTAATTTTAGCTAAGATTGACAGTTTTATTTTTTCATTTCATAACTAATATCTCTTGTTCTGTTCTAAGTTTTCCTTGACAATTTTAGTGTTAAAAAAACTGTATCCATTGTATAAAATGAAAACAATCATACCTGGACGTCGCGGTCGTTCGGTCCGGTGGTCGATAGTGTGGGATGTTAATTTGGTTCATCCCAGATATCTGAAACGAAAATATTTTAATGAGTAAACTTGAATTTTTATCGTTTTAAATAGTATGTTCAAATCAAAAACTCATTTGACTGGACAATATCAATGAAACCTGATAACACTGAATTACAAGAGCGTCTTTAATAAAATGAGATGTCGAATGAATTTTCTCCATTATGGCTTTAGACGTTGCGTGGTTTCATCGTGTTTTGGGATAGCTACATTTCTTTCAATCTCGCACTTGCATAGATTAACACGCACTACTCTACGAGAGACCTGCCTCGGTGCGACGTGCGCAGCTGACGCATGACGGCGCAGTTCACTGATGTGTCCATAAAATCGTGGATGCCGCCTTTAGAAAAATGTTTGTCTATACCTCTGTTTGTAAACTGAGTTCATATTTGTAGCTATGAGTTGTAATTCTGTATTGTAACACCGTATCTATATCCAATCTTCTATATATTAAATTACTCGCAGTTGATAATGCTTCCTTTAAGGTTTATCATTCGAAGAGTATACATACCTACTGAATCACGTTTAAAAACAAGGCATACGATATCAAAATGTGTCTCCGGTCGAAATTAAAATCACTTTTTTCTTCTCAAAAAAATATAAATAAATCAGACATTAGAAACAAGAATATCTCTTACGCAATGCAATCTGCACAGCCATAACATAAATGATGTTTACAGCTTTGTATTTTAATCAAAACGAGATATTTTGACCATCGTTTACTTCATCAAATCAAAATCGCAGTCAGTAATTAAGACTGCCAACAGAAGTGAAAACTTAAAACTGTATGTGAACTTTTAAACTATTATAATTTTAAAATTAAAATTAATCTGATTATATTAATCTGATAAAATTATAATTAATCTGATTTTTATCATAAAACTAATATTGATATGAATATTGAAAATATTTTTAAATAAATGCTTAGTTTTTGAATATTGTTTTTTCATTCATTTTTGTAGGTATAAAATAATATTAGCATATTTAGTACTCACTGTTGTACTGCACAATGGTCTGATAATTGAAACAATAATCAAGTTAAAACATTTTCAGGGGACTGCACTGTTGACAACTTTCCGTCAACCAGATGTGGTTACGGGTAAGCAACCCCGGACTGCCCGAGCTACTGCATGCCACTTCCCTACTTTCCGTCCGTGGTGGCAGTATCCCACCTGTTTCTCTATCCTAGATTTTTCCCTCACACATTTTCCAACCATATTCTTCCACCCAAATCCTATTCCGCCCGTAAGGTGACGGGAAAATCGCCTACAAATGCATTCCCAAGGAGGGTAGACGTCAGGCAGGCGGCCGGTCGTAAATCTCAGCCAAATCTTACCACAACATGAGTATGTCGGATGATGGAATGCGAGTAAATGCTAGGG
>PDGT01000005.1:3154540-3220879 GCA_003671415.1 Megathymus violae | reverse complement strand
ATGAATAAGAAAGGTGTGAATGTGGAGTTGACGTCTGACAGAGAAGAATGGAAGAAGAAAACATGTTGTGCCGACCCCACGTAATGTGGGATAGAGGGCAGGAGAAAGAAGAAAGAATCAAGTTAAAACATCATTTAAATAACAATGCAAAGTATACACACATTTATGTACCTTAAACATTAGGATGTTGCAGATGCAGATTTTCCACTACCAAAAATCGTCTATCACGTTTATTCGAAACACTTCGAAAATATAAAGCGTTTTTAAAACAATTTCAAAAGGTTATTAATTAAGAATGAGGTTATTAAAAGCCTTAGTATGGTATGCTGCAGGCTGCAGTAGACAAACACTGCAGTTTTAATATTGTATTCACTATTCACGCGAATGTATGTTCCGATCCATATTTAATTAATTGATCAAGTCCGAAACGGGCTACTGGACTCGAGGAAGATAGGTTTGTGTTTATATTTTATTGGAATTTCTCTGTCTCTTGATTATTTAGAACTGTATCACGCGAGATCAACTGAAAAGATTAAGTTGTAACTTGGCATTTCCGTAACTTATTATCGGTCAATATTTAACGAAAAGAAAAGTTTCAAATTTTAAGAACAATAGTATTTACAGTTATGTTACTGGAAGTGAAATATTGCAGTACTTTTGAAAAAATAATTATATTCCATATATCGTTCATTTTTATTGTTAAATTTAATCAGTATAATTATAACTGATTACGGTACAAACCTATTATCGAGTAACCAAATTCTGTTATTACCAGCCAGTAAATTCGAAGTAAATCTAGTTTGACAGAAGAAGAGACAGACAGGGGCCGTACTCCCGAAGAAGATTTGGTTTTGTTTATGTTCCTGATTTGAATTCGAATCTGATTCGAACTCGATCTAAAGTTCGTACTCCCGAAGCAAATCGTATCGAATATCAAGATCGACTTAGATCGAACGTCAACAGCGTCGTTAACGACGTATATCCGGTTAGTGACGTCACAGTCAAGTGTGAGAAATACATGGATATTTCACACATAAATATTAAAAAAATGCAATATTTTTGATAGAGGAACGCTCATCCACCAATACGTCGAATAACTCCTTGGACAAACGATTGATCTGGAATTCTTCACTATCCATTGCAAGCGCCCGAGAATTATATCGACGCATTCTGAGAATGTTTCTCCTTTTTCGAATGTCTATACGATGCGTTTCCTCCAGAACATTAAATAATGATGTAAGGCGAGCCATATTTTAGAAAAACCTAAATAAAATTGAATAATATGCAAAACTCGAAGCAAACAAAGAATCTTATTTGTTAAAGTGAATTGTGACGTTTGATTTCGGTCCTGCTACTCGATTGACTACTGTCAGAAAGTGTGGGGAGTACGCTTTTTTCGATCTTTATACGATTCTAACGATTTTTAGTTCCAATTTGAACCACCGTTCGATCGTGCGCTAAATACTAATGTACTCTGTGCTTAGACATTAAGGAGCACGAAAATGACATATGATCGAAATCAACTGGATTGATTTAGAACTCAAAAGCGTAGGGAGGAAGGCTGCGGATTGTATATGCAAAAAGTTATTGTAAAATTATTATCAAACCAATTTAATTAATTAAATTTTGTGCCAAAATATGTATTAAAGTAACGATTAATAGATGTGTGAAAAAAATCATAACTATGGGTATTACCTGGAAAATAATTTTTTATTTTATATTTTGAGTCCCCAATAGCTCAGCTATCAGGCGTTTAAGCATTATCCACTCTTTTTGGGGCTTCCTGTATACAATTATAATAATCGACAAATGTTGATAAGATTAAGGTTAAAGGTAGGTTAAGATCAGCCACTCCACAATGTCTTTATATCATGAATGTCAGCGTGGCATTCCCACGATGCCAACTGCTGACCTGCATACATAGAGTTTTTACGTATTCGAAGTAATTAATCTATGTTGGGGTAAAAGTTTATCGACATGTATAAGTCGTAAAACTAAAAGTTTTTTTTCCTTTATATTACAAACTAGCTGTGCCCGCAATTTCGTCCGCGTGGAATTTAACAAAAAAGTTATTTAATAGAAATAAAAGTAGCCTAAGTTACTCCTTATTACATCAGCTACCTGCCAGTGAAAGTCCCGTCAAAATCGGTCCACCAGTTTCAGAGATTAGCCGGAACAAACAGACAGACAAAAATTGTAAAAAATGTTATTTTGGTATATGTACCGTATATATATTCATATGCATGTAGTAAAAAGCGTTCATTTTAATATTACAAACAGACACTCCATTTTTACTTATTAGTATAGATTATACCTCAGGAGAACCTAAAAACGATCCGAACTTCGATTTGAATTTTACAATTTCAGAATTATGGTATTGTTGTTTCAAATTAAATTTTGCACAATGTTAAGCTAAAAAGCGCCGAATAAAATTACTGTCATATAATTTTATTACGTATAGGAGATAACAAATTAAATTATGCAACTAGAAGAGTAGTGTACTTATAATAAACTCTTTAAAACTCTTTGAATACGAAAAGGGTTTTAATAATTTGTACACGTTAGTGGCAGGTTATACAAGTGCCACGGTCATTAAAAAAAGTACCTTCCTTATTAAAATTTAACACTGAGGCTGCTTTTGAATGAAAACTATTTATTACTACGTTTAGTGGCGGGAATTCCCGAAAGGCAATATCAATATTAAAAATAAATACTGAGCATGAACAGACGAATGCGAACAATCATACTTACAAAAGGGAGTCACACTTCATACTAAACTTTTGTCTGTTTTTACTTTATTAAAGAAAAATTAAACCAAAAAAAAAGTTTTATTATTACTTTGCAATCAATATACTACCAGTGCTTTGAACTTCAACATTATATCTCATGAATTAGCTCTTAATGTTTATGATAAAATTACCTAAATGTATCAAACTAATACGAACACCAAAATTGTTCTTTGCTTAGATGCCCATTTTTTGTAAGAGTTTGTTATTTAGTTCTGCTGTTCCAATATTGCCATATTGCGAAAATTAGTAGCAATGGATATATGATTTAATATTCCAAATTATAATATTCGTGTTAAAATTACCTAAGATGTTGATAATACACGCTGTACGTTAATATTAATATCATCATATTGTTTGACTTTCCCACGGCTGCAGCTGCTGTCTCCCGGTAACATGAGTCCCGGTGACCCATATGGACACCGAACGTTTTCAGATCACTTGGCTCATTCCTTTCAACTGCATTTCTCACGTATTCGTTGACTATATAAAAATTCGTATTTATTATTGCGATTTTATTGTAAAATAGACACAAAAAGTAGATGTTGTGAATTTTATTGATTTGGCCTAGAAAGGCCTTGGATTTCTCACTGAAAATGCAGTGTTCAGATTTTTCTACTAAGCCTTTAGTTCATAAACATACGTACAGAAACTAAATGATAATCTTATAAAAAGGGTATTAGTAGCTAGGCACTGTAACCGACGGGTGTGTATGATTGATGATAGTTGAAGAAGCGTAAAGTAATTATTTGCACCGCAGCATTTGGTGGTCGATGGTTTCTGCCTATCGTAATTACGTGAGTTTATATGTAGCTAAAAGGAATAACAACTGAAGCTAAAGTGCTTAGAGCCCTACAACTTTTGCCAGTCGTAAGTTATTGAGGTTAAGTAACTGCAGATACGGTCGGTAATTGGTTGGGTGACCATTATTAATGAAATTCCTCCACTACTTCTGTGGTTACGAGCGCACTTTAAGCCGTCGAGCCCGGTTGTGGTCACTAAATAGCAGTCGTTAAGCCATGTCATGGGTCTTCGGGTCACTTAAAAGTTCCGACACTTGGATTGGAGACCTCTCCACTAATCTGTATAAATACGTGTCGATGCATGGTCCGCTAATGAGTTAAAGTATAAAATATTTTTTTTAATCGTTAATAAGCAGTTAGAAGGTAACAAACACACCTCAATTGCTTTTAAAAATAATTTTAGTTCAAAGAAAATGTTCAGAAATCAGTTATAGAAATTTACCGAAGTGACTGAAACGCAACTATAAATTATATTTTTTTTTTACTTCCATTATCATTAATCCAGTAAATAATTATTTTGATACTGCTTACTAATGCCTCTTCAGAGTGAAATAAAATAAGTCAGTCGTTCTATTCAATTTTAACAATATATGTAAACGAAGATGTACATATCTGCCGAGCTTGGTCCTTACGGAACTGGCTAATCAAGATGTAGCTTGTTAAATAGAACTTTTGACTCTCACGTAGAAACTTCTGCAGCGACCGCAGTCACTTCAAAATTTCTAACCGAGGGTAAAGACCCTTATCGACCTGTCGATGGACCCCCGTCACTTATACTTTCTGCTAGTCGGCGTTTTCAGCTCCAGTCGGCTCACCGCATAAGAGCTTCTTTACGATCACTCAAGACCAAGGATTTTCATACCGCACCTGTGACTAACATAAAATATTTTATAGCCTACAAAGTGTGCTACACGAAGCTTTGAGCGGTTTAGTTTTCCGGCAACGTATCATTTAATTTTTTTTAGATTGAATGCATCGTTACAGCTGTTTATTGAGTCTTTATTGCAGGCGCGTGGAAAATAAACCAGAACGGTATGAAATGTATAGAAAAAATCAATATCAGGTCTCGTCATGCTTGTGAATTATTTTTATGAAAATGAAGTGCATACACATGTAATGTCTAAGGAAATATGAATACTTTTAAGAAGCACGACGATAAAGGATCGCGGAGGGAATATTAATATTTTTGAATATTTTTCGCATCCCTAAGCTGCATGATTCGAGTAAATTGTATTAAGTGAGTGATGCATATTCACAACTTTGGAAAGCATCTCAAAGATAATCTTCCTTCTTAACCACGCCGCGATAGACTTAGAGACACTTAAAGTTGGCACTCTCTCACTAGCCGCAGACATAAGAAAAGCCAATAAAGGTTTCTACATTCCAGCCAGGTCTGCAAGGGAGGTTTGAAAATGGATTTATTAATGTAATAACGTTCAATACTGATGTAAAGCCAGACCGCTCATTCATAGGAATACTGGCATTGAACGAATATAGCTATGCACAACTGCACATCCGGACTGTACGCAAATAGTTTGTTATTTGGAACGCGGTACGGACGTAGGACGCGGCTACCATTTGTAGGTGGTCAGCAGTTTTATGTCCGCCAACACGGCGAATCGATACAGAGTTATGAAGGAGAACAGGAATGTAGATAATGATTAAGAGCGGTAGTGGAATAAAGGCATCCCCGGCACGCGACCTATATCCTGCCTTCCCGTCCAGTCAACATATTGCGAGTTCAAATAAAATTAATTTAACACGCTATTGTTGGTTTAGTATTCAAGAGCCATGGTTATGTGGGATTCTTAAAAGAATAATAACATAACTAATGTTTATATTATAATCATGATCATAATTATGTTATCCTAATGTCATCAGACCATTTCATGGTTATTTATGTTAATAGCCAAACAACGGATAATACGAGATAATAGAGAGATCTGATGGTGAGTGGTCAAAAAGGAAATTATTATTCCGCCTGATACACCAATTTTTAACCGCAATACGTGAAAAGACTTCATTGTTGACTTTAGAAAGGAATTATATCTATCGAGGTAAGTCAAGGAAATTACCATAATTCACGAATACCGTCCCATTTAGCGGTGATACAAATCCCAGCCATACTGGATTACTAGAGGCATCTGGCACCGTTCCTCGTTCGTGCGGCAACATCGTGCGAGCAATATAATATATTACATTTTGTTTTTAACAATAAGTATATTAAGTATTATTATACGATGAACTAGACATAAATGATTCGATTTTCTTCTGTGTATATATTTATTCTTTATTATATTTAAAAAGCACAATGTGCAGATAATAAGAACATTCTCTACAATTCTACCTTCATTAAAATAAATGCATATAATATCGTATGATTTGTACTACATATCAGGTAATCGTTTTTATTACTATCGATGTATCTTACTCTAATATATCTCTTTTGATAGGATCCAGACATAAGGTAAATTCAGGCGATTTAGTAAAAGGTGAATGAAATTTTTGGTCCCTATATCGTTAACTACTTACATTTATAACCCTTTTGACAATATAATAAATTGGTTGTATTTCATTCAGATACGATCCAGATACAGTACTTCAATTAACTAGTAACTCGCATTCGTTTAGCTTTGAAAACGTCAATTTCTCGAAAAGTACCTATTCTAAAATATGTCCCATAATATGAGTTTCAAATAGGCATACCAATAATTATCTAAATCCGTTTAGTGCTTTTAATTAACATATATATGAACAGACAAAAAATCCTATATTGACAACTAAATTTATTTACATCAAAATTAAAAAAAAGTCATACGCAGCTTCACCCAGTTACAAATTGATAATTAGTAAAAATTGTTGACAATCCAAAGAATATTTGATTTATTCCATCTATTGTAGCTGGCAACATTATTTTATGTTTTTTTTGATTCGTTGTAGTGCGCTTATGTTTTTTTAATAAAGCATCGTTATCTACTATCAAATCTGTTTCTATTTTCTATTAAAAATTATATAGTCCAGCCCTAAGGAATCCCAAATTTTATGTAACTGTGAAATATGCACCTTCCATGCTGTATTAATTTTCTAGTCATCCCACGTTCTGTACGTACACGGCCCAGTTAGTCCACAATGAATAGTTGTGCTAAATTAGTTACTTAATGCTCAGAGTCCCCCAGGGGGAAAATAGGACTTACAAATTAATACACTAATAAAATGTAGTTTAGTACTCTATTCATATAGTAACTGCACAGTTCTGCCACGTTAATAATATTACAAATAACTTTAATATACAGTCAGTGTACAGTTCAACTATTTTATCAATGTCTTTGGGGAATAGTCGTATTGTATCATACATCAGTACAAAGACAGTAAAAACATACAAACATGTAAATGAACAAAGAAAAACTGACAGC
The DNA here is from genome assembly GCA_003671415.1 of Megathymus violae. NCBI lineage: Eukaryota > Metazoa > Arthropoda > Insecta > Lepidoptera > Hesperiidae > Megathymus > Megathymus violae. Next base: position 3,213,877 of record PDGT01000005.1, on the reverse strand, counting down.
TATTAATAAAGAAGATTTACTGGCCATTTATAAACCTACAAACACAATTGCACTGAGCAGCATGATCGATAAAAGAAAAGAGATGGGTAATAATCTTAATACGACATTTTGCCCTCGTTTGCAAACAACGATCTTTTCAAAGGCAACGTGTGCCAAGAGCGTCTACTATTGCCCATCTCCAGCTGAGAAACAAAACTACACATATAATGCTTATTACAAATTAAATTTCATTTCTATTATCGCACTGTGGTCAAAGTTCGAACGAATGTGTAATTTAAATAAAATAATACATGTAATTATTATCATAACATCAATACGATATTACCGAAGTGTCACCAGCAAATTAAAACCATATCACCTCATAAACTTATAAAACGAAGACCGGGATTTAAATATATTAATTTAATTTATTAAAAGGTTTTTATGCAGAAATATTTTTGTTATTTTCTTTTCACAGCACACATATTTCGTGCACATTTATGATAAAAGCTTTTTAATAATATGAGTTTTAATTCCCTTCTTTTATAATTAAAAAATATAACAAATACCAAAAAAATACAGAACATTCTGTATATTGACATTTATCAAACCATCAATGGGACTTCTTATCAACTTAGAACCGTGAGTAGCAATTGTTACAGTTCTGTCAATTAAATAATTTTATTGAAAGACTCATAGCAGTTACAAAAGATATATACTCGTAATAATGTCCTGTGTAGATTCAAAGCGTCAGGTAATAGCGAAATAAAACCCTCGGGTTCGTTTTACACTGTAACATGATCCGCTAGCGTGCGATCTAAATGAGATATACATACCTTTGTAGAATAAGTAATGTTGGCTGACTTAAACACAGTTTTTAAACACGTAGATCTACATGTAATAGATCTTACGAATTCAAACTGTATTTTTTGAATAGTTTCTCGATGTCTCGTACATATGTGCATATTATATGTAAATTAAGCGGTTCTTAGTGTATATTGTATACCTATTGAGACAGTCGATAGGGTGAGAGCTGAAGTGATATAAATAGTTTATATATAATTTTTTTCTTTGGACTATTTGATATTCATAATTTTGAGAATGTAAACAATTCCAGAACCCTAAACACCTTATTAATTGAATTATTAAACAAATACTTTATAGGATGCCCAATTCTATTAAAACCAATAGAAAATGTACAACAAACTTAATTATTATGACGTCCTGGTTGATAAATAAAGTAAAGAAAACTGAGCCCCGGTCTCGTTCTATATCCTCAGCGACCGCTGCCTACATAACAATAGATGTTATGAATTGCCCATGCGTGGGACCAATTTAGTTTCTGTTGCCGCATATACCTGGTAAAAATAAAAAGAAAGGGAATTCGTTATAGCTCTCGCCGTTTTGTCCTATATCCAAAGCCCCAGTTACCTGCCAACAATAACAATGCTATTACAATCGTGCGTGTGTGGTTACAGTCAGGCGGTTTCTCTTGATAGCTGCGACCGATTGAAAAACAAATCCCAATTGAAATGAGTACAAAATGTCAAGTAAAATCTGATTTCAGGTGAAGTAAAACACATCTTTTAAGGCATTCTTTGAATACGTCACGTGTAGATTGATCTTTGATACTGACAATAAATAACACTGTAAGTAAGTGTAGTAACTTGAATTGTCCAATGTTGACAATACAATAGATTATAGGTAATTTTGGTTAGATATTAATGAAAAATTTAATAGTGGAACAAAAGTTCCTGGTTCACGGCAGGCAACAAGATACAATAAATGTCACTATCAATTAGGGCAAGCGTGTCAAATCGTTTAACTCCCATAGCCGACTTACGGAAGTTACTAATAAAATATATGACGATTGGATCATTGATTGTATATACAAAATTTGATTGGCGAAAAATATGATGGTAGTAAATCTCTTACTAAAATTTTATATATATCCGTAATAATGTCATAGCCAGATAACAAGCGGGTCTAATGCTTTCGTATCAGATACATATATCCATAGGCAACGGTGAATTGCCACCAATCGATGCAATTAACTAAAAATAACCATTTTAAGTATGTAATGGTTGCTGAAGTATGACAGCATATACCTATGGCTACTATTGTCATAGATACACAAAGGGAATGTTGATTCTGGAATATATAATAACGGACGCTGTGTTTAAAAGCAGTGAAGTTGAGCTCCTTATCGGGCCGCTTGCAGTGCCCCGCAATCTGATTTGCGGGCTGTCTGCCGTACACTCCCTCCTTTTAAAGGTTTATTTAAGAATTCTTCGAAAACGATGCTAACATTATCATCACCGATTTAAATATTTTTAAAGAATTTTCTCTCACGACGCAATGGTTCAATATTTACGACGGCACGAGTTATCAAATAAAATTGTACTTTGATAATCTTTACTTGAAACAGATGTTTAGGGAAATAATTAAGTAATAATAATAGAAATTAAGTTTTTTGTAATTTTTTTTATTCTTGTCTTTCTTAGCTTTCAACGAAGTCCAAAATTCCTATTGCATTAATTCTTATTCCTAAATATCAAAATTATTAAAATACTACATAAAATTACCGAGTTTGTCTAGCGTACAATTTTCCCTATTTAATTGGAAAGTTACATTCGTAGATGATAAACTTATTAAATATTTACTTTCTATAATAAAGTTTAAACGTAATTCAACAATGTTGGATACTTTTAGGGCAAGAAGTGTCCTCTGTTGCACTGAACACCAAAAGCTTCAGACTTTTCCTACATTGAAGTATGTCACTTTGCTTACCACTGGCATTAAAATAAGGTAAAGGTAAAAAAAAATAATTGAAGCAATACGATATCTATGTGTATAGTAACATTTTTATTAACATATTTGTTGTGTAAAGATTTTGTCCGCACAGGAATCTTACTGTTGGATCGTGATAACAATGCATAACGGTATTTCTTTCGTCATGTAGTCATGTATTGCAAGTTGTTAAGTACATAATCACGATGAATGTTCGCTAATTAACGAATGTTACTCCATGTTTAAATATATGGAATTTACATATATTTGAAATACAAAGCATTCAAATCCACATGCTTCAGTTTCAGGAACATTGTACATATACTAATATTATACAGAGAGAGTGAGAATTTTGTGAGTTATGTGTATGCGAAAGGTAATCCCTGGAAGAACCACAGCACCTGCCTGTAAAATTATTTTACCATTTGAAAGGTACATTATTTTCTATGAACATATGGCTATCCACATATCCAGTGAATATGTATAATAATTAATTGTTGATCCCGAACGATATCGCGATAGGCCGCTATAATAAATTTCAATGATACTTATCATATTTGGAACTTATATTATGCGTAATCTAGGAGACATTTCTTAAAGGGAAATGGATTTGTTACCGCAGAATTTTCTCGAGGCATAACAAAGGCGGATTAGTAGGCAGTAATAATTTCCTGATATTAACAATCTTTCAATTCATCATGTTCTTCCCAACATACATAAGTTACCTTCGCGACCCATTTTCAGTAAGTGAAGTAAGAAAAAATTACAAACAACGTATTCATAGATTTGTTTGGACTTTCATTACGTTTCTTTTGAAAACACGTGATGTTAATGTCGTAAAACTGAACATTTATTTGAAAGACAGCGCGTTAAATGAGATAGTAAAAGTTTTTATGTTTATCTCAGTGGCAATGTAGAGCGAGCCTGAAACTAATTAACGTCCTTAATACATTAAACCTTCTTGACCGTTGTTGTTGTTGGACTCACAGTACGATCAAGTGTTTTTTTATTTCAGAAAATCCATAATATTCAATACTGCTGTTTTTTTTTATTGTATTTTTTTGCATTTTAATATACGCTTTTAATTTGTGTAATCTATTATACTATATACATTTGTTAATGTCTGTCTATCTGTACATTCCATTTTTGTCAAATTTCGTGATAAGAGTTCGTTTTATGAATCGTTGACATCAATTTAACCATTTTGAAAATTTTTGTCTGGCTTATCTATCTGTTTGTTCGGTTATAACTCAAGAACGAATCGACCGATCTTATCAAAATTGGTATGTAATGAAAACACCTGATTGCGCAAATTATAGGGTATATAAAATATCTGTAAACCTAAACGTTTTTAATCAAGGCAAAAAAAATTTGAATAATCATGTAAGTATATATAGAATTAGCGGTATAGATTGTAAAAAAGATCACTTCAACAAAACGTTAATCAAAATGATTACAGCACTAAAATATTCTAAATATGTACTTAATAGGAATGAATCCGTAACTAAACAATGCTAGTGAACGACCGTCCGGTCCGATGGTCCGCAGCCGAATGCATCAATGCCTGCCGGTGTCCCCACTCGCTAGCTTGTGCTCCCCTCTCCGTCTCGTTCCACCATCACGCTACTCGACGTCATAGCTACAGGCACGCCACCTAGGGTCTATTCTTCAGCTAATTATAGTTCATTTCTCAACCCAAACAAAGTTAGAGAGGGCCGCTAGGTTTTAATAAAGTTGGGGAGTTATTATTCTAGTTCAATTTTCAATAATTTAAATTATTTCAGATGTCCGTGTTCTTAAGCTATCTGCTTTTAATGAGATTTATTTATATATTAGTTAGAAAGATAAGACATTAAAATATTATGTACGTCATATTTTGGTTCTTATTAAGCCCTACTACATACTTATTTAGTTATTTTGATATTTACAAACGCACTTCAAAAGCGTTAGCCTCCTTTTATGCGCTAAAGGTGTGCTGTGACTATAGAAAATCGTTTTAAGACAGTGATATTTTTGAAATCAAAGGCTATTTCTGTATTCGTCGGGAAAAGTGGCATTATGCCAAGTGCAAAGTAGACTTCAAAGACGTACTTAAATTAAAGATGAGTGTTGCTACATACAGGAAAGGGCGTCAAGGAGGGTGCCATACGAGGGTTTGGTAATAGCGGCTGAAATTTTGTCCTTGAATTATTTTTGCAAATACAAGGACGAGCATTTATTGTACTTGCCTTTTTTTACATGGTTACAAACTTTTCGATTTTGTCGAAACAAAAATCATAAAAACTGTAAATTGTTGCCAAAAAGACGTTACCGTAATAATAAGTACATTAAATTATAATTAAGTAATCTAATACTAGTAATTAAATCGTAAATGACACTACTTAACAGCCAATGTAAAGTATTTGAAAAAAAAACATTGGATATTGGCAGTTGTTTCCGTAAATTATATTGAAGTAATTTAACAAGGAAAAGTTTGGTTTCTGTGATACCGGTTTGGAGTATGTCATTAAGTAAAGATAATATTTTCAAATGAGATACAGTTGTAAATGTATTCGAATTTTTATAAAACTGAGATGTAAGATCTTATAAATTAAGATGTTTCTCTACTATGACCTATTGGTGTTACTCTTTTGATCGAGACGACTTTATACTAGATATAGAGGCTACGATAGGAATGAAGAACATTATGTTAAAGCTCCTATGACGGCAATCATTACTGTGTGCGCGTGGGATGTAAGTTTATCCTACAAATTATCAATTATTTTGTTTAACAATACTTTCCAAAACATCTTCATATATGGCTCTCACTAGTGGTACCTTACGTATAAATAACAGTCGATGTTTAAATAGAACATGTTCTTGATACAATGTTGAAATAATTACGCACGAAATGTGTACGCTTTCAGCACCTTTCAAGGAAATGAACCTTAAATGGAATCTTATTAGAATTAATGAAAACAGCATTTAGTCGAAATGGCCACATAAATTATCGGACGTGATGGATAGCACTCGTTGAGCTCCAAGAAACTTAATAGGAAATACAAGTGGGTATCTGCAAATCTGTATCGGTTCCATTTATTATATAGAATCGCCTTTTGTAAGCACAGCACAGCGCGACTTGGAACGGCTTTTGAAATGAATATTTTATATTCAAGCCATATAGAAGGTAATTATAGGTATGTGAATGCATTCATTATGGTAATTTTTCATTAAAATTTACATTTTTGTTTTTGCAATTGATATACAAGTAAATTATTTACAATGAAAAATGTTCCGTTTTGCAAGCGTAATAATAAACCTTTGAATAAACTTCGTCATTCTCGCAATCCATAATTGTCCTATACTAAACTCAAGCTTTTTCTCACATTTTAATGGGTATAGCCGAATACGCTATCCGACCGGATGGTAGACTTCACTCATCTTCGAAAACATATTGAAGAACTCTCTTCAGTATGATTTATAAAACGAAAGCGAGTGATAACTGATTTCTTATATGTATATACCTTTGACAATTAGGAATTGCGTGCAGTATTGAACCTGGGTCCACCTTTCTGCGCCGCAACATTAGAAGATGAAGTTATAACAAAAATGCAAATTAAATTGTTCTATGAGTTTTAATAAGAGTCTTGATTTGTATTTAAATAAACGAGAATAAAAGATTATTTGCATAACGCAGCTAGTTCATTTTGAATAAGCAATGGAAAATTTGATGATGTCACTATGACTAGAGTATGGATGTACGTATGGGGTCCCATTACAATATTATAATTGGATGTTCTTGCCACGCTTGTAAATTTAATAGGAATGACGAAGGGGCATATTTCATCTTACAAACTGTAGTATGCAGACGAAACAGGTTAATGTTGAGATGCTGTTAGTTTCCTAGTTATAATAAAAATCCTATGTTTTATTTATTTAAAATTTATTTTCAGGTTTTAAAATAATAGACAAAAGGATTTGGACAGACGTTTATGTGACTTACAGATGTTTCATTCATTCTCGGGTCGAAAATCACTGGCGACCTCATATTGTGTATGTCCAAATGTCCATGCCATCCTACACATCAGGGATCTTATGGCGCGGATGTGAGTTTGTGTTTATTTCTTTTTAAATGTAATGATTTGAAAATAAAAGTAATAGTAATAACTATTATTCTTAACTAACACTGCATGCTGCATCCACCCAAATATGCTGATTTTTATAGATGTAGGTACTTGTTACCAGCAAATTGTTTAATATTTGGACAAAATTAAAATACAATTGTAGATGTGATGCTGATACTCTTTCATTGGTAAGAGCTTTTTTCATTTCAGTCTGCACAGTTATGTTGTTTAATATTAACCCAAACCAAGGCCAGGGCAGATTAATATTAATCTATATATGTATTTATACTAAAAATAAAACAGTAACGAGGTTAAACTTGTGTGATCGAATATTTTTTGGAAATTTTAATGTAGGTAGACATTTATATCGATATAGAAGATCGAATATTATATATATATATATGTATATGGACAACAACTGAAAAAATAAGATAATTATTGACACTTTTTATGTCACGATTATTTCCCGCAGAATTTGCCACTAAATACAAATTACTGCTGCTACTACACTTATTACAAATAAAATTGCTTTCGTATAAACAAAATAAATTTTTATACATTTGTGTCTATAGTTGCATTTGTTTACAGTGAAAGACCAACTGTTTGCTCGGCGAACATAAACTTTGTAAATGTAGTCTAAGTTGAATTGTGAAAAATGGTCAGAAATAAAATGAAAACAAAGGTAGCCGATACAGATCAAGTTATTTCAAAACGTAAACGAAAGTTACGTTTCACCGTGGGAGCGTTGTGCTGTGGAAATAAATTGTTCCTTGAAAACAATGCTCGTATTGTGCGCTTGTATATCGAAAGGAATAGTTTGGCATAAACCTTTGTAACAATGAATGTAAGTTTACTATAAGTTGAAACGAAATTACCTTACGTTGAACACTGAATAAAAACTGTACGTTAAAATAATTTGAAACTGTAATTTTATATTGTAGCTTTTCAAATTTCAGTTTTTTAAATACACATGTTGGTTAGAACATGAAAAAATTATCAACATATATGACATATAAACAGATCATGTGTTAGTTATTGTGAAAGAATCTACATACATGTCATATACTTATTATAACATGAATTTACAATAATAAACTGTACTCGTATGTTGATCTTTATTAACGTCCTAGTTCGGACCTTACAATAAATAAACAGAATTGTATAGAATTTGATGTGTAGGTAATCCATCTATTCCAGCCTGTTGAACAACGGATGAAACTATGGCGAACAGTCCCGAACGATCATCGCTGGGCTTTGTTACCTAGTTCAATCCCGACAGTATTCATGCATATCACCTTTCTACCAGAACTTGGTGCTTTGGTTGCAATGACGGAGCGCAAGTAATAAGCGAGACCATTCTTTTGGTCTTACCCAGCAAAGTGTCGGTAACGCCATTAGTGTTACATACGTACATACGTTCGTAGGCGGTAGTGACTATATACCGTCAGATGACCCATTTGCTCTTTTATCGATTATTGACATAAAAGATATTTTATAAAACCATATACACACAGAAGTGTAAATAGTTATAGGTGTATTTCACAATAGCGACGTTATCCCGACTCGAACGACCCAGATATGCTACACAGGTGACCTGCCACCAAAGCGGCTAATGTTATTAGGTAAATAAATCCTTCAACTAAGCTATTGTTGATTTGTGAATAAGACTCGAGCTTTCCATAAGCTTCGCACAAGTTCTGTTGAACTAAGATAAACACCAAAGCGGAATTTATAGCAATGATATGTTTTAGTAATATAGAGAACAAAAGGATTTAGGGTAGAGTGTTTGGATAGGGCTACATTTATCCTTGTGTTCAAGTCAACCTCCATAACTCGTGATACATGCCGAATAACGAATTAGGAAATGCTGCCTGGTCCCATATATTGTAGGTTGGTGGGCTGTGGGCTCTGTAACCCTCAAGTAATCCGGATGAAACCGTTTCGTGGTGATAGGGAACTGCCTGGATAGCTTCTATCCTCCTTCCAAATCTCCTTTGAGATGTAAGGGACCCTTCTATCCTGGAGTTTAAAGAACCTCTCCAGGTCATGGTGAATTCTGTTGAATTACGGACGAAGCTATAGCGCCAAGTCTCTACTGTTAGAGATCGCTGGGCTCTGTACCACCCAGTGTAATCTCGATTGTACTTGCGATATTTAACCCGCCTGGCTATCTATCACCCTTTTTCTAAAACCAACCGTCTGATGCCCGGGGTGACGGTGACCATCTATCATCGGGTGGTTCGACTGCTCGATTTTCGACCAGTTCCATAAAAATATATGAGCCGTGAAATGTTTTTAATGTGTTTCATTTGCAGTGTTGGAGAGTGTGGTAAGCTAGCGTATTTTTCACTTGTTTATTAATCGGCAAAGCGTCGGTAACACCTACGATTCTACATAGCCATTGGCGGCAAAGAGAGCTTGCTATTACTTGGCGCGACTGCTTGTCTGTTGGTTGGTGACATAAAAAATATAGTAGATGTAAATAAATAATCACGCTTTACTTGAAATCATAATCAGTATATTAATCACATTTACAGAACTTATTGAAAGAAAGAAAGTTAAAAGAGCCAACAACACCACTGTGTGACATATTGTTAATATAAGTGTAAGGAATATGTTTTAATAAAATCATAAATTAATATTGTTTTGATTTTGTATTGTATTGAATAAAACAGGAAATTGTATAAGGTTGTTTCCGGTAAGGTTGTGACGTTTCACACAAAAATGGCAAAACGTCAATGTGAATTGGATAGAAGGAAGAGCACGTTAGGGTATCGGGTTAGTTCGACGTGAGCAGTAGCAAAGTGTACAGGACACTGTTAGAAAGTGAAATGTGTATATAAGAATAGCAGAGGAAGACGGAACGAAGGAACTTGTTGGTGATATCAAGTGTTCATGAGCAAGAAATACAGTGTTAAAGTATTTGGGTGTTTTCTTATATAATTTTTAGATAATTGCATTCCACCACTAGACATAAGATAGCAGAAAGCATCACTACGGATTTCTTTATATTTTTAAAGTTTCCGTATTTTCTTGACATGTTCTAATCTGTACTAAAAGTATTCTTCCATCTCTTGTGTACACACACAGCCTACATAAAAATATTTCAATTCAACTAGACCAATAAAACATTAATATTAATATATTATGTTGAAATAGAGTATTATGTGATTGGTTTCAAACTTATAGCACAAGGTAAAACCGTCTATTCTGTCATACTTATTGATAATGAATTTATTTTACTTATTAACTTGTATATAATATAATATTTTACTTCTACCGGCGTTTAAAAAATACTGTTTTTACTGTAAGAAAAAAAAAGGGCGACAAACAATACTGTAATTGATTTAACTGATACACGCCACATTGTACATCAGAAATAGTTTTAAAAGTAATTCATGAATCTTAAGTATTCGTATATTTTATGTAGTTCATAATCATTCGGACTCAGTAAAAAACGTTCATTATGATATAATATGTTAAAATAAAAAAAAATTGGGGCAAGCAAAATACTCGGGACAAACAAAATGCTGATATAATGGTTTTAGCAATACTGCCCTGGTTGTTGAAAGATTGTCATATACAAACAAACCAGCTGAAATTTTACACGGAAAAAGGCATTCAAAGGGTACAACGGTAGGGCCATATTGAATGTTCGGGCCCAAATTAGCATTTCAGAGACGTGTGACAACAATATCTGCGCACCGTCGACTAAATCAACGAAGAACATTGTCATTAAACTGCCTTACGGATATATATCTACCTACATGGGCGTGGATAGGAAGGGAAATGAGCTGTCGCCTAAATTTATCAATTAGTGTACCTCAGATATATTGATTAAGACAAGCTGGCAATCACCCATCCTGACGTTTTAGGGATAACGCCGGCTCCCGTAATCCATTTATTGTACGCAGTTTACGTTTTCTTGAATTAAGTCTCGTCATCTCGAAGCTCATTTAAATTTTAATGAAGGGTTCGGATTTACGATTTACAGTAAACTTCTGATTCCTTATTGGTTTTATAATGCAAAAGACAAAATTCAAAGAAAAAAAATTCAAAGATTTGTAATAGTCTCTGATTTTTAATATGAATCATTATACAAACAAATACAATATTTACAATTCACTATTGTTCCATTTCTATATGAGGTTATGTTTCCGTTTAGTTTCGAGTGAGATTCACAAGCACTCAGTCAGTATCTCGGCTGATCGGAAAGTTAACGCGTGTTTTGGACAGAAGATATTTATGGCCATTTATCGGAGCATCCATCAAAGTCAGGGACTACAGAACGTTCTCCTTTGGCGACAGGGAAGCTCTATTAGTTTATGAACATTTTCTTTAGTTGTTTCTTTAGATCAACTTTATCTACGCTCTAAAAATATTGTTCTATGTTATTATATCTAAATATTTGTAGAGAATGTCGAGTCGAGAGAACCTCGGTCGTTATTCATACATAGGAGCTATTAAGCGATGTTGGAGGCCTTGTGGCGCCATAAGGAGTCCCGACATGAAATGGTGGTACCACCTCAATTACGAAGAAAGATCCGTGGTCTCCAGTGAACGCGTATCTCGAAAGCTACTGATTTTTATCCAGATTTTACTGATAGATACAGGATTCACGAAGAAGGTGTAGATGCATAATGTATGAATGAAAAAATATAAAATGCATGTAAAAACGAGTAACCATTTCTTGGATGCGATTGCTATTTTGAAATACAAGGTTCATATTTTCCAAAGTGAAGCAGGGGCGTTACTAACAAGTAATATTATAATAGTGATGAAAATAGTCACAAAATATTAACGCCGAGCATACAAATCCATTCGGGAGAGTGAAGTTTGAAAGGTTATTTCATTGTTTAACTTGGCACTTTGTGCCAAGGATCGCTAACTCCCGCGCCATAAAAACTAATGGCGACTCGTTTAACAATCCACCCTGAGTGGGCGGAGTTAACACTTTCTGGGTAATTGTATATTTCACCCCATTCTGTAAGAGGACTTGCTACACTACAAATCTCAAAATCAAAATAGGTTCTAAACTACATAAAACAGTGAAAACTATTTTGTCCTCATTAGCAAAAAATAATGCAACTCATTTTATTGTTATTCTAAAAATTTCACAAAATCCTTATTGAAACTCATAAGTATATTGTGCTACGATTGTGCATTTCAATTACAGCGAGTCCGATAAGTAAAGATGACTTATTTTATTGATCAACAACCCTAAGTAGGTAAGTTACTTTCTTTTTTGGTTTGAGGTAATCTTATCACCTACTCAAAATTTTCGTTCGAGCCTTACATCCTATAGAAAGACAATGAAATATTCCGATTTTATTTTATTAATTATCTATTGGTAGACGATAAAAAAAATTATATTACTGTCTATTATCTATTTGAAATTGGCGTCATTCCGACCTCTCCTGGGCTCTCTGAATCCTGCTGTTTTCTTTCCATACACTTTCGATTCACCTGATTGACTGGCGACCCCTCTTTTGTATTGGCTATAATGTGAATTCTAGGATCCATTGAAGGACTTTTCTTGCCCATCGGTTATCAGTACTTCGAATGATGAGGCCTGGTCATTGCTTCTGCAGCCAGCTACAAGTTTTACTTTTCGGTAACATTTGTTAGTCTATGAATTTTATTGTTACGAATTTTGATCCAATTAAGCTTATCCATCTATCCGGGAACAGAAGCGTACAATGAAGGAATCAGGTGAATTTTAAATTTTTATTAAATACTAGACTCGTAAAAGTCGAAAGAGAGAGAGAAAAGGCGCTTTAACATTGCAGAGAAGAAACAACGAAAGCAACTCCTCAACACATCTTTTAAAACAACGCATAGCTATTACATAGTTTAATGCTTCGCGGAACTGGTTTCGACACTATTATTTCCAGGCGCCCTCGTCGTTAATATATTCATCAATGCTATACATCCTTTACCTAGAAGCTGTGCTAAAATGCGTCGCTTAAAAGTTCCATGTAACCCACGTATCAACTTTGGAATCTTATTGTAAAAACGAACTCCAAGCCCCATAAAAGAATGTTGAACATTTTAAAGGCGATATGAAGACATAACCAAATTATGCCCATTTCTTATTTCACTATTGTGTGTCATTTTTCTGTTTGTACATATTTTTTTTAATAAATACTAAATTACTATAAATATATTGACTGGATACGGTGAGTACACCTATGTTTCCTTAAAGACTCACGTGACTTTAATAATCTATATATAGTGTTGATTGCTCTTTTCTGTTGTAATGCAAATATTAAATCAATGTCCGCTAATTTACCCCACATTAGGATACCATAAGACTATGAAAATAGGCAAAAGAAAAAAGTCTGGCTGTCTCTACGTCCGTAATCAGTCCTAATAACAATACATAGTGGAAGTTTATAGACTAATCAAAACAACCCACGGTAAATAACAAAAAGGATTTTAGTGTAATTACTACAGTAAACTGAGTGTGAATTAATACGCATGCTTCCATTACTCTACATCTGGATTGTCTTTCAATTGGCAGGTGGCCAGCTACGTGTGCAAAATCGACTTAAATAATTTCAACAAGAGCTGGTTAGAAATTACCGCAAATACAGTTAAACAATCCCAGATCCTTCCTTCTCTCTCTGTAAAGTCTTTTTTGGTAATCTATACACCGTGTCGCAAAATTCGATTATTACTTCTTATAAATAGTAATGAAAAATATTGATAATTTATTTAGAAATTCTAACAAATCTGAGGAGACATTATTACACCGGTTTGTCGTCATGCCATGATTGTCTCGATTGGCGGACAGCCAACTTCCCGCGTAACATCTACTCAAGTTGCCGTTGCTTCGGAAAATCATCGCAACTGCAATAACAACTATCACACAATTTATGAGTTATGTTGACCTTAATGTCGAAAATGCTCTCCAAATAAAGCAGATTGTGTATGAGATCTACAGTCATCAAGTTTAAGTTGCTGTATAATATTTTCGCAAGAATAACGACCGCAAAAAGACTAGGACACATTTACTTCAACTGACAGTTGTGACGTCATTATTATAGTGCACGTAACACGACGCGTACATGTTAACAACACAGTTATTTAATATACACAAAGATAAAGACATATTAAATTGGATGTAGTAATCTATGAAATATTGTTTATTCGTTAATAATTTGAATTTAAACGTCATTATGTGTAAATAATTATGTATATTAAACTAACACCTTTCTCAATATACCGATAAATATTTTTGAGGATATATATTAATACTTCTAGAGCCCGTCCTCCAAAAGCTTATAGGCGTCCTTCGGAAGGTTCAAGCATATTCAATGGCCCTACGGTAAGCTTTTCCGCCATGTCAGTACAGTTATAAGTAGAGAAAGTGCTGAGCAGCTTCTGAGCGTTGAGTCGTTGTCGAGACCGCGATATATTATATTATAGTGAAATGTGGATATCCATTATGCTCGTTAAAAAAAGTAACATTTTATCTGAAGTTTTATGGCTTTTATAATATAAGTATTTTTATTTTTATCCTTTTTAAACACAAACAAAAGTTAGAAGGGATAATAAAGTATAAAATACATCAATATAAACCATATTTTCCGATTGCTACGGCTACGATCTCCTCGCACAATGACGGGAGTGAGATGAAATTATGTTATGTTAAGTATAAAATTATGAAGATGTATGTAAACAAAATAAATTGAGAAACAAATTGCATGTTACAGTGACTTAGCGTTACGAAAATATACTTTATGCAGAAGACAAGCAACCCGTGCATGAAACAGCCGTGGGAACAGCGCGCAACGATATTAAATTACTCGTTGTTTTGTTTGCGCGTCTGCACAAAAAACGTTCACGTTTAAGACGAAGACAATTCATAAACACTATTTTCCTTTTGCGGATTAGCGCGTTCCTATGTCAGGAAAATGTTTTCCTCAGTATATAATGTGCTCCAGCGTGAAACGATCGCCCGGCGTTTTTTTTTTATATTTGCACAAAAATATTAATAACTAATAATAAACCAGAGGTCCTATTGGTTTAGTTTTTTTCAAATATTCAAATAACGCCGGGCGGTCACGTCGTGTTGGAGCACATTGTATAATAATAATCCAGGTGTAACCAATTACATACAAAACATCAATAATAGTTAATGAACAATAGTCTATTTTTCTACTGAATTCTAAAGGCGAGTAAGCAATAATGGCAAACTGCCGACTTAATATTTTCTACTAGCGAAAGTTCGACACGGACGCTACTCGGAATAGCAATGAACGAGTCGAACGGACATGTCAGTTCTTGTTTACTTTCGCGCTAATGGTCCAAAATAAAGCAAAACCTTCCGGACCACTCAAATTACTGGCTGTGGGGTCAGCCCCACTGGGTTTCATTGTACAAATATTTTTATATACGTTTAAAAATAAAATGATTGAAATAATGAACCACTATTTCTTTATGGAATACAAAAGAATCGAATTTTTCTTTTTCAATATAATATACAATGCTATTGATATTTCTTATGTCGCTATTGTATTTTTTTGATATCTATAAATCTTAATATATACATTACATGTATCTAAAAAAAATTTGACTGAATATTATCTTAATCTGGGAACTAACTATATTAAAAACTAGCAAACTGTCCTCGCTTCGCTTCAGAAAAACTACGCATTACGATTAGAAATAGCACCTGCATCGTTTTACTACTGGGTTACTCTCGTTCTGTATAATATGCTAGCGATCCGTCCCGGCTTCGCACGGGTGTACTTTTATTTTTAAACATTTTAAGATACATTTATAATTTTATTTTTATAAAGGACATAAAGCAAATTTTTTTCACCTATGTTCACGTTATTATTATTTTTTTAGTAATAAATATAGCCTATGTTACTCAGGGATAATGTAGCATTGTAATGGTGAAATAATTTTTAAAATCAGTTCAATAGTTTTTGAGTTTATTCGTTACAAACATACAAAAATACAAAGGTTTCCTCTTTATAATATTATTAGTATAGATTAATATATCTTTTTTATTTATGGACAGATTGCAATGAAACGAACTTCAAATATTAAGTGATGCTTTCTGCAATACATTAGTGAAAACCATAAGGAAAACAGTTAAGCAGTTGCTGAGATAAGCGCGCACAAACAAACAAAAATTCTAACCACTATTGTTTTGGGTTCTATTGCATTAATAAAAGCCCCTAATAATAGTTTTTCTCATATATCCTTTATGTACAGAAAGCGATCAGTTAAAATTTTATTATATGTATAGAAAAGGACGCCTGTTCACCGTTTCTTCTCCTCAATTTAAAATAACGTATTGATCGCCAGTTGAAGGAACAAATTACGTGCATAACTGTATGTAAATACCTAAATGATTAAATTATTTTGAATTTGAATAGCCGGAAGTCTTTGGGCGGTAGGAATACTTCTCTCACACTCTGTTTGGTAACTAATCCTACCAACAACCACATTTGAATGGCGAGGGTAATTACGGTGAAGACTTGTGACTTGTGAATGACTGTGGGAGTCCCATGCTAGTAGCTTAGGCTGTGTGTCTACTTTCTTCTAGACATGCGTAAAATAGGTTAGCGTTCCGCGAAAAATACTGGTTAAATCTGAATCGTATTCGGGTGGATTTGGATTGATTCTAAAACTCACACAATCACAGGAATAAAAATGTGTCGGTGCCAGTGATTCCAAATCATCACATCATTGCCTACCTGTCACATTGCTAGGCTCTGGCCTCCTCTAATAGGATGAGATCTAAATGTCATTCCATTTCCAGTCGAATTCCATTTGAAATAAATTAATAGTTTTTTGTTTTGAACATCGTTATCACTACCGAAAAAATACGTTTACGATTAACCGTAACACATACTATTAAGAAAGGATTATTATCGTTTGATGACAGCGAGCCTGCAAATGAGCCTCACTTGCACTTGCCGCCCGCCCGCCATCATGCTCAACCTCGCCAATTATCATCAACTTGACTCACTTTTCAACATACAACGCTCTACAACTTCACAACATTTTCACCTAATGCTTCTGTCGAGCACACTTAGCCTACAAATTAGATAGTGTGTTTTTCAGATTTTTATAAGCAAAATATTTATTCACTGCATTAAAAGCAATGCATACTTTTCTGTAATTAAGTTATTAAGTCACATTATGAAACGTATTGATATGTAAGTAACTACTCTTATTTATTTTACATGTTTCAATCCAACCACGAGCGTCAGAAAATTATATTTAATATCATAATTACCGTCAGCACTGACTGCATGCAAGCATTAATTACTTAGGAATTAGAAAGTTCTCACTATAATCTATTTTCTTTTCATTGAACGTCGATTACTATGATTCCGTTCGGACTTAGTCATACGATTATTTTATCGCCGCCATTTGTGTGTAAAACATAATAAATACGAAGTAACTATAATCTATATAGTTACTATAATTTATATTGTTCATAGATGAATTGCGTTAAGTGATTGCCAAATATAAGCAACGTTATATATATGAAATATAAGCTTAAAATTTGATAGGTGATTGCTAGCGACTTTTATGCGCGCTCTCGAGCTTCGGAGAGTACGTACGCTATGCAGTCGGTTCTAGTTACTACAGTGACGTAGTCATAAAGCTTTTTGAGAGGTCCACAGGCGGCTTAAGAAATTGCGTCATTCGGGTTGTTCCAAGCATACTCAATTAACGAAGTCTCTGTTCCATCCATAAACTCGACGGATAACAGCTACCCATAATATCTGTAATACATCTGGCATTAGAACAGAACCATAGCTATAATTGTACCGTTATCTTGGTTTGCTAAAAGTTACACGCCACTTTAATGATTGTAAAATAGATATTCTAAAACAAACAAAATTGTAATGTTAATTATTGAAATTTTCTACAATGATTATTCGCTTCTTATATAAGTTCCGAATTACTTTACTTTGTTTTAATTACGTATTTTATAAAATGTTGTTTGCCCTATTTCATTCATAAAACCATAGCTTTTCTTAGATCTGTGCTTGAGAACAATATTACTTTATAACAATAGTAAAAAAGCAATCATAATATTATTTAGTTGTCTCAAAAAAAAGTACATGCTTATTACATTAAGTTTATTCTAATACAATTGCCTAATCCTAACACAATTGTTAATTTTTTTATTAATATACATGTATGATTTCAATAATTTAATATATTTCCTATTCAAAGGTGGCTTGGTTTTAACATGGATAATTTCCCGTATAGGTTTTAATCCATCATTGCAAATCATTACAGCTAGGTACATTTGTTTTCTCTTTTTATCTCAACAAGGCTAGGAAATTAATTGGCTCGTTTATAGAGCATGCACGCATGAGGTTTCATAGCTCAGTAATATTTTTAGTACACATTTTTTTGCTTTTGACTTTATATATGCAGAAAAAGTAGTAAACAAGTTAGAAGTTTATTTCAACGACTCTTGCAACGATATAAATGACTAGAGAAGAAAATATATCGTATATTTTTTTTGATATTCATATACAGAAGCAATCGTTGTATACTTTCGTATTGTTCATACGACGTTCAGTAATATATCTAACTTTTTGTTATGTAAGTAGCTTATAAAGAAATAGACAAGTCAACACATGGCAAGTAGTCACTGCCGTCCAAATACTTCAATGACATTATTGACAATAATGAAGTGTTGTCGGTCGAAATCGAAGCAGGGTTTCCGCTAACTGGCGCTACGAAATAGCAACCGAAACACCTTATCGAAATCGATGCGGGGATCCCGCGTACTCGCGCTACAACATTGCAACCGAATCATTCAATTACATGGTTTCTTCTAGTAAAAAAAGGATCCAATCAACATGCACTAGTACCGTTGGAGTTATACTTGGAGGTACAGAGACCAATGACCTCAAACAGGAGGAATTGGGCACCATTACCTCGTACTTTGCTGAACTGAGTATACAAGCAGGGGAGGTTGGCTTCGACTCAAGGATATAGTCCCTTACATCGCAACGAACGACTGATGTACCAATTAAAGGTAGAAGAAACAAATAAACTGTGGTGAACATGAATGGAGGAACTTGACGATCTTCGAGTTTTCAAATCGGCACGAATCGGTTCGTTACCAATAAGATATTTGTGAATTTCAATTCACTTTGTCAAAAGCGGAGCTGAGACCGGAACTCGTTTAAAGACAAAAGTCTTGCTGCAATCAACGTCTTCAAAGCTCTTCCAAGTTTACTTCAATCTCTATCATCCGATATCCAGATAAAAGTGAAAATAAACTTCATTCAACCTATTGCGAGAAACGTTAAAAATCAAAAGTCATGCGTTTAGTGAAAGCGCGCAATAAAAGTTTAGCTTTGATTTCTAAAATGAAACCGATGAGCAATCACTATTAAGTCGTTTGTGTAACGTGATTATATTGTTACCATTTAAAAAATATGTAATTCTACAATGTCCATCGTCATCAATACTGACTATCTTTTGTCCAACGACCAATATGTTACCAAACAAAAAAAAAATCTATAGAACAGAGTAAATATGTAGATAAATAGTGAAAAATATAATTGGATTTGGATGTGTTTCTTTTGTGAATAGATTTATAGTGAACTTAACGTTTAGATAAGTGTCTTTTCCCGAAACTTGTACTAACTAAAAGAACATTATGTACGTCATAAAATAAATAACATAATCATCACTCTTATCATTAATTACTCTGGTTCAGACCCTGGTAAGAAGTGTGTGTGTGTGAAACTATGAAAAATGATGCTTCTACTGCGTCTTGAAGTTCTCATTGAAGTCATAATTTTGTGTTCATTACTTTTCATGTTTAGTGTTGAATTTTTTAAACCAAAGAAAAAAAATTAACAAGGCCAATTTGCGAATCGAAATTTTAACTAACTGTTTAAAATACTAATGTTTTATTTCAAAATACCGAATGCAACTATGAACTTATTGTTTAGTTGTACGTATATCAATTATCAAATAATACACATAACTGTGCATATTTATGTTGCTTAGTAAATTATTTAAGTTATTTAAAAGTCCCCTCACTTTAATAACTACGTATATATCTTTTTTCTTTTGGTACAAGCACACACTCGTCGCCTGTCATAAATGAATAACGCATGCACACGTGATCTCCCCACGCCACTTGTCTCTGATGGCAGGCACTCATCCTGCCGGCGGCGGCGGCACTTACGGTCACAAGAGGACACATCGGTCCCAACTCTCGACTTCGATCGAAAATCATACCTTAGTCGCATTATAATCTACATTCATCATTCTTAAGTCGGATTTGTCGGTGGATATATCGAGAAGAAAATGCAGCGCGTGCGGTCTACTCTGTAGTGGTTGTAGGACCAGTCTAGCGTCGCAGTCGCGTCTAGACGGCGCGTCGGATCCCTATCGGTCTCCGTAAAATTATGTGACGTGGGCGGTAACGTAGCTACCATAGTTGGGAATCCTACTGCTTTATCTATTTTCGTGAGCTTTTCGACGTCTCAATGTGTCAATGTATCAGTTACACTCCGATGGTCGCATTCGATACAATTCAAACTGGAATGCATTGTCATGATCTCAAGATTACTTGGCTACAAGTGTGGCACAAATCATACACTTTTGTTAGATAAACTTAGTACCAATGCTTTAGAAATGTATTTTTAATGTAGTCTGTTGCAATGTTAGACAACGCAGCTTTTCTTATCCGCAAATTCGTAGAACGATTTATTAAAAACCGTGTTTTATCATAATGTAATTATTATAATCATGATATTGAAATGACGTAATAACTTTCGCATTAAATTCAAATATTTAATAATGATGTTGTCATTTGTTCACAAATTGGATTTTACTATAATTTTTTAAATTTAATGAATGAATTAATGACGAAAGACCTATAGACAATCATAAATATAATTGATATACAAAATACGGAGACTTAAATACATCTTTGAATACGTATTATTATTAACATAGATATGTATAGCTTTACGTATCTTTAGTATCCCATGCAATAAACACAGTTTTTCTGCTAAATTTGTATATTCCACATCATTCTTCAAAGTATAAAGCGTAAAGGATTACGGTATAAACTGTCCACCTGTAGAATTTCCTGTCCCCAAATTCCTGACACTCTAAGTCCCCTTTGTCCTTCAAACATCAAGTCTCGCTACAATGTACGTAGTTCCCACAGTTTCCACTTACCTAGCACTTCTTAATCATGTACACATGTATATTACAATTTTTTGTTTTAACTTTATTGGTTATTTTATAGTAACCCGTCCTCGCTTGGCTACAAGAAACAATTGTTTCGCTTCGAAATTGTACCCGTCATATATTTCATTTTTTCTAGGAGCATTATGTTTATAACTATTCGGTTTTTAGGAATTCTTTAACTTACAAATAATCTCATTTATTGCTCTTTAAACCTAATTTTATCAATTTGTTAACAGGACTTCAGTAGTAAACTACCTTTCATTCCGCGGTAATAGACGCATTCTTAGGAATTAAGAGTAACCTATCTACTTAACCTTTATTGTCTATATATTAAAATGCAATGAAAATTTGTATCCTTATTACTCCTCTGAATGTTAATCGATTTGCTTTTTTTTGTAGCTATTGACGTGGTTCAGTGTTAACGATAAAAAAAAAATTCAAAAACCATTAATTCTCTACGTAAAGACAAAGCAGTTCAGTATAATATTCTCCTTTGAATGTCAACCGATTTTCTTTCTTTTTTTTCTTTTATCGGCAGCTATTACCGCGGTGTAAAAAACTTGGAAACAGAACGTTATTTAATGATTGATACCGAACTTTGACCACTAGTCGAATAATATAACAATACGTAAACAAAAAACTTTGTAGACCTTTTCTCCTTTGTTTTGATTAATAGCTATTAACAAGTTGTAGCGTTATCAATATTTTTTCTTAAAAGAGTGTTACAATGTGACAGTCAAATTGAGATCACTAGGCAAACACTAGTAAGTTATAAATATACCAGGTATTAACTTAATTCAGGACTTTGACGTGATACGGTAATAAACAAACAGCCAGACAAAAATGAAACCAAAATGTTTTGTCATAATAAACCCTTCCTACATTAAAATAAACAAAATGTACCTACATATTCGGTTCCGTTTAATTTTTATTATCGTTATAGCATACGTTGCTCTGCAATTACTATATTTGTTTATTTATTTAACTCAAATTCTGTACACAATACATTGAAAACCATGAACCGCAACGAGTGCACTGCTAAACTTTGCAATCGTATTGTGAAAATTGTTACATAGCACTGTAAACAAAAGTATTACCTCGTTCAATATCCTCTGGCTATCCATCTATTTTTCATCTACAACATTAACTTTTCAATTCTGGAGCGTAAGGGGTTCTACTCTTCTTTGGGTCCAAGTCAATTTACCGCTGCTCGCTATGAAGCCTGCGAGATCATTTTAATTAATTGTAAATTCTATTACATAATTTCTTGTTGTGTCATTTACTTTTATATTGAAGGAAGTAGCAAATGACTTATATCTAGTGTTGCTGGGTAGAAATCCATTGATTTCTCTATATCACAAAAATAGTGGAGCAGTTATCGGGACTACATATTTATTTTCAGTTAATATACTTAATCTTACGCTAACCGCATCCATTTGTAGTAGTGAAACTCTCATGGATCTAACTTTGAAATTAGCATAGAAATATGACAAAGGTAAATAGGAGACAACAATTTAGTTATTTAAAGATACCGCATGGTGCAATGTCCCCTTATAACACATCAATTTTATACATTATACAAATATACAAAAGATAACAAAGCAAGCAATGGTCTTATTTCATGAAAAGCAATTTCTCACCGACATTCTCCTATTACGTATAGGAGAATTTTGCTGAGGAACTGATAGCACGTTCATCTATTTATTTTATTTAGTGACAAAACATGCAACACGGAGATAAAACAGTAAATTCAATGTATGGGAAACTTTCAAAACGTCAAGTTTTGATCTCTGATTCTTAAATGAGTGTAAAGAGCACGTCTAATAATGACAAGTAAAGGTTTCAAATATAACGGCATGAACTTAGAAAGGCCTTTGGTAGAAATGGTGATTATATTAAATTGTATATGGAAACTGGAATTATGTTAAAACTATCATTTGCAGAATACATCAAATTCAGTTTATTTCAAAGATAATTAGGTGCGTACTACATTCATGGTCATTTGTTACCAAATGTCATAGAATTACACTTCTATTTGAAGTCTCTTACAAAGTTTAGCTACCTTAGAGGACTGAATTATGCTACAATTTTTGTGGTGGTTTGTATTAATCGTCTCAGCTTTTATCTAACCACTACCTTTATATTCCAAACGTCAACCACAATTCGTTCCGTCAAATTCTTCGGTTATCTCATCCAGCCACTGCGCCTGTCTTTCTTAGGTCGTTGGTTCGTCTAACCGGAAGACGTCCTACAAGTCTGCCAATTCGTAGTCTATCTGTGATCTCGTCTACCCTATATGAGACAATAATCGTGTGGTTCATATATTTAATAATTACTTGCTGTTTAAGATTATGTATTTTATTTATCATATTTTCCCCCTAGGGAGGAGGTCCGCTCATTAGGCTATCCCATCCCCTAAATCTTATCCCAGTTGAACGGTACGACGCCGATTTTGCCAGATATTGGTATTTATTATTCTAATAGGTTGGGGAGAAAGTATTTTCGCATTTTAGTATGTAATAAAATCTCTTTGACTATACCATTTGAATCTGGCCGGTTTTGGTATCATTAAAAAATTTAAATTTTTAAGAAGATAATTTCAAATTCAAATTTGGAAAATGTATGATTTTCATTCGTTTTGCTTAATGCCAACCGAGTGAGTGTAATGAAGAAATTCGCTACGTTTTAAAATTTTACTACAAAAAAGGCAAAAATGCAACGCAGGCCGTGAAAAAATTTGTGATGTTTATGGACCTAGTGCAGTGTCTGTGAGAGTAGCACAAAATTGGTTAAAGCGTTTTCAATCCGGAAATTTTAATGTCAAAGATGCACGTCGCTCTGGTCGCCCTGTCACGGATAAAATGAATGCCATTTTTGAAAAAGTGGAGCAAGATCGGCATATCAGTAGTTACGACGTAGCTGAAGAACTGGAAATTAATTACAAAACAGTTTCGACGCATTTGGGCAAAGCTGGATACCCAAAAAAGCTCGATATTTGGGTGCCACACGAACTCACTGAAAGAAACCTCCTGAACCGCGTCCTCATTTGCGATTCTTTATTACAACGTAATGAAACCGAACCATTTTTGAAGAAGCCGATAACTGGTGATGAAAAGTGTATCACGTACGACAAGAACGTGAGAAAAAGGTCGTGATCAAAGGCCGGTCAGGCTTCACAGACTGTGGCGAAACTCGGGTTAACTCGCAAAAAGGTGATGCTGTGTGTATAGTGGGATTGGAAGAGCATTATTCATTATGAGCAGTTACCGCCAGGCAGGATCATCGATTTTGAACTCTACTGCGAACTACTGATGTGACTAAAGCAAGAAGTTGAGAGAAAGCGGCCGGAATTAGTCAATAGAAGGGGTGTGACTTTTCATCATGATAACGCTAGACCTCACACATCTTTGGCGACTCAGCAAAAACTAAGAGACCTTATCTGGGAGATGATGATGCATCCACCGTATAGCCCGGACGTTGCACTTTCAGATTTCTACCTGTTTCGGTCTCTTCAGAATTCTTTAGGCAGTGTCAGGTTAACATCACGTGACGATTGCCAGAACTACTTGACGCAGTTTTTTTGATCAGAAACCCCAGAATTTCTATAGCAATGGGATCATGTCCCTACCCACAAGATGGCAAAAAGTTATCGAACAAAATGGTACTTATATACTTTAGTTAAATTTAAAAAAACTTTATTCAAAAATGATTTGAATTTTCATAAAAAATGCGAAAAAACTTTCTCCCCAACCTAATATTATAATACACCAACAATTCTAATAAAATTTAATCTACATACGAGAGGACCAAAATACACAAAGCATTATATGAGAGCAAATATAATTTGGGGACGAACAATGGAGCTGCGTAGGCAGGTAAGAAACATTTTACAATCGGCAACAAAGAAATCTAGATCAAACGGACAATGCGTTCTTTACGAAACTCGTTAGTAATTTTTGAGGCGTTAGCATCTTTTCTCTGCGGTGAGAGTGCGCTAAGTGGCGAAACCGACGGTCCACAATGGAGCAAGGCTCGCTATCGGCGGGGCGTTCGCGTATCTGTCGCGGGTCATCGCGCGCCAACCTTTCACCGACAGCGCGTCGGCTCCACTCGGCACTCGGCGCTAACTACAACGCCGGTCATGCGTTAACCACATTACCGATATGTACTCGCGTACTAAAAGGGACTAACTTCAGAGCGCGTGGCACAGATAGATATACTTGGGTCTCAAATAAAGAAATTATTTCTGTCCAAATAAACATATCGCACACCGGGTTCGATTTCTAACTGGACACACATTTACGTGACGTGTTTTATATTTTATAAAGCGCTATCTGATACAAAGATACCATAGTCTTTTACTATCTGCGGAGGTCATGTGTTAAGAATTTCTTGGCAGACATATATTGAGCTTTCAGGCTTCCCATATTTCCTCTGCCCAATGAGCTCATTCCGGAGAATATTATCAGATCAACCCAATCAAAAGACGTGCCGTGCTGTTGCTATTGACAAAATTTCATAAGCGCTTACGTGCTTCGCAGGACGCGTGAACCCGTCGCTCTTGTTGTTATCGTAAGATAGCAGTTGCGAAGTTATGTTGAAGACTTTTGGGGGCAACATAAAAACTAGCAATACTCGTATAATCCTCCCACAGATTGACATTGGAATAGCGTAAGAAAATAAGCTCCAGGCCCCTCGATCACGAAGCTGTTAATCGGCTGAGCGCAATTTGCTGAAGAATTAAACGAAAAAGCTCGAAAATATTATATTCCTTTGACGATTTACATAGCCAATGTGATTTTTATTTAAATGATTTCCAGCTTAAACTAACGATGTAGAAGATGTGGAAAGAGAATTTGTTATGATAGCAAGACATAAACGAAGCATCATCATTGGCAGTTTAGTAACGCCACTTAATGGGTAATATAGTTGAGATGTCGAGCATCAATTAGTTACGTCAATTTATTGCTCCTGCAAGCGACTACTCAACTTGTCATCAGTCAATATTGTCACGTCATTGCAAGCAGCTGCGGAACAATTTATTACCTCCTTTATAACAAGACGAGATGCCAAATGATTATTGAGTAATCTGTGTCGTGGTATATAGAAATAAAAATATTTTTCCTCGAAAAGGTATGATTAAGGGAATTAATTTATTTGAATTTATTATGTTGAAGGACCACGAGTTACGGTAATTTTAATCAATTCACGCACTGTCGCATGAGTAGGGTTAGAGGGTTGCCGATTTAAATTTGCATATGGGGGAATCCGAAATAAACTACATTATTTTTGTAGCGAAGCCACACGTTACAAATAGATTACTATAGAATATTATTTTTCAAACTTATTTCTGTTACATACATTTTTCATTTATCTTCATACGAGTAGATTCACTTGTTGTAAAATAGTTAACGTGCAACTACAACATCTAGTTACACTTTATCCCCTAAATTTGAATGATAAAGTATAAATTTTTAATTCAAATTCAAATTCTTTAAACAATGCTTCAACATTTTAATCATTTCATTAATCTTAATATGCATATTCCCTGTTTTAAACAAGATCAGAACAAAAGCGTTTCCATTTTACTCGTTCCATCCCTTTATTACAGAAGCTCGGAATATCCGAGACGTTCTGAGGCTCCGCCAAGTCTGTATCGATCGTTAATTTCTTTTGGCTTAATCTGCTGTCAGGCGTTCAAACTGCATTGTAAATTACATACTGTTATGTGGAGCTAGGCATTTCTGGAGTGTTTAATGGAATCTTATGAGTGAATGTGAAGACGATTCTCACAAGCTTTGCAAAAAAAAAAATTCGAGTTAAGACATTTTGGTATTGTGGACTTTTTGACTGATGCAACGTAGGTACTTGGAGATGTCTTTAGTATGACGTTAAAAAACATCAGGACGGAAACTTGACATGTCAACATGTCAAGTTTCTCACTATCACCTATCTCGCTTTCTCCAATATCCGTGCAGGTGTGTAAATATAATAGTATCTATAAAACACAAAAATCGTGGAAGCCGTTATAATTCAAATACTTTTTGCGACTACAAATTACCTTCAGTACTTTGAAAATGGAACTATGTAAAATCAAATTATTTTGTTAATATCGCTTTCACGGCAAAATAGATGCTGGTGTATACTTTGATTTATTGGGTATGTATTCTTTATTCGTACTTATTTGTACGTATGTGTCTTGTTGTAAAATAGATTAATACCAATTTGATAACAATAAACTGACGTAATAAATCACCGTAAAGTGGTTATCAACTAACATAGTAGTTATATAACTTGTTTGGTTGATTGTTATGTAATTAATTTGTGGAGTGAATGTATTTGTGGTCTGGTTGCTGTATCGTCGAGGTAAGGAGGCATATTTGAATACGACGTTAAGGCTTATTTCATTTACGAATCACAATTATTACGAAGAAATATTATATTATATTTGCCGTGTTACTTCAATAGTTTCATAGTAATACATCCAAATATATAGTAAGACATTGCCTAATTAAATAATCAGTAAACACCATCAAGGTAAAGCAACCCTGAAATTCCATTTTAATCCTCGCCCGTAATTACATTAGCTCCTTTACCCTTCAAATTCGAGCACAGTAATTAATACCCAGTAATTTGGTAAATAATATTTACGAGTCGAAATGAATGAAGCTGTTCGTGGCTGCATTTTTATATAAATAATTCATATGCTAACTAATAAACTCAACTAAGATTGTCCTGTCCGAACGTTGGTTATAAACAAACAAATTTTCTGGAACCCGATCGCAGCGCTACCTACTACCGAGTCCAATTGTAAACCTAAACCAAGCAAGGACCTTTTTATTAACACCTCTGGTGTCCTTCCTCAGCGCTAAGTGGAGGACTCCGGAATCTGCATAAGAACGCAACCAGAGTCCTTTGAGCGCGGCGCCCCATAAACCCTGCCTGGGAGGGACAACATGTCCCATCTAAAACCATCCGATTTTAACAACGGTACGCAGCCACACATACTGTCGTGCTTCCCGGTGTCGCTAGCCGGACGGTTCTAGCTCCCACTATTACCGCCCGCAACCCCGAAAGTTCCCTTTTAGTCGCTTGTTACGACAGGCAGGAGATACCGTAGCTCGTATTCTTGTCTCGATATACAGGGACAACCAAGGAGCTACATAAATACACGTAAAAAACATCAAAATCGGTCCAGCCATTTAGGAGTTCACTGACACATACGTATAGAAAAAATTATATACACTACTATATTATTGATATTCGGTCATCTTCGTTCTTCTTTGTATAATTTGTGTTTGGCTATAGTTGAGTTGTTGTATAGGAAATAGGAAGATTGAAGAAATAAATTAATTAAATACTCGAACGGCACCCGGTACGTAACTTTATTTTTTATAATAAAAGAATACAAACAAGCTGACACGTGACGGACCAGATGATGATAAGTTATCATGGCAAACTCATATCGCTGACCAACATCTTAATTTTATGGATACCTAAATAATATAAAAGTGATATTTCCTTTGAATTCTACTAGTTTATGGTTTTACTTAAAGCTAATAACAAAATTGCACGGTTATTACATTTTGATTGAATTGCATAGTTTATTACAAGTTACCGTATTGTTGGAATGACGACTCGACAGAGTCGAAGGGATATGGACGGTTTAAAAATTACCAGTTTTTCGCTCCCAATTTTATTTCTAGTAAGTAAATGTCCACGATTACATAAGTTTACTCATATTTAATTTAATAAATTTATTCGAGTAACAAAACTTTTATTATTTCACTTACAGCTATTCACACAATTCTCTTATTTATTATCTGTAACCAGTAAGTGAGATTTGAGTTTTACTCCACGTTTGCTTTTACTTTCATAAAATTTCGTCTTACAGCAAATCATTTATCGTAAGACAAAACAGTTCCATTCTCGTGCGTTAGTAATAATTAATAATCTGAATGTGGTAGGTTTATATTACATTTATTCAACTTTTTAGTGGCTTTAACAATACAGGTGCAATGCAATATAAATCTGTGAGAAAATCTGTAGTTTGCTTATGTCAAAGATAGTTTAGATGTTCGTTATATTAACCATCGATAAAACCACCATTTCTTGAAGACAAAAAATTGTAACTCAACTTTACAAAGGTAACAAGTTAAAATTATGTTTAAATAACTAACTTAAGAAAAATGTATACTTATAATGTTGCGTTACAGATTTTGAGAGACCTCTGAAAACCGGTAAGATCGTAAAACATTTGTTTGTCTAGTATATTTTATTAATTGGCTAGGATCATCAATTTTTTTTACAAAATGTTCTTCTTTCTCACGTGCCATCTCCATGAAGGAGGACTGCGACCTTTTGTCTATACGTTTCTTTATCAGCAGTCATGTGAACTAGCTTATTTGTGCTTTTAACCCGCAGCCAGTCCCTTATACAAAATGTGGCCTTCCATTAATATTAAACTATTCCTATATTAAACTATTTTTGGACTTCGTAATTAACGTATAATAATTTTTAGGGGATACGTTTACTCCTGGAGAGATGTTACCGGTAGCAGTAAATTTATTGGGAAAAGGTAAATTAATTTTCCTCGTACAGTGCGACACGGATACACTTGACTCTCAGCAATCTTGGTTTTATTTGTATTCGGCCTAACGTAGTGTTGCCATATACGAAAGCACAATTATTGCCAAGATATATTAATAATATAAATTCACCGTATATACCTACTATTTGCTTAGTTAATGATGATGAATGTAGGATAAATGATTTATTTGGAATAAAATCTTGTGTAACATCTTTACAGTTGAAGAACCTGGATGTAAGTATTGGCTACATTAATAAAATTCTCACTTAATAAACATGCTATTTTATGTTCTATGAAATGTATTGTCTATGAAATTTAACTGTTTACAGCGGGCAAGGGCATCGTTAGTGGCTCGAAGAACGCCGAAGATCTTGCGGACAAACTTTTTGAAACGTTTTGTACGTATGAACAGAGTAGAGTGGTAAAAGTGAATGTTTTATCGTATTTGAATTTACAGATATCTCTTAACTCTAAAATAATCTGACTCTAAAATAACCGTAGAGTATTATTGTTCGTTAAAAAGTGGATACCCAGCAAAAAAAATATTATTTAGTGTACAATATCACAACATAATATAAAAGAAAATAATTATTTTATTTTGATTGAAACTAAAATAAAAAAAAATTAAATTAACTAATTTTGAACTAAAAGAAATAAAACATCTTTCTTTTTGTCTGAACGCAATAAATTAAAGGGATTCACGGATTTTTATCACTTTACCACTATATATCGAGAGGCAATTTTAGAAGTAAAAGTTAAAAAAATATAAAACGCCTGAAAAATAAAGAAAAAGAATTGCTTCGGTTGCGGTTATTATTTGAACGTACGTTGAATGTAAGGATCATCTTCCCGGAAGCAAGGTGAAGGCGGGTTGCTACTTCTTACATAAATTATCTTATACATGTCCCTTAGAAGACTTATTCATGCCTTGAAGAGATTTATATATGTATGTATGAATTACAACACCGACCTTACTGTCAATAGTGTCAGAAGCAAGCAAATGTTTTTAAATTAGTTGTTTATTAATACTTCGTACAAGTAAATAATGATGTTGCTTTAAATACTTTAATACTCCTTTAAATTATGTTCCTTTAAATAAAGAGGAGAGTGAATAGCCATTTTGATTCCGGTATTTCACTTTTAATAGAATTTTTTTAAATATTTTAATTTTTTTTTATTTCAGTCATGACATCAAAGCGATTTGTTACTTTAACAGGTAATAAATGAGAATTGCATCACTTTATGGATAGGTCAGTCAATAAGTTTTGAGATGCTCGATATTTAAAAATGAAACGCAAGTGTACTATAAGTTTTTAAACAGCAAATTTATTGCATAGCACAACTCAGTAAGCCATTCGTTCAATTAGGTTCGCGCGCTTTTTACTTTTAACGATAGAGCTTAAACGCAAATAGGTAAAAAAAATACTTACCATAACTATTTATTTAGTCTATTGACAAACTTTCATATTAACTTTTATCTCACATCGCGCGTTAACGCATCCATTTTTCGGGATACAGTTTCCTTAATATTTACCCAAATAATATAAATATAGCAAGTTTTGTCTACTTTATTACCGTGATAAAGATACAGTCAAATAGACAAAACTTCCAAACAAATATGTTTTTTCCTCTATAATAATTACAAAGTTTACATATCTACGCTATAATAATATTTATGAAATATGTAATGGTAAACATATACACATTGTTTCATTTAATATTTCATAAAAAATGTTTCTTTCAGAGTTTGATATAAAAGGATTAGATGCACTTCAAGCGTTGGCTCTCAATGGGGAAGGTATACATAATATAAGTAAATAGAATGGTCTATCGCAATAAGATAATCAATACATGTGCAATATTAAGCGCATAAATAATTTAAATGCCTTAAAATAATTTATTTACTGCTGCCTCTATTTGCAGTTGCTAATAATGGACACGTAGAGTCTGTGACGGAGGAAGCTGTAACTCAAGATACTGAACTGTTATTAAGAGGTATATTTATCTATACTAATATCACAAAAGAGAGAGAGCGAATTATTTTTGTAAGTTTGAGTAATATCCGTCACCACGGCACCGATTTGAAAAATTCTTATACCTTTTAATACCGATTTTACCGAGTGGACTTATACTATATTATATTGTATAAATGTAGTATAAATACACTTTTATCTGAACAATTTCACTTATTATTAGAATTCACCCAATGTAAATTTACACAAAACAGCAAATAAGTTCGAAATTAAAAGGTTACAACAGTATTCACTAGTACACTATTATATACTACTACATAATATGTACTGATATATACTAGTAGTATGTTTAACTCATAAATCAAACCTTATGTTACATTTTATTATCATTGTTATACTAGCTATGTATATTTTACAAAACACGAGTTATACAAATAATATAACATTTTTATATATACAAATAATAGACATCTTATACTATCATTATATTACAGCATTATTACAACCCATACTGTCCCACTGTTGGGCTCGGGTCCCTCTTGTGATGAGAGAGGTTAAAATCATAACATAGCCCGTCATGCTGAACAAGTGCGGATTGAGAGACTTCACATACATATGTACCTTTGAGAATATAATGGAGAGCTCTCAGGTATATCAGGTTTCTCACAATGTTTCATTTCAGCGAAGAAAGTATGAATTAATTTTAATACGCACATAATTTGAAATATTAGAGGTGCATGCAGGATTCAACCTCGAGTCTCCCGTGTCGCGATACCTGCGTTTAAACCAATACGCTACCACTGCTGGTTTTATAGATGAACAGAACATTTTAAAACATTTATCTTTCAGGACAAGTTGTTAAAGTAAACAATGAAGGGAACAGATGCAAATATAAACGTACGTTTACCTACTTGTATTTAGTTATTATTTTTTAATATATTACTATTTAATTACCATGCATAGTAAATAAATATGATAAATACTTTCGCACGTCGCTGGTACACTTAAATGCTCCTCAAAAAAATATTTTATTCATTTTGTAAATGTTACAGTTTTGGTGAAAAAGGACAACGATAATTTCAACATAAAACGGCGAGGTTTTTATAAATTTTTTTGTTCAAGTATTTTATATGCTTATATAGAAGTATTAGTTATCCAAAATATGATTCTTGGTCACTACTAAACTTAGACACACGAAAGTAAGAGTTGTAATATTCGAACAAAATATTGCAGGAATAGCGTTGGCAAAAAAATTAAGTAAGAAACATCGCTTGATTGTGAAAAACCGAAGGAAAAATGCAGGTACAGTACAATTACGTTCAGTTTAAAAATGTATGAATGATCGTATACATTATGTTATGTCACTTTAGAAGGCTTGGAAGAATGTTCATTGCCTTATTTGTTTGTAGAAAATACGTAACTGCACGCAAAATTTGCTATTTGCTTTTAAAAAGACTGTACGTTAGGTCTTTTAATGGTTAAATCTCAGGCGGAATCATTAAACAAAAATTCAAACCCTGGATTTCAGAATTAGTAGACATGTATATATAATTTTTTTTAAGATCCTCTTCGCTGGAAAAACATTTAATGACAGTATATGTTAACAATGAGTGTTAATCGTCATACAAAAACTAATTAATGGATTTAAAACAGTTTACTCTACATAGTTAATATCTGATTAATTGAGAAGATTCATAAAACACCCACCAAAAGGAAGTCCTAATAGTTCGAATGCAATACGAATGATGTGGTGTCGTTTTGTTATGTAATTTGTTAACTTTATGTACATAACATTTATTTGTTAACTTCATGTTAATTACTTTTATTTGAAAAACGAATCGAAAGAAATACCGCCGGAGTCGCGTTGTCGATGGAGATACGAATGCAGTAACCCAGGAGATCTTGATTCGTGTCAACTGCATACACAGTGTGGCTACAACGAATCAACAACCACGGCAAACAGTACGTCAATAACCCGTTGTAAAATCGTTTTGCATTGTGAAATTTCAATAAACTTAGGTAAGTAATGTAAATCTCATATTTTTTTAGATATTGGATCACAAAAAAAAGTCGACCTCAAGGAAATAGAAGTTATAAAAAAATTTCGTAAAATGTGTAAGTTCAGTGCATTTGTGTCTATTTAATTAAATAATGGCTCAAATAATTTTACATATTATTAAAATTATATTATTTCAGAAGAATTGAATATGTTTTTTAATATATAACTGCAAATATTTTTTTTTTCAGTAGGATTGTCTGTTGTGGATGAAGAAGTCGAAAAAATACGTGAGTAACTGGCTATTACATCAACGACTACCTACTAAACTAAATAATCTACAAAAATATTTATTTAAAGCTCCACATTAATAAAAAAATATATTACTAATTATTATTAATTAAACTGCATTATATGGTTTTCAGTGGAAACTCGAATATTATACTTAAAACCAAGCAATTTAGGTACGTACACCCATCAGTTACACTTTCAATATCATCACTAGTGATAACTGTCTCGCTGCTGGTGAGACTCGATCACCTATCACGATATAACGAGGTATTACTAATGGGGTCGACAGATATTATACTCCCTTAAGAACATCACGGGGAACTCTCAACTACACAGGTTTCGTACTAATATTCTTCTTATCACGACAAATGATTACATATTAGAGGTACGTTCATGATTTGAACCCTGGCCTTCAGCGTGAAGATCAACGTTAAATCCTGTAAACAATCACTGCTTACTTTCACTTCACTTCACAGCTTTACTGCTATATTAAATTTATGTACATATAATGTTATACATTTTTTACGCAGACGAAAACGATCGAGTTGAGAGTCTCAGCGATTACTTCAATAAAATTATAATGGCGCAGGCTGCCGTTGGTATGTAACAAAATACGTTTATATAATTGTTATTTGCAAAACGTGTTGCTGCTTTAATTTGAGTTGCTGAAATATGTTTTCATAAGGTCATATAATATTATAGTAGGTTATACTGGCAACGTGTGACGCGAAGGCTATAGCTGTACCTGTGCAGGGCGTTCTGTGCTTCTAATTACGGAGATTTAGAGCGTACTTACCACACTGCTCAGTTCAGTAGCTCTTGCTTGATGGAGGGGTTTAGTGGTATATCCAAGTGTCAGTTCCTATGTTGATTGAAGGCTTTCGTAATGACTTGACGACGGCTGTGTAACAATAGCAATAGATTAACTTACGCTCCGGAAATCAGAATCGCTCAAGTAGTTTGCCACAAGCAGCTGTCCATCCAACTATGGACTGCATCCGCAGCTGCTTTATTCTGTACGTACACCCAAGCCTCGGACTGTGAGCGTTTCAGCCGTGCTTATGACAATCAACAGTAAACAAGAACCCAATTATTTTTTTAAGGTTGGTTGATAGGCTTCTTTTTAAGGCTTCTCTCGTAAATGTGAGTTAGCGGTTACAACACGATCGACAGTCAAAACAAGAGCGGTGCATTAGTAAATCAATCTGCTTCTCGTAATACCTAACACAAAATATTTACTGGTTATAATGTTTAATATAATTTTAAATTAACAGAATCTACAACAGCCGTCACCAATAATTATGTGGAAGCTCAGTCAGAAGGGAGCAATGAGTCCACTGAAAGCGTAATTAACAGCGAAAATTCGCAAAAAGTAAGCCTCAATACAATTAAAAATTCTCAAATAGAGCTAAAAAATTTAAATACTTGCCAGTCAAAGAATTACGTGAAATTTTATGAGTGTCTAATGCAGTGATTCTCAACCACTGTGCCGCGGCACTTTTGTGTGCCGCCAAATTTTGTAAATATATAATAATGTTAATATTATTAAATTATATCATTTAAAAAGAAAAATATTTTTAACATGAATGTATATTTAAATCCACAAAAAAATAAATTATTTTATTATTTGCTTTGCAACGCGTTTTTTCTTAGTGCCAAATTATGATGAAGCGGCGTGCATAGCAATAGGAATATGTCTCAGTCGGCGCACACTTGCCACTTCTGCGTACAAAACGTGTTGTTTTAGTGATAGCATTGTCATTTTACGACCAAATGTAAATGAAATTATCAAAAAACATCAAGCTCAAATTTCGCATTAAAAATATTTTTATTATTACCTTGTAATTATACCCTTAACAAACGTTTAGTTATTATTGTAGTATATATTAGTTTATTTCGTATATTTAAAATTTTTGTCATAAACTATTTATGCAGTGTGTTCTTTTTTGTGTGCCGCAAAATTTTGAAATCGTTAAATATGTGCCGCAACAAAAAAAGGTTGAGAATCACTGGTCTACTGAACCGTGTTTTTAATTTAATGTTATTAGTATTCTTATTTCGATTTGGATTTTCTCGGCGAAAACGATTGTTAAAGTTAACGCTCCTTGTATTTATTTTTCTGTATACACTGGTTTTCGTGCATTTTTATTATATAGTGTGCAATCGATAGAAATAAACAAATAACAAGTTGTAATGTACATAATATTTCAGGAGAACAATAATAGAATTGAGAATACCACTGTTGGAAAAAAAAAGGTTAAAAAGCGACGATTCTGAGTTAAAGCATTTAAAACTAATATTGGTGTAAACGTGAGTTATTAAATAGATTATTTAACGAATGAAATAGTCTTATTTAATCTAATCACCTTAAATAACCTAATAACTGCCGCGTTAAAGCTTCTTAAATAGTGGTAAAATCAATCACGCGAGTCTTTTACAACCTTTTATCTCTCACTGACAACGGTTAAAAATGCAGAACGTGTTAACGGCTAAAATTCCCCTGGCATCGCAATTGTTCATAAGCGATGGTGACCGCATACGATCTGGAGGGCCTTGGGCCTATCCAGGATTAAAAAAAACTCAATGAACTAGAATGCCTCCTGATTAATTGTAATCGATACATCTTCGACTTGCGTAAATTCGATATCTCATAATTAAAGATATAAGTAATTTATCTGTATTGATGGATAAAAAGCAGCTTATTAAGTTTGAAACCTCTCGTATTCTTTCATCAAAGAAAGTTACTCAACTTGAAAAAAAAAATAAGTTTCAACCTTCAAGTAGTTGATTGACATGAAGAAAATTTAATTAAGTTTAACGATGAAATTATTATCCAAGTAAAACTTTTATCGCATCGTGAAAAAGAAACATGAAACGGTTAAACACATTATGTCTGTGGGTCTATTTTTTTTCGTAAGTACACTGTAAAATAAAAAATAAATGACACCAAAGGAAATAATGCAATATTTCTGAAAGGAATAGCTTATTGTTGTCTGCTTTATTTCTTTTGTACGCTGTGAAACAAATGACAGTGAAAGAAAAAATTGCTGTATTCCTAGAAAAGCAGTTGATTGCCTATGTCTAGTATTTATAGTTTAGTAAACATTAAAGACTATCCGTAAAGTCTGAACTAATGCCAAATACTGAATTGATGTTTATTTCATGAATTACAAATAACCCCAGCAGCCTTGGCGATGTTTCGGAAAACATTCCAATCGCGAAAAAAAAAAACCACACAAGAAAAATATGACTTGTTTTTTTTTATCATATTTTTTTCAAGTTTAGGCCTTAACTTATGAGAGTCACTATGGGAAAGCAGCATAAAATTCCGTATTGTAGTTATAAATCTCTATTATATAAGGCAATATTTTGATAATTTTGTTTTATATTTAGTTGGATCATTATTTCAAACAATGTTATTATACCATCCAAGTTTCTGTTTAACTGTACGTAAAGGTTACACACTCACTTTCTGGTACAATAGCGGTCACGTCAATGTAAAATGTTCTACAGACCGCCCTCCTGCTCCCGTTCTCTTAGGTGCTGATCGAATGTCGGACAAGGCCATCGATGGCAGCCGCCAGACGTCCCGGAATCAAATGCCCGCTTTTCTTTATGTAGGGCGATTCCTTTTGTTTTATGACGGTTCTTGTTTCAAGGTTGAACTGATATCAAACAGTAAGTTTATTGTCACTGAAACTCGTCGACGGTAGGCCTCTGTATTCTATATTTAGTCCAGTTTTTATTACTTTAGTAGTAGTAGTGTTGAATAGTGAATACACATTACTTTTATTTTCATAAACAATAATTTAATTGTCCTAGTGTTAAAAGAATTTATCATCTCAACCCTCGGTCATGAGGAAAGACGATAAAGAAGTTAAAGGATTCCCGGCCTCTAAGAACGAAAGGGGTCAAGATAAAATACGGATTTCACACAAGTTTGAGAATATCGTGGAAAACATCCGATATAGAGAATTCTTCGTCAACGTCGATTTGGGAATCGACTTCTCTTCAGACAGACTGTTGAACCCACTGTTGAATTATTTTATCTTCCGTCAAAAGGCGATAAACAAGCAGACCAACCTGACGTTCACCGTGGTCCATAGAAGTCCTTACCATCAAAGGCATCACTGATGGGAATTAGAAGGAATTTGTAAAACTTGCATGTTAAACGAGTTTTCGACATCGTAACCGAAGTATGTTAAGACTTTAAGACAACAGGAAGCACCAAGTGCCACTGCCTCGTCCATTGTTCAGCAAGGTTCATCGGGAGCAAGGTGGGTTTACTGGGGTCCCCACTTTCTTATATCCCGACTAAAAATACAATTCAAAATCTAGTTTTTACTTAAACGCTAACAATTGTGATAACTATTTAACTAATTAACTTCTTTAATTTATAACACTTTTTAGACAGATACAGATATATATAGATTTAAAAAAAAAATGGATTCTCAGTCTGAATTTTCACTTATATCTTGTGAATTTCTTGTCCTTTTTCCTCGTTGTAACCGAACACTGGAAACTTTTACAGTAATTCGTTCTGAAATGTTATTACCTATGTCAAAAAGATACCAAATGAAAAACGACAAATGAGTTTATGTTTATAATCAAACGATGTAATAGAAATCAAAAACTAACTCTTAATTCACGAGCTAATACAGCATGAATAATCAACATGAACGGAGAAGATTATAACAGCTTTGGAAGTGAAATTCTTCCCGTAGATGAAAAGATGATGAGTAATAATCATGTCATCTTTGGTCAGTCTGATTGAGCGTATTTAAACAATAAAGTTTTGTTGAAACAATTGTTTATTAAACTAGGCTATTAGATAGTCTGTGAGCTTCACCAGATCAGATCCGACTCATTCGGTCATTCTGTATGTATTTTTAAATAGTAAAAATACTATTTTGCACTATGAGTTCACAGTTTTAACAATTTTTTTACAAACATTATTGACAAGTCTTAAGACCAACTAATATCTTTATTTTTTTTTGTTATATCTAAAGTTAAAACTAAAAATACGGAGTTCCCATATATTTAAAATAACACCAAAAAACCTAACTAACAGGCCAGAGAGTGGTAAATGATCACTGATCACTACCGCTCTTGCACTTGTATAACACACCAAAGGCATCACAGACACAAGGAAACAAATATTTTAATAACAGAGAAATTAATTCATTAAATATACATTATGAAAAACACTATTGCTCTATTTTCAATTAATATTGCAATCTCCAAGAAATAAATTTGATCACATCGATCCATGCGGATGAAACACGTTTACCAATAAACGAGAGTGGTAGAAAATCTGGCAAGCCAAATTAAGTGTAATCTACTGATGATGTACATTTATCCTTGCGCATGCGCAGCAACAAGAGGCTGCTTTTTACGCATGATAGTAAGGGACGACCTATAGGCCGTCATACTGTATTAAAAGAAACAATAATATTTTGTCTGTTGGGCAAAAACAGATGGAACTGGAAATGAGGAAGGTTCGTATTCATAGACTTGTAATGCATAAGCGGTTCACTGTGATGATGTGATGCACACGTCAGTGATGATCTGGAGCTATTAGCTACAACTATCAACATTTCTAAAGAGATTAGTGGCCAACATGCAACAGAAATTCTTATGCCACCCGAAAAACTATCAGTTAATGGCTATTAAAGACTACATAGCATAGGAACGACCAACTTTCCACAAGCAGTTCACCCAAGTACAAACTGCGCCTGATATAGTTAACTCTAGACTTAGTTACAATGAACACACGTCGTGGGACTACGATTGCTTATACCATATATGTATATTACTTATTAAATTGTGAATAGATTTCACACCATAAGCCCTTGACTCTCCACATATGTTACTAGTCACAAAATTGTTTTTATAGAGACAGGAGTGCAGCACTCATTTCGAAACCGCTATCAAGCACTCAAACGAACTGAAATCATACACGTAAAGACATATTTTATTTATTTACAAACAGTAAAAGCATCATCGCGACTACAGCACAATTTTATTGACATATAACTGAACAAAGTCAAGTGACTCTTTCTAGAAGCTATTAAACTTTGGATGATGTTAAACAGCGCGGCGATGCAATACTGTAATTTTAATGAATTTCAGTTCGCTTTGCTGTAAATCCTTCTCGTGCACGAATCCTGATGAATGAATCGTTCGCTAGCAGAAGCAAGCTGCACAGTAAATAATTTTGATAGAATAACGTTTCAATTTGACTTCGTACCGCTCGGTTTGCTCGACACAGTAGTTAGTTTTGTTTAAATGTACCATGCAGGTGACAGCTACAGGCTGCAGTTCGCGATATTTACCGCATTCCATTTATTACCAAGAGTTATTCAAAGCGGACGAGTTGAAAATTGTTGACGATTCTCGCTCCGAATCAGATTTTATCTCATTAATAATAATGAAATGTCTTTCGAATATCAAAATGTAAGCGGAATGTATAATTGAGGAGTAAGTGTTACCAACGATATCTGGGCTTTATATCTATAATTTTTGGTCAGAATAAGACGGTACGTCGTATTTATTTATTGAAATCGTTAAAAGTTGTTGTACTACTCTAAATAAAGACACATGCTAATTAAGATATAAGATGCGCATGTTTGGACTGGATTTCGATTAGGTATACAAGCTACATGTCTCTGCGTAATATTGTAATAGAGATACAGAATTTATTTAATATAGTAAATTTCCCAAAATTTAATGAATATGTAAATTCGGTCCTATTGCATTTTTATAACTATGGACAAACACTCAAATACGTTTAGAGAAAGGCAGAACGACGGTAATTTTTTGATGCATAATATTTTAATTTACGCATCACATTTGGCGTACGGTCAGCTTCGTATGCGCACGTATCGGATGTTCGACACCGAAAGATTTATTCGAATGCACTAATAAATAATACAATCTGCTATGAAATATTTAATGTGACTGCAATGTTTAGTAACCGGTTTAAGCAACGGTGAACCCCGTTCAGTTTAGAATACGGATAACACGTGGTCAATTGTAGTAATATAACGTCTCGACAATTCATACTTGACAGTACGAAATTAATATTTTCATTGCAAATGTCATTTCTGGACAGCGCTTTGACCGAGCATTCGGTTACTTTGGTAAGCATTTAGGTGTTTATCTTGCACTAGTGTGCATTAGTCGGTGTATATAAAACGCCAAACAAAAATTATTTACACTGAAAAACATTAAAATATAGGTATAATACTTACATATAAAGTGAGGTCATGCCTGACAACAATCCCACCTGAAGGTGTTAAATGGTGATGAAGTCTAAGATGTTGAACGCACTGACTTATATAATCCTATTCACTTTTCTCTTGAAAACTGTCACATCGAAGTAGATAAGTTTATTATAGTCGATCACTGTAAACTAGTTTCGATCGAATACGGCTAAATTGAATTTTGTAAGTAAGTTTAAAACAATTTCAGTACAGTATTAGAAAATTTTAAACATAATACTACGCAACGTAAAATTAAATGTGTTTATGGAAGGTCTACCTACTATGTATTATTTGACTATTACAAAACACTTTGTGAATTATTCAGTAAAGGTCGGCACAAAATCTCCTAAACTACTCACAAAGCCTATTAAGTCGAGATTTAGAGGACACGTCCTTTCACAAACATCGGTTAAAAGAAGATTTTTTTCAAACCCAAACGAGTTTAAGAAATTATTAGGGTTGTATATGACATTTACTGTATAATACACTGTTTAATAGATATTCAATGTTTTGATGTGTTTGAATTTAAATAGTTCTACTAATAGTAGTCATAGATTATAGTCTGAATATTAGTGAACGTAAACGATAAACTTTTCGTATCTTTATGTTTCGACTTTTGTGTTGTTAATTTATTCGAAAATACCAAGTTTAAACACCATATAGAATCATCCGAAAAACTGCTAACACGCCGATTCATTTTTTCATACATCGCTCTTTTTCATCTTTTCCGGATTCCTGGCGCCTTTTTTTATTAGCAAGTATTTTTTACTACTACAAAATTACCAAAATCATATTATCCGATTACACATATTATACCACTCATTCATATATTATTATTTTACTCCGACGTCTCATTCAAAAAAATTACATCGTCTTTATTATGTGATCGTTGGTGGTGCGTCTGTTATAGATCATGTAATTTCTAAATAAATTCACCAATAAGTTCATATGGTGTGAATACGATCTCAATCGATCCATGATCAGCATACATTTAACTTAACTTAACATTTGTTAACAATGACCACCTACACTCGACCTCATTAGTCAAAACTCAAACAATATGCTTAATTCGAATCAGAGATTCCTACTGTACATAAATATTTTGGTCTATTACATTTATATGAATCCGAATACAACTGAAACTACTTACTTTAAACCTTCACAAACCTCAAGTTTAGCACGTTCATACTAGAAATCCAACAAAATCATGAGCCTCGCTTTCATTACTCACTTGACCTAATGGTATGAAGTGCTTTAAATTTAGCGCAAAAAGTGTCGGTGAAACGAAAAATGCTACACATACATTTGAAGTCCTCGGTCCTCACTTCTCGGTGAACACAGTTCTTTGTCTGGTTTTAATATTTAATTAAAAATTACTTTTACTAAGTTTATTTTCCTCGCTCACGTCGAAAGTAACCAAAATTACTCAATTGACATCATTCGATTTTTCCTGAAATCAGTTATTTTCAAATCTCAAAAGACTCAGGAAAATATAGGCCA
The DNA here is from genome assembly GCA_003671415.1 of Megathymus violae. Taxonomy (NCBI): domain Eukaryota; kingdom Metazoa; phylum Arthropoda; class Insecta; order Lepidoptera; family Hesperiidae; genus Megathymus; species Megathymus violae. The sequence goes on along the minus strand of PDGT01000005.1, from coordinate 3,171,176 downwards.
TAATATTTATTATTTTATACAAGTAATTGTCCTACTTCTCATGTTTCAGTAACTCTAAGATTTTTGAAGATCTTTTTCTATCTTATTCATTTAGTATTACAATTTGTTTATGCTTTATTTGATAATATAAACGAAAATTGCAAATAACATTGACATTTGCGGTCTGTGGAAGCATAAACTGAAAATCGCGTTTATTTCCTTGGCTGTTTGTACTGAAATATTATAGCACGATAAATATGCAAGTATATTTTTCCAACACATTTACATTTTAGAATATTTCAGTTTTATAATTATATATTATACAGAAACACACATATTAACTTTATAACTCACAAAACTGTTTATAAATTGAATTATCCACTTACACAGTCGCACAATTGGATAGACACGATAAGCTGCTTATAAAGTAGTCAAAGAGTAGATTGTTGAATCTACAACAGGCTTTGCGACTAACATGGAAATAGAGTGGTGATGGATGTGGTGACTTGTTTATTTTATAATCGGTCGCAGCCGCAGGTGAGTACACCCAATTACGTTTTGATCAGACCGGGCGGTGGCGTGCCAGCGGCGCGTGCGGTCGCCCTAACAGGATTATTGGCCGTTGGCGGGGTGAGCCGGCGGCCAGTGCGACGACCTGCAACCACCTCGCTCATAATTTGATACAGATTCATCAGTAACGAGTTTCATCTAGAAGACCGATCATGTTATTAGCGACCTTAAGTTATTTACCAGCTGATGGTCTACTCTCCATATTATGTTTGCTGCTACTTTGTTTACAATTTTACCTACCTACTTCGATAATGATCTTTTTTATTGATGTGTTTGTAAGAAGTGCATGTTTTTGCGCGGTTTACTGTTTTGTAAAGTATACCTTTATACAATTGTATAAAGGTTAATTGTATTGTCTAGTTTAATCTTATATATATATATATATATATATTTGCATATAGAGAAACATTACATTTTACATACAGCAGTGTTCATCTAACCGCCTATCAAAAAGTTACCTGTTATTACTGCTTCCGCAACAGAAAAAAATAATAATTTTATATTTAATGCTCTCAACAAATTATATAAACGTCACCAAAATTTGAATCAATGATTCAAACAAGACACAGGGATAATTATCTTAAAAAGACAAACGAAAAGCTAATATTGGCAATCACCGCGTAACGAACAGCACAAAGAATAACGGTACAAAGCTTGTTGCAGCCTCGTTTATTGACAAAAAAAATATAACAAATGGTAACTTCGGTGCGGAAATTCTGATAGCAGGCAGACAAACACTGGAAATGTTGTTTCTTTGTTACATTTCACAGTGAAAGACAGGAAACAAGCAAAATAAATCAATATTTGCATTTTAATACAAATGTTGCCGCAATGTGGGTGTATTGGAATTATGTATATTTAAGTGTGTTCCACTTATTCAATAGTGTAATCAATTTTTGACGCACGTACCAAATGATTTTAAACTTATATCACCATGGATATCATACATATTATTTATGACAGGTACTCATAATTTTCGTGTTTTCTATCGATATTTCGTAATATCGGCCCATTTACATGGATCATGGTCACGACGAGACTACGGTGGCGAGAAGACACAGGGTGATAAACACTAATAACAGGTGAGCCTGTCAACTTCACATGAAATTCATTTTCTTGACATATTATTTTCATCATTATTTTTCAATAACGTACCTGCTCACGTACGCACTCGTATCATCTGTTTATTTTATAAATGAAACAAAATAAAATATTTTTTTTTTCGTATAAGTGCCTATTCCTTAAAGTACACTTTTTGATTATACTATCCTTTGATACTGCTTAACATGGACAAGAAATAGCTACAAATGCTATGAGTCATATTTTAAAGATAATATTATATTAATTCTGAATTTTTCTGACAAATATCTAGCAATGATATGTCTCCTAATTAAACGTTCCATGTTAAGGGTCTCCAAAACTTTTCAATCGATATTCACTTTAAAGAAATACGGTACTAAAATAATTTTTATTCAATCGACTAGTAAAAAAATACTCAATGCTTCATTTTTGATTCAGTTCATATGAATCAAAGCTGATAAAGTTCGCGTATCGTAAATTCCCTGTGCTGCAATATCTGAATCGGTAGATCGAAATGAAACGAAACAACGTTAATTAAAATCCGGGTAGTAGATAAAGTGCAAACTCTATTGTGCTGAATGTAGAAAATTCATCCGTAAATTATGAATGGCGATCCGGATATTTACTTAACCCGTTTCACAGGGAGACAAAGTCCGTACTTATTCGCCGTTGATACCTAGTGGGGCATGGCGCATACAAAGTGAATAAATGAATCGTTGCCGCGGGAAATGAAGAACTGATGACCGATTGCACAGCGAACTTCCTGTATTGTACGCTTTGTTTTTTACATTTTATATTCAATTCAACTTTAATCTTCTGCTTAAAATCTGGATTTCATCTGTTAATGGATTTGATAACTTCATTTACGGTTTCGATTAGTGAAGCGAAAATAGTTTAAGGTAAAGGATTAAACAGTTCTTTATAAGGTATCTGGAACTTAATGTATATTCTACTTGATCATTTATTTTATTTATTTAGTTGGAAAACTTACAGCTAAAATATAAAGTACAAAATATATAATAGTAGAAACGTAAAGCCAATTACAAGTATTCACGCTGAAATTATTTATAAAGGTAATATTTTTAGATAGCTCCCTAAAGAAAATTGACGACTAATGAGTTAATTGTTGTTTCGATAATCTTATCACTTAAATAATATATTGTCTAAAATGCATCCAAAATATTCAATTATGAAATTAAATCCAAGGTTACCTATATACTCTTAAATGTTAATACTGATCCAAACAAAAATAAAAAAAGAAACTTTAACGATCTACTCAAAATATTTTGCTCAGATTTCGTTTAACCGTTGACATGAGCTACTTGGCAGCCGTATAAAGGGACGCATCTTATGAAAGTTGTCGTATATAGTGGTAAAATATTCAGATCTCTGGGGTGAGTTCCCTGTACTGCCATAAAATGCAAAACAAGGAAAGTTTCCTCTTAAATCAGCAAAGCGCCTCCCCTCGAGCCGAAGACAAACATGCCCGGACAACAAACAAACTTTTTTTAGCTCTAAAGTCAGTTCACTCCTCGCATTAGTATGTAAAAAGCACTTGTATTAATGATTGGAGTATTGAAGTATGTTAAAAGATTTCGTAATGAGGCAGGCACTCATTGTTTACAAGTTTACGGGGAAAGACGTAAGTTTAAATCAATTTATCTCACCTTAAATTAACCTACAATGTAAAAAAATATAGTGTATTTAAGACCTAACATTGTTACATTTTCATGTTTTTTAAATCAATAGCCAATTACTGAGTAGTCAGGCCACCTGACCATCACAGCCAACTAAAAGCGGAAGTGGTCGCAGCGAATTAATTAATGTTTATTATTAATAGCAAAATAAGTTGAATAAATTAGACTTTACTGACAAAAAATTATGTAAAAATCTTTCACGATTTAATCAGAAAGATAATAATTTTTTTAATTTACTCAATTTTAAAGGATTGTAAAACTGTATATGGTTTTGTGTGTGTTTTGGGGGTTACGACATACTATTAAAAAATTTAATAGTTGGTTCAGAAGGAGGATAGTAACTACCTAGTCAGGAAGATAAGGAATCTATTTACCACGCACGAGTACTGTGGGGATTAAATTAGACGGTATAAAGTCCTGAGATAACTGACAGTGGGTATCTGGCGTTACTGCGTCATACCTTACACAGCAAGGTGCATTACAAGCAATTGTTGACTTCGATTTAAAAATGGAGGTAGCGCCCTACACCCTAAAACAAACGAGCTTAAAATCAGGCCAGAGTTTTTAACTTACATTATAAGATGCTGACGATGATTTCGTGATAATAACAGCAAAATAATTTATAAACTGCCTTTTTTATTGTAATGTGTGATTATTTGGTAAATGTAATTTACCGTGCTTAACCAGTGAATATTATTGTGAGTCTAATTAAATTACCAAATAATTTGTGTACGAAATGTTTGTATTAATGGAATTAAAATAAAGGAGATAGCCGTAATTTGCAGTAGACTACTAATGTGTTGACACTTACTTTGAATGTAAAATAAATTTATCAGCTATGTGTATCTACCTTCCACTGAATAGTGACGAGTGAGTAATGGAATAAGCGGCGACAGTCCAACCCCTGACCGCACAGGTAATACTAGTAATAGTATGCTGACCGCAACTCGTCACTATTTACTGATATATTCGGACTAAACAAATGTATCTAACGTACCGTGTGATGAAATACTGATTCCTGTCCCGAGAAATTTACACCTTAATAATATTATAGAAATAAAAATACCTTGTTAATAGATACATAGCAGTTATGAATGGTCATAAGTTCTACTTCTTTGACATAAATTTTGGAAACACTTATGAGTTTAAACAAAACTGACACCAACTATCAATGGGCGACATTAAATACAATAAATACATTTTTTATAAAGAGTTGAATTGAATTTCACGAAAACAAATATAGTGAAACGTCAATTACAACTTTTCAGTGACGCTATCAGTTGGTGTCATTTTCAGTCGAGATTTTGATGGTTTACATTAGCAGAAATAAAATAACGTTTGATAAACGGGCATATTTCTTTTAAATTCATTAAACTGTTTACATTTATTCACATCGTACATATTTAGAAAACCTTCATGGTTTTGCGGATAGTGACGGCACTATAATCACATATCACGTCAGCTCTGATCAAATTAATAAAATTTTTCATGACATGAAACTGAAGTTAAGAGATTAAATTGAAATCTACGTAAAGATGTACAGATTTTGTAGAATTACATTTCATGAAATTAAATAAGACTCGCCTATTCCTACGCTCAAACTCTCAAAATCCCCTGTTGTTACGTTCGAATTAATTGCTTTGAAGCTGGAAAAGTGGGTAAATCGTGAAGGCAACAACAACACTCATGTACAAAAAATAAATCAAGAATTGACTTGAAGCGGGTTTTGTATAGAACCGACCGTAGTAGAGAATGCAAATAACAATGAGGCAACAAGCCGGGAATGCTAACTGTTATATCAATATTGCCTAGTTGGGTGTCGAGAGTAGAAAAAGTAAATGGTACTAAATTGTCGACGAGTTAATTTACAAATATCAACCACACTCGGAAAAATGTACAGCATCCCTGTTGGTGCAAAATCTCTGATGCCGTACTATGCCGTGTTTCGAGATTTAGGACTATGATGTGACACTGCGTGGTCTATTTATCAGTCTTTTTAAGTCCGCTGCTGGAAATACGCCTCCCCTAATTGGCGGCACTCAGACGGAACCTGGACTGTCTGAAATCAACGGCTCCCCGCTGTTTCTTCTCGATCGTCAGTCCACTTGGTCAGGGGGCGACCTGTATTCATTTTACCAAGGCATGGAAGTCATTCGAGTACTTTTCTTCCTCATCGGTTATCAAGTCAAACGAACGATGCTCTGCCGAGTGTGCGTTGTCTCGTAGCTCAGTACTATAATTCTTACTAAGTAATAATCTACTGAAATTTATATAAATTCGACGCATTGAAATAAATTTGCGTCATAACGAGCATTGTCATACAAAAGTATTTACCTAATAAAACTGTTAGCATTGACATACTAACATACAAAAGAGCTTAAACCGGTCTGTCTAGCTAAAACCTTGCGATTTAACACATGAGTTTCCTATATAATGATCAGCACAAATTTAAGGTTTGGAAATATCAATCTTTAAGAACTGCCTAGGATAAAGACAAGTGACACGTCTCTCTTTGCAAAGTAGAGATATTAAACATTTCTCAATATATTTTTTTATTAACGTATAAGAACTAGTTAGTTATATGACGCATAGCAACATTTAGTACCAGTAAGTAAAGATAAATTTGCTTACCTTAAACTCCCGATCGGTTCTTCAAACGCGCAGTGCAGGTTACCTGAAATAAATATAATTCTGTCAAAATCTCGTTGCAATAATTCGTTTGTACAAAAAACGTCAGAAGATGAAGTTAAGCAACGCTACACGCTTAGATGGCTATACAGGTAAATCCGGTTATTAATAAGTTTAGTTGATAGTTTATAATTATGTTTTATCTAAAATAGAGTAGTTTTATTCTACTAATAGCGATACTAGCAATACAATTATTTTAGAAGGAAAACGATTATTTAAAAAAATTCAAATTTCGAATTTCTTACTTAAGGTCTACAGACTGAGAAGTTCTAAGCTGAAAAACCTATCAATCTCCTATACTAATAATAATCAAAAGTAACTCAGCCAAATATGTATAATAAATATATGTAGACAACGTACGTTAAATTTGTTATCTATTTAGAGAGTATACCGTTATAATAAATAATAATTTGTTCCCGAGTAATAGATAGTACCTATGAAGTCTCTGTGAACGATTTTTTTCAAACGTAATATATTAATGTGAAGGTAGACAATTTTTACCAGAAGTTTAATTTCATGTTTACCTCACATACCTTAAACTTTTCCGTGATTCAGTCACTTCTATTCTAATATTATAAAGAGAGAATGCGAATTTTATGTTCATGTGTATATGTCTAGTAAGTGATAATGTCTAGTTGCTATTTTGTTGAAAATGTCCACTGAGAATATACTGATCCTAGTATAACTAGGATAACTCCTAGTAAATATTCAACCGCATTAATTGATTAATTTATTTGACGATTAATTCTTTGGTAAGCGACAGAGTATCTCTACTCAATAATAACTATCCAATGTCATAACTATCCAAATACGTAGGATATAAAATAAACTATCGAGACCTTTTGCCAAAATTCTTGTTACAGGAAAACTAATAGTTGGTCAATCCGCTAATTCCGACATATTATATCCACATCGTCTTTATGCCTTGACATAAATAAAACTCCCTGGCTATTATGGCCCGACCCTGATGTCATATGAGCCCTTATAAAATATTATAAGGAAACCTCCGAGAGCAACACTAGGCCCCATCAATATCTGTCATCGGACACAGTAGCCAAATAAAATTATTATGTTTAGACGACCGATAGACGCGTGACGTAAAGGTTCCCGGTTTCCACTAAAACCGTTGACCTAATTCGGTAATAACAATTTCCCTGGAACTATGATATATTGAATAGCTGGTTACACTATCGCTATTTATATTTTGATGGCTTGTCGTGTTATTATAGGGCGCTATATTTAACCGTTACGCTTAATTCTAACACAAGGTCGTCCCTTATTATTATGACTTAACCATTAATTTCCATTACATTACGTAACTGGCTAGACGATTTACTCATATTACTAGCGATATTGAAGAAAGGTACATACAAAATGTAATTAAACCTGAAGTTTTATTTTATTTCGTATTGCATAGAACACGTAATAAATATAAAATATATTTGATAGATAATGATGAGATAAAATGAGATTTGATAGATGGTGAATTAAAGCGTTCTCATAAATAAAGATGTATTGATGAGGTCTGGAGTCAATCAATGTAACTCGTTACCAGATGCGCGGTAAAATTATACTTAGAAATACTATAAATATCTTCTTCTGATTTAAGGGCTGGGCCCTTGTCGGCGCAGTTGATGAAGCCCTCTCCACCTTTCAAAATCGAGAGACACCTCCTTTACTTCCTTGTACGACATGACGCATACATTGTCCTTTGTCTGTTCCATATAACTGATTCTTGGCCTGCCTCTCCCACTCTTCCCTTCTAACATACATTCGATGATGTTTTTTATAAAAACATTATGTCGTACAAGGTGTCCGATCATCCTGCCTCTTCTATTTTCAATTGTCTCTATTAATTTTCTTCTCTCATCTACTCTCTGAAGCACTTCCACATTGCTCACTTTCTCTGTCCAGCTTGTCTTTTCCATCCTCCTCCAGCGTCACATTTCAAATGCCTAAAGCGTTTCCCTATCTCGTTGTGTCATGGATACTACATACTTTTTTGGATATTTTTGAAGTGAGATTTTTTTTTTAATTAAATGCTTGCTTTGCTATGGCAATTCTAGTTTTGATATCGGGAGTGCATCTTGAGTCAAATGCTTCCAAAGTATTTTAATAACAACTATAAATATAGTGACTATAATTATATGATGAAAAATATTATTAGAAAAGCCGATTGGATAAAGTTATTGTAAAGAAAATATTATTAATTTATCTTTTAGTCATTTCAATACCGATTCGTTATAAAGATGAGTGAATCTGATATTTTGTTGTCAATGCTGAAAGTTTTGAATATTCAAATAGGAGAAACCTTAAAAATATCGTCCAGGACACGTGACACTGTAACCAAAAGACCTTGAAGATCGACTAGAATACTAAAAATCACTAAGGTTTTCGTCATCTGTTTACCAAACTAGTATGTATGTCTATCGAGTTGCAGCTGTCAGACCCGGAAACTCATGTGCATGTGGAGCTCTTGGAAGGAAGGACTCGTTATGTTCTGACATTTGTATGCAACGCCATTCCCACATTCACATGTGCGACACTGACATAATGTCTTGGCAGCTAATTAATTGGCACAGACGTGTAATCATTAAAACATTAATCACATAGATTAAGTAGAATAAATGTTATAATTATTCATAAAGCATGTAGCTATTATTTTACGAGTGGCACGGTGCCAGCCGTATCAGTGAGCTGAATTGAAGCGACGCGAGGCACATGGCTCTTTTATCGGACAGTTTGTATGCCGCCGTTTAATTATGAAAACTGGCGCTTCAGACGCTCAATATAGAAGCAGAGGTAGTTAGTTGCTGCACTCATTCATTAATAAAACCATATCCAATACCAAAAGTGCGCAGCTTAAAAGCAATACGGTAGTAATTAAAATTATTATTATTTATTGATTTCTATTACTGAGCGCTTTAACTTTTTGGTCTCAAGATTCTTGTCAAGGATAAAATAAAACCTCAGAGCAGCATCGCATCAGTACCGCATCTAACTTCTGCAATATTTTATTTTTCGTTTAACCACATAATTTCTCGATAGTAAGTTAACAGATAACGTGCAAAGATAAAATTTATTTCTTGCTGAACTTAAGTATTGTAATAAATAAAATATTGTAAGCAAAACTAGTATCTATATTCTATACTCATAATAAAACAGTTACAGGGTCGAATCTATACATGGAATACTTTGTGTTAATTTCAATGTAAGTAGACTTTGTTATCGATATACAGGTAAAAAAATATTTTAATAAGAATTATTGTCTCTATTTGTCTGTCTGACCACATCACATTAAAAACACTGAACAGATTTTGATGATACTTGACATATATTATGGGTAATCTAATCTAATCTATCGCGTAATCTAGCATACTTTTTATCCAGGAAATAGATATGTTCCCGCACAATAGGAAATAAAAATTAGTATGGACACTCTAATAAGAGGGCAGTAAAAAAATATTGACTGTCTGACTGCAGCTGTTATAATAAATTAATATGTTTCTAATTTACAAAACTAGAAAAATCCACTTCTAAAACAACGCGGGTGCTATTTTAAACGTAAGGCGTAGGTTTTCTATAGCGAAGCGAGGGCGTTTTTCTAGTTAATAATGATCCTTTCGGTCTTCAGACAGATAAAAAACAAGTTTGGGGTTTAATTCATATTAAGTCATACTAACTAAAGAAAACTTTATTTACCTTTTCTTGTCAATCAAATAGTTGTTTATGATGTCTAAATAAGTAACACCGCGTGGCGTCGGAGGTTTCGGTCAATGACCTCTAATTTCACGATACCGTTAATCACTTTCGCGCAGGAAGAACTATACGACACATGCAACTCGAAATGGCTATAACGACCTCGATTTAAACTTCAAATTTCATATGGCAGTGTCCATTTTAAGCGTAATACATGCGCATACTAACAGAATACATCGTATCGCGTGTCAAATACATCTTACTAGTTGACGTGATAAACTGGAAATTAAATTAGTTGCATTGATGAACTGTCGATAAAGAATATACGTCCAATACAGTCACGAGTTGCAGTAAACTCATAAATAATGATAAGTGTAAATTTTTTTAACACGCGCTGTTTTTGTCGTACGCTTTCCGTGGGTTCTCTGAACTATAATTATAGCGGCTAAATAGAAAATTGCTCAAGGACATAACGCTTGTATCAAATATGAGTTTAACGTGGTGTCAGACAGAAGGGGACAGAGCGACGTGGTGGTGGGCTGCGGATCTCTGCGTGACTTAATCGTTAAAATTTGTCATTCAACCCATCAAGATATCTTTGAGAGCCTCGGTCAAATAAATTCACATATTCATGATATTCACAATTAAAAGGATCACCTAATCACCTATCACTCCATGCACCACAAGTGTCCATATGGTTTCTAAGTATTCAATAATTAATTAAAAAATATTAATATAAAATCTATTATCAACAGATAAAAATAAAACCAATTAAAACCAATAAACGCCTGGCGTTCAGTTATACGAAATTAACAACATTTCTTTCTATCTTTATACTATTATCTATATTAATTTCTTGGTGGATAACGCATTATTGATTGATACCTTTAGTATAATGTTCATGTGCGAAGGTGATCGCTTAGTAATTAGTCGGCTATTTACATAAAAAAGAATATATAAATATATTACAAAAAAAAAATATCCTAATAAACTTAGTAAGCAACCTTGTTAGCGTACAAAAGTAAAAATGTAAAAGAAGCAATGTTGTGAATACGATTTTTAAGAATACAGTAACTACAAATAAAATAAACATGTTTTAATCAAAATTCGTGGTGAAAATATGTACGTAGTTAAATATGTGTTACGTATGCCACAATTTGTATGGAGAACAATCCGGAACGAGAAACAGGCTCAATGATATGAGCATGGCTGGGATATAAATCTCACAAGTAACAGGGGCGCACGACGCGGACGCCGCGACGCGACACGACACGACGCCTCCCAGACTAACTGCGCAACGTTGCGTCGCAAACAATGTACTCACATATTGTATTGTTAAGAAATAATAAATTGTAAATAAAATTTTCTCATGCTAAATTCAAACAAATTTAAAATTATGTATGTAGCTTTCTATGCATACATTCTACGCATCATGTGAAATTATATGTGTAGGACATTTTATAACCAGTAAAATAGAATTTATGGTGTACAATAAAAACCAAAAAGAACTTCATACAATTATCGAGTATGGAATTCGATTCCTCACCGACTAATAGAAATAAATATTTCTTCAATTCAGATTGTTACAAACCCCATAAATTTTTATGTCCATGCATCCCGTCATACACCGCAGATATACAAATATACCGAAAATCAACTGGTTAGCCTTCATGTACATATTGATGTATATTAGTACGTACTTAATCATATGATTTCTTATGACCTTTATTTAACAATTTTATAGAAGCAGATCATAAAATATTTTTATCGTACCACGATTCAAACCATGTTTAACTTAAAAATATGATAAAAAGTTTAAGAAACAACACATTTTTATATCTTTGCATAATAAAGTCTTATTTACAATTTTTACAATTTTAATTACAATAATTTGGCTATTTCATTGGCTTTATGTAAGTAAAACATCACTAACTAATAATTGTTCTATTAGAACACGTACACGATACCGTAATGCATCAAGAAAGGTTGGTTGTGACTGTATTGATAATGTTTTGTTGTTGTTATTATTGTTGTTGTGTCAATATCAGACACGTTTTTATTTCTACATAGATCAATCAAACAAAATAGATTTAAGAAATAGGCAAGACAATGTCTGCACCCATACCAACATCTTGTTTTCTGCCTTTATACTGTTACAGAAACAATGATCCATATAAACTGTTTTGTTAAACGCCAAAATAATATAACAACATGAGAAAACATAATTATAACATGGAGCCAGATAAAGAATGTCCATTGTTCCCTTAATTTTATGGAACTGTTAAATTTCAGCGTCTTACAACGAAGGAGGAAGTGAAATTTTAAATTTGGGTACTCTTGAGAACATTAATGACCTAAGCCGCCATTTTGAAGGGCTTCTTTTAAGGAAAAATCCCCATTCGCTATTCGAAGGGGAAGTAATGCATTTTCCTTTATCACCGCGCGGACAGTTTGCGCACTTCTCGACAAGGGATCCCCTCCTTTTACGATTATTGTGTTCATATCGCTACATGCGTCGTGCTGAAAGGAAGCCGCAGCGAGTAGACCCTGAAGCAATAAATGCAGACGCAAATATATCATATACATGGATTAGGGATGTTATGGAGCTCCATAACCGTAACCGTTACAATTAGATATCCGAAATAAACATATATCCGAAAACGTAATTGAATCCGATAAAAAAGTTTTGAATAATTTCGAATAGAGGCAGAGCCTAAATGAAACACGTTATGCCAAGTTTTCGCCGGCCGAACTGATACACTAGCCCCGTCGTTCTCATTTTTAGACAATTTTTATTACTATATATTTAAGGCTATTGTTCTTTTCTATTTGATTATAAAACTAGATAATAACGTTAATAATATAATACCAGATAATAAAGTCAAAGTGTTACCTTGCAAAAACATTATGTATTTTTTTTCCAATTTTTAAATCATCTAATATCCGTAACCGAAACTGATAAAATATTATTCATATATCCGTATCCAGACTCGAAGTTTCATATCCATAATATTTCTAACGTAGATAAACAAACAAACCAATTCTCACTATCAATGTAAGCAAACTATATTGAAAATTATTTCTTATTTCATCAAGGCCAAATCAGAGTAAACTACAATCATTGTAGAGATAATGATCCAATTTACCTCCTCATTCTCAGTCCCTCGTGGGAAACATTCGTTTGGTAATCATCGGGATTTTGGCGGGTAGATAAATAAAAAACAATAGGATCACGTGACTTATCAAATGAAAGGTTACAAAAATGTTATTTACATAATTTTAATTCAAATCAAATGTACCTATCTCACGCGAGTTAAATTCGGACTCTACAAGTTTTAATTTTTAAGGACATAAAGAAAATGATTATTCTATGATAATTAACATAATTACGTGTGAGAAGAATCTGTGCGTTACTCTCTGTTTGCTAAATGGAGATCATAATTTTACTGAAAATATATTGCCTAGACGCAGAAAAATAGGTAATGGCCGATCCATTGAATACTAAATATTAATTAATTATCAACATTCAATTCTAAATATTAATTAAGTATCGTAATTTTAGTTAACTTACTATTGAATTAGCTAGGAATAGCTTGCCCGTGTAGGTATTCCCGACTGCATTATAATATACGAGTGTCTTCAAGAGGAGAGGTGAATAGGCTTTTATATGTTAATGCGCTCAACATTTTAGTCCTCATCACCACTTCCCGTCTGGTGGGATTATTGTAAAGCATTAACAAGTAGCATATCTTTAAGAAACCAAGTATAATTTTGCGAATTGAACAATTAACAATAACAAAACATTGAATACCAATCGTTATCATTATTCCTTAATAAGTTCTATTGTTTATCTTCGAATCTCATTATCAGACTTTCACTGTAATTAAAAGCGACTCGCTAGTACACTTTAAAACAAAAAAGAATTACGCAAATCGGTCCATAAATCTCGGAGAAATCAGTGAACATTCATCCAAAAAATAGCCATCAAATATACAACGTTCCTTTTTGGAAATCATTTAATAACATGTAATATAGCACGATTCCCGCCTTCTTATCTTTCATCCCATTTTAGAAAATATCAGACCATCTCTTCTATAATAATATTGAGTACATATTACAACTATTTTACGATATCAAGTCACTTCAAGCTTAAACTTGACTTGACAAGTTGAAACGTATTGCTTGCGCAATATTCAGTTTATTCTTCATAACAAAAAAGACGGTCGAATGTTTCCTAAATCGGACGTAGGACATCCGATGAATTGGAATGTGGTGATCGGAACGCAGGCTTAACTTGTTTTTTTTTTATCATACTGATGTAACAGACACATGTAACTGATAATAAGTGACTTAATTCTTTAAAATATTATTTTCAAGCTGCCAAATGACAAATGTCAACCGCACTATCATTAAAAATTAACTATAACTTCAAAAGTATTCGTTCAGAAGCTTTTCGTCAACGGATAACGTAGTGGTTGTACTCGTATATTATCTTTGATGATATCATGATGAACGGATGAACAAAACCATCGCCCGCTTATGAGGTTACCGCTTTAGACAAAATACGTTTTCGGTCAGAATTATTTTAGACTATTATTAATATGTACAAAGTTAACAGAGCGTCATTACATTTAAAGTAAGTTCAAATTGCGACATGCGTCATAAGCGTGATATTTCAAGTGATGTCGTAATATAGTCTCGGTGAGCTAGAAATGTCAAAATCGTGATGTCAGGCTCTAACAATATTACTACAAGGGCAAGTTACAGCGTAAAACGGTCGAACGCATGGAGCGTAAATAATTCACCGCACGCTGAATAACATCGGTAATTAATTGCATTGGGGGAAAGCGCGAGTGCTCATGCGAGCTGGTTGCAAAAACCCAACATATTAGATAATGGCAAAGTTACAAGTAAAAGTAATTGTTCGGTAACTACGTCGCAGTGACGGCCGGTTTGCGGGGAGCCGGACGCACCCTCCGCGCGCTTGACTGCGTATCGGATGCATGCGATATGCATGTGCATTATACCGCTAAGAATTCTCAGCCACGTTTCTGATATCATCACATTTCAGATGTCAAAAAATAAAATGAAAAACACATAATCGTTCTGACTTCTGACGTCATACAGATCATTGAACTGTATTTGTACACATGATTTAAATATGAACTTAACCGAATGTTGCAACATTTAAATTGAAAATGAGAAAAAATATCGCGCTGCATAGTGAAATGGACATTTGTAACATGATTTTACAAAATTTAAAAAAGAGGTATCTGTCAATATCGATATTAAGATTCAAGAAAAAATATTAGGTTTGTTGCAAGTTAGAAATTGTCGTAGTTTCATAGCTACAATATAGGGCAATCGTGACGGAGAAAGCAAGAAATCGTGACTGCAGGGACGTGCTTGCTGCATTGAAAATCAACGGCCAGCACTGACATCCGCTGGAATCAATAGAAAAGTGTTTTTTTTTTTACATTAAATAAGTTAATGCTTGACAACAATCTCACCTGATGGTAAGTAGTAATGAAGTCTAAGACGGTGAACGAACTAACTTATAACAGCCTATTCACTCTCCTCTTTGAAGAATCCCAAATCGTATGTAACCGGGAACACCGACGCGGGCAGGTTATTCCAGTCCTTTGCAGTGCGCATAATAAACGAGGACGCAAACCGCGTCGTCCGTGCAGGTAGCAGGTTCACTACGAAAGGGTGGATACCTGCCGTACGTCGAGTTGTTCGATGGAGGAAGGGTGATGGGGGAATTAATTCGAACAATCCCTATCGAACACCGGCTGGCAATCCTGCGCCTGTGCTCAAGGCTTAGCAGTTTGGTTTTAACCAGATCTGGGTCACCAATGAGCCTCTTTGCACGCCTCTCCAACGAGTTCAACGCAGATAGATGACTTTTGGCAGCACCAGCCCAGATGTGACAACAATACTCCACACATCGTCGAACCTGAGATTTATACAGGGTTAAAATCTGATTCGGTGTGAAGTACCGCCTCAACATCGCAAGGACCCCCCAGTTTCCTTGCAGTCGCTTTAACCTTAGACTCGATGAATCTACTAAAGTTGAGGTTCGATGAAACTTCAACTGCCAACAATAGAAGACGATCAGTGCATTCCAAGGATACATTCTGATAGGCAATAGCCAAGGTGAACGGGCTCCTCTTGGCGCTGAACAGACACGTCTATGTTTTAGTTGCGTTGAACCTCACAAGATTGGCATCGCCCCATTCGGACACTGCCCGAAGTGTGAGACTCATACGTACCACAATGGCCTCTCTTTCGGATTGTATTTCGTCTCTGAAAATATAGTATATAGAAAATAAAGTGTGATCTACATCTAAATACCTACCTAATAAATGATCGCACTAGAGTTTAAAGTTATTCCGTTGCCTAATACGTGCATTATTAATATTTAATTTAGAGACGTCTCTAAATTATTACACTTCAGTAGAATAACACAACATTTTATGCGCGATAACAATTTACAGCTAGCAGAACGAATGGTTCAGCTCTAATTTATTTATTTTTTGTTATCAATCAGCGCTATCCTCTGTCATTGGAGGGTAATAATCGATAGAACTGAATACAAAAGCTACATTAACATTTAGTGTTTTAACGGCGCATATGGCTTCAATCTATTTTATTAATATATAATAATAATAATAATAATAATCTTTATTTGTCTATAAGGATTACAACACATAATAAACCGTGGTTGAGGCCACCTATTAAACATAAACATTTTATGTTTGTGGCAGGTGACCTCGCTCTTCCTTTTGTGTAACTTATAAATAGACAATGATTAATTAAAACTCTATGTGTGTGCATGTACGTGTGTGTGTGCGTGTTTGTGTGTATTTCTCTTACTGTGTGTGTGTGTGCGTGTGTGTGTTTGTGTTACGTGGGTGCGT
>PDGT01000005.1:3016195-3154013 GCA_003671415.1 Megathymus violae | reverse complement strand
TGATTGGGAAGGATATTGTCTTTTGGCTAGTTCAGTTTTAACGAAAGGTATTGGAGCAACTTTGTTTTTTCTTCTATTTAAGAGTAATGAAGGATCAAAGGGTAATGCACTATGTAATTTTAGGGTGGCGTGTAGAATGTATAGTTTTCTTACAGACAATAATTTGCATTCTTTATAAAGTTCAGCAGTGGGGAATCTATAGGGCTTAAAATGCATAACTTTAATTACGCAGCGTTGAGCTCTTTCTAGTTCGAGGAATTTAGATTTGGTTGACCCACCCCAAATTGGAATACAGTATCCTATCACCGGTTTCACTAAAGTTATATAAATCTGATTTAGTAATCTTTTGGTAGCAACATTACGAAGCATTTTGAAAATCCAAGTTAGTTTCCTTATGCGGTTGTTTATGTGTGATACATGTTGGTGCCAGGACAAATGTTGGTCTATGATTACTCCTAAATATTTTGTGGATACTACCTTGTCTAGTACATACAGTTTGTGTTACTGTGGTTACCGCATTGGTGTATTTTTAGCTAAAGATCATTACTTGGTTGAGTTCTTTTGTAATTAGAAAAACATATATAGTTAGTTTTTGATGTGTCATCTAGTTTTTGATCTAGTCATTATTTTAACTATAACAGGTACTCACGATTTTTGGTTACGGCGAGACCATGATTAATATAATTATGCCACTGAATGTATTGAATATATACTGATGTTTAGGTGTCCTTTCCTGGTGTGCAATAAAAAGTATTATATTGTATTGGGTCGAAATATCGGTAAAAAAAAATCGTGAGTACCAGTTACGCAATAATATAAGTTTAAAATACCAAATGATTTAGAGTGAAGGTGCGGGTCTGTTAGGGTTGATTTAAAAAAATATTATATAGTTCAGTTCTTTTGCATTTAGGACATGAAAGTATGATATTAGGAAGATTTATGAAGCCGCCCAACGCTGCCGTAGCCCGCAGATGGTTGAATGATATGCACGGACACGTCTGGGTGAAGCGGCAAATCCTTGCGAATTCTCCATAAAGCTTATTACAACAGCAGACACCGGCGACGTTGCGAGTAATCTTCAGAAATCTTATAACTGCAAATAGAAGAATCGTCATTTCATTCCTTTTGTAATAATGTTGGTTACTTACCTTGTTGCTAAGAAGGTTCACCTTATTCCACGCAACAGAAGTGTGAATTAATGTTGAATAAGTGAAAGGATGAAGGAGCAAGGAGCCTAAATCATAGTGCATAGGTGTATGAGAGCGTTTAATATTTATTATTTTTTCTTCTTATAATATTTTATTTCTTATAATATCTTATAAAATAGCTTGCGATTTCAACATTCACATACTATTCCATTCTTGCTTAATAATCGAACAAAATCCATAATATTTCTTTTTCTTATTTTTTTATATCAAAAACGATGTAATGTTTCCAGATCAGAGTTTCAGATTTTACCTGATGTCGGATATCCGATAACTTAATTAGTGTAGGAATCGAGATTTAATTTCGTCCGAAGTAACAGGTCGCGCGTGAATTTCTTTTTCGTAATCATTTGGATATCCAAATCTCTGCGCTGGCCGTCGTAGCTCTAACGAGTCGATGAAGTGACCCATACTATGTTAGATATACATACATACTAATTAGATAAAGTACCGCAATAAATAAACATAACGCCTTTAAAGAATCATCGTACCGACGACCGTTACTTATTTTCAAATAGAATTGTTTTTTAAGAAACAACATTGTTTGCTATTGCTAATATAAAATAACACATAAAACTGGTGCTCAAACAACGAATTTAGAACGACAAAAGTAGATCTACTCGCTCGACTCATCTCGATGTTCCCCTGGCACAGGATATAAATACGATGACGACCAAATAGGACGGAATAGAAACATCCGGTGGAGAAGGCAATAAACAATCGAATGTGTAGTCCCGTCGTTGCAACAGGATAATTACCGTCCGGTTATTTTTTCTCATTTTCTACTCGAAGATTAAGTAAGCAAACTAAAAACCCATCACATCCGATATGTAAGTAAACAATTTTGGTTCGGTCATTTGCCCACGTAGGAGTTTTAGGGCTGATAAAGTATTAAATTTTAATATATTTTGTTCGTCATCGAAGCAGTCGCATCAATTGATTGCATCTCCGTTCAGACAATATAATATAATATATAGGTATATTTAGTATAAAGCAGTCAAAAATTAAAGCTATTTTTACAAGAGCAACTCGCAAAATTATTTTATTTATTGTGGATATTAGCGTGAGATCACTTTGCCTTCCATAGAGTGTAAGATACATTTGAAATTTATTAAAAAATATAAAGTATACAATTGTTTACAATAATACTAAAAAATTGAGTATATAATTCGCAAGAAACATTTTTTCCCCCTTATGTTCTTCACTTAGGATTTTAACATAGAATCCTTCGCCATTTTCATTATTAAATTAAGTTCGTCGAAGATTCTTTTTTGAAAACCCATACCGAAAATACGAACTTTTAAAATCGGCATAACGGTCATTTGAGGAAATGATTCAATCTTAATAATGTTCTCACTTTTTTATGACAATTCAGAAAATTCTTTTCACAATATTTCTAATTGACTTCAAAATCTTTACACTCGTATAGAGTGACGGCCGGATTTACTTGTACCTATCATTGGCTGTGTTAGAAAGAAAGTTGAGCCGTTGCCATTAATGTTATATATATTTTTTGTATTAAATCACTTTCCCTTGCCACTTCAACAGCGTAACATAATTGATACAATTATGATTATATTACGACGCTGTAGACCAGTTTGTAGTTGGTTGGACCCTGCTTGTCCAGAAGTGTCCCGGATTCAGTTCCCTACTGGTACTGACATTTATTTAACAAGTAATATTTGTTTTCGTGTATATCGTCTTATTTATGTATAACCATGCCACCAGCACACAAGCAATGCTAATGAGAGGTGTAAGTGTGTGAGCGTTTAATTATTAATTCCATTGGAATCCGTTTTAGTACCGGGCTAAATACAGGCACGCTAGACATAGCACGCCTAATCTAGCTGCAAGTACTGGTTGATCAGAATCAACACTCACTACAGATAGTAAGTATTATTAATAGCAGAATGAGTTTTGATAGTGATCGACTTGAAACTTTAGTCGTTGGAAATTAACTTGGAAGATCTGGATTCCAATTCAGCATACATTTCTTTTTACAAACTACAAAACGAAAGCTGCATGCACAAATTCCATGTTTTTCAATGGATATTTACTGAAATTTGAACATTAGGTATGGTGTAAATATAGATTATTTTTGTTAACAACATCGCTCTCCATAAATACCGTGATTGCGATGTTCTATTGCGGCAATTTGACACAAAATCTAGTTGCTGTCACGTTATCTGGTATCTTACTGAATCACTGACGTCCCAAATATGCTGAATGGGGGCTATTATCAAAACTGCTTTGTGTCTATTAAGATCTAGTCATAATAGCGCTAATAGCATTAATCTGTAAAAGTGAGAAACCCATGAAATCAACATAGGAATTAGCACAGAAAAAATACACGCACGACATACGGAAATTTAATTCCTTAAAGATCCTTTATGATGCCGCTGCATCTATTAATCACAAAGTAAAACTATCAATTGGTAGCGAATAAGTAATTCGATACATGACACAGTTAATCCCACTGCTAGGTTCGGGTCTCCTTTTACAATGAGAAGGGTTAAGGCCATAGTCTGCCACGCGGGTTGCGGGTGGCATGGACATACACAATTATCACATGACAAACACCCATGACCCGAGAACAAACATTTATCTGTCACATAAATATCTGCCCCGGCCGGGAATCGAAGCCGGGACCCCACGCTCGGTAGGCAGGGTCACTACCAACTGGGCTACGGGGTCTGAGGGCTGGGGGTATAATTGATTTGTAATACGCACATAAGTTGAAAAATTAGATGTGCATGCAGGATTCGAACTCGCGTATCCCGTGCAGGAGATCGATGTTCAAACCACTAGGCTATCACTGCTACAATATATAATAATGCAATAATGTAGACATAATAATACCCTGTACCGAAGTTTCCTTTTAGACCTCGTATAACATATACGAAGTTGTTTACATGTACCCTCATTGTGTGAGATTTTTTGAATTTACTTTGTAATCATTTTTTCTGGTTAAATGTATTGTATTATATTCTTCAAGGAAATAAAATCTAATCCAAACATAGTATAATAAACTATTTACTTGTAGTTGTTCTCTGTTTCTAATCACAAAGTTTATTTTATTACTAGCGTTACTACAAAGTTTATTACTAGCGTGTACGATGCTTACTTATTAGGAAGAATTCATAGATATCCCACTTATATTGACTGATACATTTACATATAACAATCACGAGTTTTGCTCTGTCAGGACGAGCATAAATTATAATTCGAATCACGTGCCGCGGGCGGTATCACACACACAATTATGACAGCACGAACAACGAACCGAGCTATATAGTCGTCACCGATGTCAAGTTTTACTATATCTTTTATGTCAATAGCCGACAGACTATAACAGATGCGCCCACCGGTGATAAATTATCAACGTTGCTCATGCCCCTCCATAAAATCAAAGATACCTATCACCGAGAAATAAGCCAGCCGAGAAGGAAGCGAGAACCTGCTTATTACTGCCTCTCCGACAATACAACCGACAGACGTAAAAACATTAATTATGAATTGTGCAGCGCCCATTGATCTTTAACTAAAGAAACACAGCACTCGGTAGGGTGTACCGAGCAGAAGAGATTGGCTCGGCTTCATGGATAAATTCAATTTACGACTTTATTACGACCCCTTATCTCAATTATTTTAATCGGATGGCCAGTGAATGTTGCGTGACAACTGCAATATTAGTAACAAGTCATTCGATTGAACGGTGGACTTTATGTACTGTATTTCGCACCCTTAGAATGAAAGGGATTTAACTCAACAATTGCAATTTATGGGAAATGACGAAGAAAGTTTTCAAAAATGTATAGTCTTCAGTAAATTTGAAGAGACTGATGTATGTGGTTTTTCCTTTTTCCCTTTCTCACTCATAGTTCGGGCTCTTTTTCACCATGGGGTTTTAGAGTAAGCTTTTTTTAAGTAAATTTATAGTAAAATCTGGAATTTCAAGAATTTTGAGGTAAGTCACTTTCATTCTAAAGGTGCGATTTAATCTTTTAGATTCTGACTTCAACTGCCACCCAAAAAGTGTAGAGTGTAGAAGTGACCTCCGCTCACTCCATTCTACTCTTTCACTATGCACACAACGAAATTTGTGTGTGCAATTTGAATCTCTTATTGAATAAATATTTCAAGTATGATCAAAAAAACTTATGGCATGACATTTAATGTATGCTTCAATCGTGTAATATGCAAATTGTAATATCTGTTACTAATTTAAATTGACATCTATGAATTTATTCTTTGGCCTCTTATTGCTACAGACCATAAAATTACATTATGAAGAATACGTTTGTTATGGAAATTAATGTTTATTATTTACCAATGCTTCGCTTATTATCGTATTATTGATTCCAAAATCTAATCAGTTTCAAAACGAATAAAGTTGCGTTTAATAGTGAAACAATACAAAAAAACGTTCGTGTAATTTTGGTAACGAAAAAAAATGCGAAATTATTTCTTAACGCGATGTTTTAATGTTGATTTTACTTAGTATAAAATGTATTAACATTCACTTCACTAATAATACAAATATACATCAAAATCCATTTCATATAAAACTTGTTTCATGTAATGTAATACAGAGTATCATTTACAGTTCTTTACAATCGATGATGCTATTTTTGTTTGATCTCTTACATAAAAACATTTTATCGATTGTGAGCCGAAACAAACGAGATAACGAGATAGATGTCTATAAAGACAACTGTTCTTTTACATTTTGATGTAAAGGTACCCTGAAATGATTCATTTTCGACGCCTTATTATACATACAATTTTATTTTTACTTAAAATATAATAAAATAGTGATTGTTATACTTTTTCTACTATACTAAATTTAGTATTTATTGAGTTTCATGTTTTAATCGTAATTATAACAATGAAATAATTATGTAAGTGAATTTATCAGTTTAAAGTTTCCCGGACGCTTTCATCTCCCAATTATAGGTACCTAGCCGTGTAGATACTCTAAATAAATGCGGCATTTTCGTTAACTGTAGTACGTACGAATAAAAGTTAAATCTACCAACGTAAAAATTAATTCAACCGCTATGCTAGCAACGGATTTGATACCCATACGTACCCACAACAAATAAGTAGCCTGCAACTTAAAATATCATAGCTGCGCCGTAATGCTTTTGATAAAAGAAACAATTTGTTCCGAATTGACCGCGTTCAAACGTCTGCCTGATGGCCCATGATCGGCTATTCATGGCCACAAATATAACAATTTTTTACCTCGAACCACGCGGATACGCGATGCCGCGATAAAGAAGAAAATCCATTAGTCATCCCATTATGATCGAGACAAGATGGCAAGTTCCGTCACACACATCACATTACGTACATTAGCGATATTCAGTGTGTAATTATTTGCTCGTTGTCGGTGATTGATATTTTATTCAATCGAGTTCTATTTAATCGATTGCTTTCAATTGCCTAATTCTCTTATTACCTAAATTATTGTTTTATTTTCATGGACAGAATCGTAAATTTGCCGTTATAGGGATGTCTAAATATCATAAATATAATAAAAATAAAGACATCAATCACGTTTTTTTCCGACTTTTTATATTGGTTATTTTATACGAGAAAGTTATTGTCATAATGAAGAGTAGAGGATATTAGATATTATAAAAATATAAAAATCTTTATACTTTTATTCGCAGAGCCTTTTATTGTATATCTTATTTCACTGCTTTTTCTATTTTTCTATACTACGATTGGACGTTGATTTTTCAAGTCCCTTGACTTTTATTAAGATTAAGGGCGAAAATGGAAAATTGTCGTCAAAATTTACTTCTTATAAAATTAAAAGCTACAATCTGAAAATATTAATCACAGGTAAAGCCTTTCAGTTATGCCGGTTTCCTCCCGATGTTTTTCAAGCAAATAAAGTAAAAATACGCACACAGGTTCGATTAATTAGGGATACCTGCATTAATTTATTCCAGGACCTTCGTGCGAGACACCGACATTAAAACTAGAGGTTGGAAAATAACAATCTATACTAAAAATACAATTCTTACTGATCGCTTTCTGTACATGAACTATATATGAGAAAAAACATTATTACGGGCCTTTATTAACGCAATAGAACACAACACAATAGTTGTTACAATTTTTGTCTGTATGTCTGTTTACATGTGTGTTTGTTCCCGCTAATCTCAGAAACGGCTTAACCGATTTCGTTCTGGTTTTCACTAATGTATTGCAGCAAGCGTCACTTAAAATTTAAAGTTTGTGTCATTGCAATCCGTCCATAAATAAAGTTATATTTTAATATATGTATTTCTAATTAACAGAACGAGAAAAACCCAGAAATATGCAGATGCTATCTTTAAGCGTAAGGTAGTTTTTCCGAAGCGAAGCGAGGGCATTTACTAGTTAATTAATATAATCTTAAACGTTCATAAACAATATTAACGTTTAAATATTGGTATCTATTAATTCGTAGAATTTTGTTCCTGCATAGCCTACAACTTTCAATCGTACAATCTAAATACAGTTCCACCTGCAAGTAGCTCAGTGCCGTATAAATAACAAGATATACGGACGTGCAGGTACTCACTAACAGGTTTTGTTACAGTTTTTGCTCGGCCAGCGAATGGAAACGTGAAATATCACGTCAAATCACGGCACCGACAGGCGTTTGCTTGCATTCGATCGAAACGAAAACTAAATCTGGTGGAAATAAACTTATCCGCAAACTTCCGTGTATTAGAAATACTGATACGTGTATAAATACTGGGTGGTTTCATATTTTAATTACATACCAGCGATGCTGCAGTATGTAAGAAACAATTTGTATTTTTTACTACCACGGCATGTATTTGTTTTAGGTGACTTCGATCAAGTTTGTTGGGACAAAATCTATACATTAATATGTGAATTGAAAACTTGGTACTTTTTTCTCCTCTGTCTGTCATCCGATTTTTTTTTCTTTCGGTATCTATTAACAAGGTTTAGTGTTATCTGTACAAAAAAGAATTCACTATATACAAATAGGCAAAGACAAATTAGTTAAATACTTTTTTCTCCTGTGTTAGTAATTTGTTGTTTTTTTCAAATAAATCAAAATTATTTAGACTCGTGTTCACTCAGCTTATTAAAATACCCATAGAAGCTTAATAATAATAAATGATACGCTGTATAACATGGAAAGATTAATGATATGCAAATTTTGACTACATAGATACATTATACTGCAGTGATAATGATCATAACAATAAATTAAATAAATCTAGAACTGCGTCTTTCAAGCTAGTTCTGTGAGGCGCAATGTAATTGTGACATTATCTGTGAATATCTGTGCATAGATGTGTGACCGACATACCGAATTTCCAACGGCGTAAGTTTTTGAAACCAGTACGCAATTTGAAAGGACTAAAGAAAACAGAAATGCCACGCGTCTTAAGCTTGGGCACGACCTCATTCATGAAAGGGAGACAGCTGTGTTGTAAGTAGTATGTTGGTCGCTATACAGTCCATATATAAATGTCAGCATGGTTTGTATGTCTCTTGTCCTGGGTACTTTGTATAGTTCTATGCAATGTCGTAATTTTGAGGCGCTGAGGAAATAGCTACAGGAAATAAAAAATAGCTACGTGTATGTTATAGTTTACATACATATAAAAATACAAAAAACTTGAGCCTAAACTATTTAAATCTTTATATCGTATTTATACAAGTATATCCGTAATTGATAACTAACTCCACCAAGCTGGTCTAGTGTGGATTGATAAAGGGTTTGATAACCAAATAATGTGTCGGAAGTTTTTATATCTACCGAAGGTCTTCAACACGGCTTAACGACAACTAACTGACAATAACAATCGGGCCTACAGCTGAACGTGCCATACAAAGGACACCCGACAAAAAGCGGTCATTCATCCAATTACCGTCAGCGCTCACAATTGTTTCTGAGTCTTAGTCCAGTCGAAATATGACCGCTTCTGCAACAACGTATATGTAATATGTATGTATATATGTATACATATATTTTTGGGGAATTAATCAAGTACAATACTGTACAAATGTTACACTGCTTAAATCGTAGAATATTTAAAATAATAAAAAAATAAAATTCGTTGTATTTTTGTACTATGTCGCCGTCAAACATCTATAAAAGGCAAACAATAGACATATAGACCATAAATTAAATTGACGTATCGAGCCGTTAAATATAACGAGGCGTCCGTTGCGGATTAATCTCACAATGCGACAATAATGCGACTGTGTCGTGAAGTATGACACTGGACGGGGTCGAATCGCGGCTTAATCAGCGTTGGCAGCGGGGCGGGCGCCGCGCGGAGTTCCATCACGCGGGGATAAGCGGCAATTTGTCAATCACCAGCGTGAATGCCTTACAAAAGCTTTCAATAAATGCCACGTGCCTAGCTGCCCCGCTGCTAACCGCGTTGCCAAAACTATTCATAATGTAGGTAACTAACAACGTTGCGAATCCGATTTTATTACTCATTAGTAACTGTTTCGCTCTGGGAAACTTTGTTTGTACGGTCACAAATAGTAATCGAATCCTCACTTTTGTCATGCGTTTTATAATTTTTCCTCAATGTCACACACCTAAACCTTTCTCGTGAATCAGCCTATTCATTGGTAAAAACCGTATGAAAACTCGTGTGTGCTTTTTAAGATAGTCGCATTCAGACAGAGTGACATTTTTCGAAAGTTAAAATAATTTTTCAAATAAATGCCGTAGTTCCGAAGGCTAACTTCCGCATACACACAAATTCACAAAATTGGAACTTTATTTTTATTACGTGAATATAGATATACAATCGATATGAAAACTACAACTGAATGTAACAATGCTGACGTTCGCAAAATGTTGATTCAATCGAGTTTCATTATATAATATACTGTTTTTCTGTTCTCCGTTCCAAATATACTCTCATGTTGACTATACTAAATAAATATTTATGGCAAAATATCATGCATCCGTAATTCGATATAGTTTCTGCGCTATTTTTATTTCGTCCCGTTTCATCAACATTTATATCCAGTGAACAAACCGTTATCCCATTTATGATATTGGCTATGTATAGATAGATTATGTTGAGAAACAATGGCTGTTTCTGTATCTTAGTTTTTATGATTAAATCAATTTAACATTTATTTGTTCCAACATAATTTTGATAACTCCCCTTCACCTAAACTCACTTAAGTCAATATGAATACGTTCCACACCCTTATTATTTCCAAATATTGACGTAGTCTTTAAATCTTTACTGATGAGATATGAATCTTCAATTAAGTAAAACCTAACGATACATATAGATTTACATCGATATCGTATTGAATAAAGCTTTACAATAGTGTTTCAATGATTTTATTATATTGTATAATAGACTACAGAGCCCGCAAATACAAATACCCGTGTCCAATACGAAAACGATATCGCCGCTGACATGCACAATGTGAACGGCGCGATCACTACATAATTCATACAATCGACTAATGTATCGATATTATATTATGATAATATCATCGTACGACAAAATATCGCATATTACATTGTAAAATGTCGCCTACACCGAAACTTCGCGTTAAGGTAAAATTTAAACTGATCTACTTTCACAATGAGAGACAGGTTACGGCCAGTCAGCCACACTGGTCAAGTACGGATTGGCAGACTTCACATACCTTTGAGAACATTATGGAGAACTTTCAGATGTGCAGGTTTCCTCACGATCGTCTCCTTCACGAAAGCAAGTGATGATGAATTTGTAATACGCATATAATTTGAAAAATTAGAAGTGCTTAAATTAGAACCCACGTTTCCTTTGCGGAAATCATCTTGGGTCCTTTCTTATGGATCTCAACTTTGTACTACCTGATACTATACGACGGTAATCTGATTAGCTACAACCTTCGTTTTAAACCCAAGCCATGGAAGGTTAAAGAGAGTCAGTTAAGAAGCGGTTTTTTTGCTTCCATTTTCACTGTTATCATGTTGATACCGCACCTGGTATGCCGTGTTTGTGTTAGTATAAAAAAATAGTTTTTTATAGCAATTTTCAGTGCAGTGTTCCATGGTACTAGTATTTGTATATCAGGTTAGTGTACCAAGTCTCTGCTACTGTGATATCCCTATTTTGTGCCCCCTCGAAAGAGTAACGTTAATTAGTATTATTTAGAACTAGTGACCAGCCCTCGTTTCACTTCCAGGATCATAACCGTTATGTTTACTAATCGTACCTGCACTTAAATATTGACATTATTTTTTTCCGGACGTTTCATGCTTACTCCATTTGAATATTTTAGCTGTTGCTTTTGAGGGCTTTAAATTAGATATTTGTATGTTTATTCATCACATAATCAAAAAAGCAATATAAAATATTAATTACTAATATTTGAGCAAAACTTCCATGCTAAATTTTGTCTTACCTACGGTTTCAGATAAATTTCCCATTATTAAAGATATCATTGATAAATGGCCCACAATAAAAGTATGCCATGTATGTATCATCAAATCTGTTTAATGATTTCCGCATCATACATGCAAAGACAGACAGACAACCTGCCAAATAGAAAGACGGAAGAATAAATGTTTCGGTGTCTATAGCGAGAACAAAACTTGCCTATATTATATGAATAAAAAAACATATATCTTTAGGATTATTAACAGATTCGGTTCAGGTACAGTTCAAGTCGTATTATTGGTGTAGATATACAGATCATACGGATACATAATTTCAAGCATGCAAACAAAAATGATGTCATTGATGAATACGAGACCTATTTGCATATTACTTATTTACACCTACGCGAATTGTAAATTTTAATCTTTAGATATGTTTATGGGCCTAGCGTCTATCTTGTTTGCTGATCAGTGCTCACGCTGATATATATATATATATATACGCTGTGAAATAAAACTTTAAATATGCGGGAGTAATTTATATTAATTACAATGTTGGTACGTCTTTTAATGATCGTGTAGCGTTTAAACAACTGGCTGGATTAAAAACATCATATTTCTATTAAGACATTTGTTTACTCGTGATGAAGACGATGGTTCAAAACTACGGAACGATCTTATAGGTGATCTGCAGTCATTAGATAATAAATAATTTATTTATAAACCATAACTATATACATTACAAAATATGTATTTGATTTTCACTGTTATATATACAATTTTGATACACGTATACTTTGTAATTACTTAGGGGTATCAGTTTCATTACAGCAATTCTTTTGAAATCGAAAGAATATATTTATTGATTTTTTTGTTTTATAGCAATTTCAAAATATGTATTCTTTCCATATTTTCAAATTGCATCCTTTTTCTGATTCCAATCCTTATAAATTTACCCAAGACAAACTATTATAATTTTAGGAAATATTGGTCCATCCTATTGAGAATAATAATTCAATAAAAGGAACATTGCCGACTATTCGCATAATAAGCAATTACCGAATAAAATTAAAAAGTTAACATTGTAAAGCACTTATATTATGTTATTTATTTTTGTATTATAAAACCATGATCGACGAAATCGAATGTATTGTGGGAAGGGAAGGTGGAGATTGCGCTTTAAGTGGCAAGGACGCTCCTTGCGAATGATTTCTGATATTTTTATCCTCGTAAATTTCTAGAACTATTTTAATTTGTCTGATAGAGCCAGACGCCCCGAATCAAAAAATCGATTCTAATTAAAAGGTCAAAAGATACTGCCATTCTCCGAAATGAATTGACTTTGTGTTGTGCACGGGATATACACCGAAAACAAACAACACTTGCAATGGTCTTTTTAAGGCTCACATTAATTTAATAATAATAATAATAAGTCATTTATTGCCAGAACATAGTACAAGCATAGGTGGTACATAAAACATTATCGTATGTTCTGCCTCTTAAGGCATGCAAATTAAAATATATTAATTAAAATTTATAATGTGGCTGTAATGATAATAACAATCCTAAAATTACGTCAACCGGTTGCCATTCCTTCAATATATCAAATAATAATGTAATACACAGATCCATTAAATTATGTGTTGAATATGGTACTGTATTATCTTAAGTTATATTGGTATTTTAAATTTAATTACAGTGTGATTTACTTGAAGATAATGTTATATTAATTAATTGATCAATAAAGGTAAATTATTTTTAATGTTAACTAAATTAATGTATCTATTTTCGATTACATTCCTGGTGTTTGTTTTATATAGTGAAGTCTTAGCTCCTCTAAATATTTAGAACATTTTATGTTACATAATTTTATATCCGTTATATTTTTTTTAATATTTGAAATCTCGATATTATTGGAAATACCAATTCATTGTTATCATTATATCATCACCTTTCATAACTCGCCTAACCTTTTGTACACCGTTCGTAACTTAAAACAAGTGTTAAATAATTTTAATCACGAATATATAATTTTGAATATTGTTACATGCATGCTGAACTGGAACCCAGATCTCTCGAGCTGGACACGCGACTCAAAACAATTGACTATCACTGGATAGACTGAACGCTCTCTCATGATGTCATTAAATGATCATATCATTATAATATAATAACAATCAAAATTGTTATGATTGCCTGCCGCATCGTGTACTCGTACGTGTTTGTGAGCAAGATGAAGTGAAGTATAATAGCGTTACAGTCACGATATGCTTAGAATACATTTATTAGCTCACCTCGCTTCTTATGCCGTTAGTTCGACGACCTAAATCACGTAGGTACTGTAAGAACACGATCGATAATAATGAATGGACTTAATAGCTTAACTACCTTTCCGCGTTTCCCTTTCGCAATGAAACATTTTTTTGGTTGGGCTGGATCTTGTGGAAAAACTTTTAGGTGTGGTACTTTGTTATGGAATATCCATGATCTAATCGTACGCGTTTTAGACTATAGAGACCATATCGATGAATTTTTTTTTGAGATCAGGAGTTTATGCCAACGTATAAAAAAATATAGCAAGGCTTTTTAATATTTTTGTATAATTGACCGTAAAACAGAAAGTAAGATATTTTAATCATCATTATCGTATTCATGTTATTGTTAATATAATAAATATTATTTCTTTTTATTCAATAATAATTTATTGGGCAATAACAATTTATCGCCCATCATATCAGATCGACGAGATGAGTTAAACTCTACCAATAATAACATTTAGTTAACATCAACATTACGTTACAATTACTTTTCCCAAACTATATTTTGGGCATATTTTACTTGACATCGTAAATTTTTTGTTTTCTTGCTGTTAATTATTGATACTTTTTGTTGACAAAAGTCTAAAAAACATTAAAATTTATATAATACTTAAGAGAAATAATCAAGAAGATATGCTAATAGATACGTTGTTATAGACAAATAAAAATATTAATTCTATGTACACTACACTACACTAATATAATATTAAATAATTTTATTAAATAAAACAAAATATTAAACAACGTTTTAAACAACACCAAAAGTTTTCTATGATGTTATTATATCTTGGGAGTAAGATTAAATGATAAGCCGGTTGACTACAAACGGCAACCCTAAGGCTACTGAACCGCTAATATCGCGATAATCGTCACAATTGTTCAAATTTAATGTGTTCAGTTTTTCTCGCGTGATTATAGTGACGGAAAGTTAATTTGGTATTCGGTACATTTCTCACGGTACCTGTTTCACAAATGACACCAGTTATATCAGACGTTAAGGCAACATTATTAACCGAAACACTTAATTATCAACTGGTTTGAGGAAGGCACGACCAACGGGATGCTTTATAACTAACAGTGCGTCCGACATTTAGTACCTACTTTTAGGCACTTGTATCCCCTCAAGAGAACACAGTACAATCAGTTATTCTTTAATAGACACAACATGCAAATGAATATATACAAACATTCGAGAATCAAAGGATCAGGATTTCAATATAATTGTACGTTTTACCACTTCTATCCATCTATCTATATTGCCACTTACCCTCAAAAGAGGTTGTATGTGTTTGACCGATGGCTGTTATATTAATTTTATACTTACATAACTGTATCTGACTTTTATCGATAGAACTATGTTTGCAAATCACAAAACTCTTCAATCAGAATTTTTAAAATGTTGCCGTCATTTTTTTAAGTATTTTTTTACAACACACCAACCCGATAACTGTACCTTGTGAAACTCCGGAGTTTATGTTATTCCTGGCAAAGAAAGCGTAGGATCATAGTGAGATTTGTTACACACCGTGTGAACGCAATATCACATATTCCAAACAAGCTTTGTAGAAAAAACGTAAACGTGCTATTAAACATATATTATATATTTTTAACATATAAATTGCTTTTTATAGTCCATTACAATTCATTTCTAGATTTAAATAATGTTCTTACCGAGACATTTGATACCATGTTTTATTTAAACTGGCAAATTATTCACAAAAATCAAATAGGTACTGCATTATATCTCTCTTCGTAAAACCTGCAACTTGTGCAATTGGGTGAACGTAAATCTGTTATTAGCACAATAGAGAGAGTTTGTAGGTAAATCAGTGAAATAAGGTGACACCTACTCCGCGTGACTCAGAGAACATCTGGTGTTGTGCAAACTTGAAACCGTCACCCGTTCGCCTAGTCGCTACTGTTTGCTGGGGATGTGTTGTATATTTTGCTTAGAATAAACATTGGAAGCATTGGAATATCCTACCTCGCAAGTATTCGATATTCCAAAACATTTTCATTTTTAAAATAATGTAATTTGTAAACTATTAAAAAACGAATTCAGAATCCTGCATGAACCGCTAATTTTTCAAATAACGTGCTTATTATGAATTAATTATCACCTGCCTCGGTGTAGGAATATATCGTGAAGAAACCTGCATGCCTATTACATCTCCATAATGTTCACAAAGGTACTATGTACTGTCTGCGAACCCGCAGTCGCCCACCATGGCGGACCATAGCCTTAACCGCTATCATTGTGAGAGGAGACCCTAGCCCAGCAGTGCGACAATATGTGTTGGAAATGATATCAAAAAGGTTTTAACATAAGTGTCTGGCCATGTAGTTTACTTCTTTTGCTGTATACGTTCCTATTTTAAGATACAAAATAAAACAGTCGTTCGTTGAAAGTCAACCTTTTGAATTCATACTAAAAATAAAATTAAAAAAACAAAAGATGTCCTCCTGAAAGAATGTGCGTGAAAAGAATTAAACTTTTACACTTCGACCCACACTTAGTTAAAATGGTGGACTAATAGTGTAATTAAATTAAAATAATAATGTTTATTTGGACTTCGGTTGACCGTCGAGATTTCTGATACGATACGCCCCTGGCTGGCAGATTAATGTGCAACATAATCACTATTATAATATAAGTAAATGATCTTAATTTCAGATTCTGCGACTCATATAACATACTCATATTTATATGACGTACATAACCTAAACTCTTAAAGCAAATATCTCGACGCCTTTGCTTGATCATATTAATTACTATTTTAAACAGCATATTTTTCCCCCAATATTTAATAACCTGGACATACACTTATTGTTATGTTTCCATATTACTGATACACAAATTTCTCACTTTCGTTATTACATATTTTGGTTTCAAAGAAAACCTTTAGCATTTAGCAACAATAATACCGCAACAATGAGATATTCGACAATTTATTCCATTAATCCGGGTGATACTCATTGGCATATTGATGCCTTAGGGAAAACGAGTAATTGAGTTGTTGGAACCCAGAGTAGTATTTTGATAATACAGTGGCGTTTAGGATACCGGAATACTTAAATTGAAAACCGATTGAACATCTTTTCTATTATATATCAGTAACAAAACAAATGTAGATTTGTCGCGACTGCTTAAATTGTCAATAACATTCTCATTCATAAAATACGTTGTGATTTTAAATGATTGTAAAATCTCATCTCAATGTAGATGATCCTGAGAGAGCGTATGAGTTTTGGCGTAGAACGTGAAATGTGGAGTGGAACGACGCCGTTGAGCCGGTCACCAGATCGATACTTGATATATCGCGGTCTGAATATGAATAATATATCTTTATCTTGATTCAAGGTATGATAACAGATGCTCTTTTTGTCGAACATTCAAATATAAACAATTGTAGCCCCACTTGAATGGAGGAGGTGATAATATAGTAATTAAGGACGGACACAGACCTAAACGAGATGCCTGTTTGTATAATTTGAACCAGACTATAACTAGCCCTTAAATGGGTAGTGTAACCTTATATTTTATATGTATTTTAACCAATTAAAAAATAAAGCTTTAAAAAGCTACCAAACACGATATTGTCACTATATACATTTAGTACTTGTAAATATTTATTTAGATGGCAGTGACTATATTTTATGTTGTACTAAATGAATAAAATGAAATAAAAATATTATTAATTAACATGATACATTGGGAACACATAAAAGCATGTAAAAATACAAATGGCCGATTTTCCGAACTAGTAAATAATATAACGTAATATTGACATGGGATCCTTCAAGAAGCGGGTCTATCATTTCCTTCGAGGCCGACAACGCATTGGTGACGCCCCTGGAGTTGCTAGTGTCCATGGGCGGCGGTGAACACGTACCATCAGGTGACCCGTCTGCTCGTTTGCATGCCCAAGGCATAAAAAAAGAAAATATTATTCCAGATGAATGTATGTATGTAATTTAAAACTCAGTAAAGGATTCTTAAGGAGAAGTTATTTGTCAAAAAATAAAAATAAAAACATGATTGTAAACACGATTCGAGATCATTATATATATCCGATATATATCAAATTATTTTTTATTATATATATCAAATTTTATATTATTGAGTAAATTTTTGCGTCTGTTACTGTATTTCTACTTCCCAAATATAGATGGCGTTGGAGTAGGGTTAAAACATACTGCCTAATAGTAAGTTATAATCCATAAATGGCAACACTTTTGCCGGCATTAATGTCGCCTGTCGTTTCAGAAAAATTCTGTTTTTTAGTTTTATAAATGTTTATGTAATATATGTTGTTTAGTTGAATTTGCCTGATCTAGAAGAAGATTTTATGTTTTGGTTTCATTTGTCTGATGTTAAGTACCTAAATAAATAACACATTAAAAACATTTATGTATATGTAATTAGTATACATAAATAATACAATAAAATAATAATATGGCTTTCATACAAAATGGATATATATTAAACTTTTGATATATATCGGATACCTATCATAAGTATCCGATATTTTGATATTTATAATTTTTCAAACCCTGATTGTAAATATCTTTCTTGTGTAACTTGTCGGTAAATATCTGTATAAAGTCCAAAAAGTTTCTAATTATTATCTATTTGCATGTTAGGTTACCATTTTCTCCAAAAATTACTCCGAACACAGTATTCATAACGTAATACCAAAGATTAGCAGCAATGTTATTTTTTCGTAAGTTGTGCAGAGAAATCGTATTGCAATTGACAGCAGTCACGCGATTGTTGACTAAAATACGTCGTAACGTTTTCCTTTAGAATAGATTTTAGTGAATGTATCTTACATGTTTTGGTACCTACCCTCTTTTGCCAAACGAATTGAACGAAACTTTATTGTTCGCAATTATTGACGTACAATCCATGATATTGTATTATTAGTCATCAGTGTTAATAGAATACCTTAAATTGAATAACAATTGACGTAGTTTAAGTCACTCTTACCCTTGAAAATAAATTTGAAATGCTTCGTGTAGGTACGATAGAAACGAACGTATAAAAGTAGAACATTTATGCTTTACCTTTTACTGTCGTGCGATTCAAAACAGTTTTCAAAACTTACGCTATTTTAAAGGAGAATTAATGAAAGAAACTCCTTTGCACGTGTTTTAAAACAATATATTTGAGTATAGTCACATTTTCTATCTTGAGCAGAACTCAGCCAGTCTGCCATAGCTGGTAATTCTATGCGTCATACCTTGCCACATCACATATAAAATATTTTATGACACATAAATAGTTCGTATTTTATTCGATAGAAAACATGTGTTGCGTATATAGAAATGCCGGAATTAGTATTTCGAATATGCACTTTCCTAACGGAAGATTTATCGCCTAACTTCATCTTGTTGAAAGAATCGTGACGCTGCGCGCGCGCATCTTAAAAACACTTTATTTGCAGTTAGTATTAATATGAGCTGACAATACTAAGGATTGTACTAGTGAAAATTAGTACAAGTGAAAATTCTTCATAAATTAATATGAAATAAATATTAACAGATATTCTTGAGTACATCGTGGCAAAAATTAAATCGTGCGTGTGTGAAAAGATTATGTTACGTAATGTTATACAGAACAAGTCGATAAAACTGAAATCGAAGATTTATAAAATAGAGATATTCTAAACATTGAGTATACCCAAACAGTCAGTACGATTCACCATTTTTCTAAATTCAATACAATTGAATGATTACTAAGGAAGATTCCGTTGATGAGCCATGACAGGATGATTCTATATTCCACAACAAATAGTTGCGTTGAGGAACTAGTGCTGCTATTTGTCACGCCTCGTTTATGTCGCAATTCGAATAACAACAACAAAATTTAAGGTTAATTTAAAAAGAAAGATCTATCATAGGAACGTATCTACGTGCCTAAATCACTATTTACGGGAAAAAAAAATCATACGAACGTATCTACGTGCCTAAATCACTATTTACGGGAAAAAAAATCATAGGAACGTATCTACGTGCCTAAATTACTAGTTACGCGCCTTCTTTGCTTCTGCAAATATGATTATAAATCAAACCATTTTTACTCATTTTAATCAGCCTTTTTATATTTTATTTATTTTTACCCTATACATCTAAACCTTCCTTGTAAATGAAAATTCAAACAGAACTTTTTGAAATTGTCGCGTTTAGACATATAGACAGAAACCTTGTTTTATATTATGTAATGATAATTACCTTCCAATAATATAATTTTTAAATATTGTCCAATACGTTAAAGCGGTGAAAGCACAAAAAATACCATTATTGTAATGACTCTTTTATTCAATCTCATAAATATAAGAGGAACATAAATATAAGAGATCATTTCTAACCTTAGTCAATACATCATATCTTCACAAGAAATTGGTAAATTGGAAACTTTAAAGTATCCAGGTAACCTGAAATTTTATTAAATTAATATTAAAATATTATGTTAAGAACAATTGACTACATAATTTTAAGAATCGCATTAATAATAGATATTAATTACACTAATATAGTACAATATACTATTATATTAATAACGCAAATTTCCAAACATCTTGTCATATAGGGCTTTAACTCACATTCCCTACATACTACAAGATATGCTTGTCACGCCTTGTTCCTTTACTTTTATTCCTTGGACTTATTTTCGTTACTTTTCACATTTATCCTATCCGGTCTTAACCCAAGTTCCGTCCTGCCGCATCTAATTTTGTTTACTTATTTTAAGAGCCATTCGTCCAAGACAACATTGTATAGGATAGGTCCCATACATTAATATAAACATGGTATAAATAACGACAAATTAGGACAATACCAGTAAAAATTGCGTAGGGAATTTTATTTGCATCAACTTTTTACTATAGATTTATGTTTGTGATATGATTGTAATTTTATGAAGGCGTGTGAGACCTTCAACAAGTCTCGGTTAGTTGCACTCGCCAGTTCCGGTCTATCTCTGTTTAAACATAAAGTAGTGGAGATGCGCTATAACTCGAACAATCATGATCTAGAAACGGGACGAGACGTTATTACACTGATCAATTCAAATATCAATAGACTGCAAACCTGGCTACATACAACTTTTCGCAAGAGAAAACGTAAAGTACAGTAATAAAGCAATTTTCATTCGTTCAGATCACATTACCGCAACATAACACTTAAGACAATCCACCTCCGCGTCGAGTCCAGCTAAGTCAAGCATTAATGAAAGTAATCAGACTAGCCTCGACCTCGTTTGTACAGAGAAACCTGGTATTAAGAGAATGAAGTCACGTGAAAACTAATTAATCTCTGACCTGTTATCATTAACGTCGTAACTAATATCTAAGAGCAAGTGATATTCAATGAACTTGGATTATTCAAATGTGTTCATGTACGTACCTAAGGTTTATGTTTGTTAAGAAAATAAGGTTGTGTAAAAAATACCCAAATTGAATAAATTAAAATACTACATAGGTGTTCTTACAAAAAAACAAATCCTAAGGAAATTAGACTTAACGTTTGTCGGCGCGCTTTTGCTGTAATAATTTTTTAATTTGCTTAGACAAATAAAAAGTATCATTGGTTAAAAGAAACCTTAAAATGATATATTTTTAGAAATAATAACTAATCTTGAATTATATTAAAATATATTATTAAAATATTGGTACCATAAAAACTAACGTACCTATAAAGTATAAAACACAGCTAAATAAAGCTCGCAAACGGTTCTCCAGGCAAAGGATGCAGACATAGCTGGTTTAATGCTCTGACTTTTAGTTTAACCTATAACGTAGAATATCAGCAGTTTAAACGAAGTACTGCAGATTCAACGCAAAGTTTTTGCTTATTGTGTCTAACGCGGCACCGGCTTCTTTGCTACAAAGAAGAATACCTAAAGAAAATGTTAATTTAAATATCATCGTAAACGATTCAAAAGACGACAACTCGGCATTTTATTTCATCTTATTATTGTAACAAGAAGAAATAATAGACTAATAATATTTCTTAATGTAATATGTTCGAATCAAAAGTACCGTAATACAAATAGCTCAAACTTGTAAATATTTCAAGTATTGTTTAAAAATTATATTTACGTGAATAAACCGTATTTTTAATAGTAATTACAATAAATTAACTGTGTGAATAAAAGTAGTAATTGATACTCATACGTAACTAATCAAATCGAGTAACTATTTAATCCAAGTACAATACTTATTTTTTTTTAGTTTGGGGAAAACTACATAATTTGATTTTATTCGCAATTCTGAAACTTTTTGTGAAAAATCTTGTGTACTTTATGAACTTTATACTATAGATAAAGTGATATTTGCAATTATTAGATCGATTTTCAATATCTGAAGTTAACAAAATACGAATTACGTATATGATGTAAAATCGAATATTATTTTCCAGACAGAATTTAGAAGTTAATTCCGAAGTTTATTCAAAATATTATTTTATGGTTCCAAAGGTATTTCAGAGATGGATTCAACTTTTTTTTTATTTCCTTTACAAAATAATGGTTTTAATGTCATGGATATCAATGTTGGTTATGCACGTGTAACAAATATCGAATATAAGAAACCTATCCGAATGTAAGACAAAAAAGTGACGGACGAGTGCCGATCGAACAACACGTAGTGAATTCGTTTTGATGACAAAGAATATAAATTTAAATTTTTTAGTAATAATACGAAAAACATACAGTACCCAAATACTAGCACAATGTCTTATTTGGTCCAATTATCATTAAAAAAATGTAAGCATGCAAAAACTTTATCATTTGAAATTTTTGGAAGCATTCAATTCACAAGTTATCTATAGATATATATACTTAATAATCTATGATCAGAACTTACACGGATTTTTTTAATCCTCAGATTACACTTGGTCGCATTGGCTTTCGGCAGCATAACCCGCAACACAAGTATCTAACAAATAATTATATGGGTATAGAGTGCCGCCCCTATCTTTTATTCCGAGTTTCACCGCTTTATTAATAAGGTGCCTGTATTCTAAATTTCGTTTACATAGGTAAATTTACCTTAATCGAGTAAAATTACTGTGACATACGGGTAAACTTACGAACAGAACGAAACAACAATTTGTCTAGTGGAGCTTAGAAATATGATTAAATTGAATCACGACATTATAGCGCAAAATTGAAATAACGCCGGGTGTAAATGATACTTAACTCATAATTCAAGAAGTTTTGAAATGCTCACGTACCTAGATGGATGAAGTAGCAGGAAGTAGGGTCATCTCCAGAGAGTAGTAATCCGTGACGTAAACAGTTTTAGTATTCAACACGCATTAGCCAGGATACTACTAATAAAGCGAAGGGAAGCTCTTTGAAGTTACTTCTACGCGAAATGCACACCAGGAAGTTATTCTAAAACCACGACAACTTTGTAGTTCCATTCTAATTGAATTTTTTGAAAACTGCGTTTTCAAATTCAAAATCAAATGCGGACATTGTGAATAGTCTGTGTCGTAACTATTCGTGTGATTAACTGATGGCATCAGTGATCAGTCTGACTCATAACTCGATGTAACGGAGACGTAACAGACTGTCGTCGTCTGGGTTTGTTTACAAATAAAGCTTTGCTCTTCGCTACTATACCGAGCAACCAACTACTTGTACACGAGTTAAATCACTCACACTACCGTAAACACGATGAGGATGATGTAATTCTACGATCACTAACAAACAAATAAATTTACCGACTAATGGGTATTCACACATACATCACCTCATTTTGCAGCAGATGAAAATACCTACATATGTACGTAATACACTATACCAGTAACATAGATATACGTAATTCATTCTAATTTCCCTTGGGCGCAGTAATGGTATCTTTGAAAACTGTTTCACTTCTTGAAGCTGTAGGGAAGTACCTACCCGGAGACAGATTTATGTTACAAGTTGTAAAGATTAATTGCTTAAAACAAATTTAAAGAGATTTTTATCGAAGCAAATATTTTTATCAAAAACCACGTGTACTTCGTAAACAAGTGCATGACATGTAACTGAAATATATGTTCATGTATTTGAAAAGCTAAAAGCTACGCCTGTCTGACGACCTCATCGCGACGACATTGTAACTCAGACCGGTACTTATGAAATATAAATGCGTTCCCTGAAAGAACGACCGGTCCCTTCAACAGCTTAGTCTACGTGTATTTTCAAAGATCCCTTCAATATTGACATGAATGTATCAGGGTGTTTTAAAAGCTCAAACGAATAATAACAATAGACAGCCATTTTTTATATTTGAGCTTTCTCATAAGAACATGTGTTACTCATTCAAACCTGTTTTATTGTGCCGTGTTCCCATAACAAAACCAGTTAATTTACCCGTTGGGTAATAACGTTCGTGCCTTTCAAGGCTTTCAAACCCGCAATTTTGCACCAGGAAAATACAGATATTATTAAACTATATCTCAAGGTTTGTTTCCTTCAAATGTGGTCGGCATCAATTTATAGCTCATAGATAAAGAATATCTTTACTTACAGAAAGGTACGTTAGTAAAAGGTGTATTAATATTATAGAACATCACTTTTTAATAATTGTCATGAACAAATTGATTCCAAGACGATGAAAACTCTTAAAACCCGTCTTAAGAGGCCTAATTTTTGAATCAGTAGAGATAACGTTTTAAATTAGTGCACAACGGTCTCAAATAGTTCTGAGAAATCCTCAAGCAAAATAAATACTCAAATCATAAAATCCAGCTTATATTGTAATTGTAAGAATTGTAAGAAAATTCTTCCTGAGCTTGTAAAATATTGATTTAAAAATATTAAACAAAATAAAAATCGTTCTACCATAAAAGCCATTAATAAAAATATTTAAAACAATAATCCTCAACTCAAGATTGCGAACTGCACTAATGTATCAAAGCAAAATTTAAAATTTTAAAATTAAAGTTTTAATGAAGAAGACATACAATCGGACTTAAATAATGTTAACTTACCTATATCTGTTTCTACGTCTGATAATGATAATATTGACGTCGAAGGGTTACAAACGGCATACATGTATCAATCACATCGGGCAGTCAACACAGTGCATATTCCCAAGGTAAACAAAGATTACGTAAACGCAATCCCACGCACGCACGTCACCCGATCGATTTTCAAACTTTCGAATACGCCCACATAGAATTTACAAAAGCAACTAATCTAGAATCAGTCGGATAGATCAACAACACTACTATCAAAACACCACAATCTCTCGCCCTTGAAGTCGTTCAGGTTATACTATCGATAAAGCACAACACGCGCACTAACAGTTTGGACAAACAATCACAGGTCAAGTTCGGTGACGATCTCCATAAAGAAGAATTAAAGTCTTCCTAATGATTTCATTGTCTGTATGTATCGGTCACGTGGATGTCGTGTAACTAAAACAAATCTGTGTACATAAGGTTATTGAAGCGAGAATCGCGGGTCTATTGCGAAACAACACACATCCCCTTACGGTCAAACAGTGACTGAGCGACGAGGGCGCCGCTGAGCGTATGCCGACGGGCAGAGCGGAGACCCCTCACCTCCTGCCGCCTGCCGCCTGCCTTGCCTGTCGCCCCGTGCGCGCGCCTCTCCACGCATATCGCATCAAACAAAAATATTATTGGGATAACGACTGTTTAGTTTAATCAGCCATCATAAAAGTAGATGCATTTTAACGATACTTGAAATAAAAACTCTGGGAGATTTAATATGAGAGCCTTATAAAAATAACCTGGATAAATCATTTTAAAAAACAAATAGTGAGCTACGCTACTTGTATATTTTTTAAATCAGTGTGTTATACTTGCTATACTTTTACATTTAGTGTATTACTTAATTACATACTTGTAGGTTATACCTACGTAATTAGTTATTTAGGATTTGAATAGTCACCATGTCATTATTTAAATTTTCAATAACCAAAATAATTTTTCCAGCACTAGTGAAAGATAACAAAACTATTATCTTTATTGTACAGTATTGTACATTATAATAATACATTAACAACTGCTGAATCAGTAAGTACCCAAACGTAGCGACTTATTCTAAGCAATACTTACTTTGAGCTGCAAGTAAATTCTTTTGAAACAACGTACATACAACATAAGTGACATAAAAATAAGTCATTGCAACAATGACATAACCTTATCATAGAATGCAGAGAAAATTAAAAGCTAATGAGAGCACATAAAAATTGGATGCGTAGGAGTTTATATTCTGAAATTTGTACACGTCAAAAAGTGACAGATCGTAGAAGATAGATTGTAATGTTTTAGTTAATAATACATGGATTTAATAGATCATCATAATTTTTTCTTTTGACTCTTAGCCCCGCTTTCCAAGCTAACAGAGAAAAAGCGAAGAATGATTCATGATGATTCTACTGTATGAGAACATTGACATTAAGTGAAACGAAGTAATTTATAATAAAGCCATGATTAAGTAATGAAGATATAAAATATGGTTAAGCACTTATCATCGCAACACCGTCAAATTACGAGTAGATATGTTGTTTGAAATACCTCAGTAGCATTGTCATCGATACTCACGGGTACGGATCTCAACTGTGAATGTATAAAGCACATATTCCTCAAAGTTTAACATAAATGGGTTAGTAAACTTTTTGGGATACTCTCAATTTCTCGTATACTTTAAATTGTAGGACCGGATGTATTAGAAAAATTTGTGGTACATTAACTCCGAAATTATAGCCGTTATATTATTTCATAAACTTATACAATTTTACTAATATACAACTACTCTAAATTTAGTTGCCTATTAATTTAAATAACTAATGTCTTGACAAGGAATTAAGTGGGTACTGCGAAATCTCAAAAATTAATTAGTACTTTGCATCATTATCGACGTCTATAAGTCTCCAATTACCCAGGCAACAAGGTTGCTTCAAACTTTAGAATATGCGCAATATAAATAGTCTTTGGTGAAAGTTAATTGATAACTATAATTTAGCCCCGTCGCAGTTCAATAACGCTTACCTTTTCTTTGCTGTACAATATAGCGAAAGTAATCCAATTTTATTAGGCAATAAAATATTGGTATTATTTTATTTCCGTTCGTTCACCCACACGCTATGTACAATACTCGAATCACATCTCAGAAATAATCATGAAACCAGAGTAGAATGAGATACCGTTGTTACATTACTTTTGTAAG
Source organism: Megathymus violae (assembly GCA_003671415.1). Taxonomy (NCBI): domain Eukaryota; kingdom Metazoa; phylum Arthropoda; class Insecta; order Lepidoptera; family Hesperiidae; genus Megathymus; species Megathymus violae. Next base: position 3,126,899 of record PDGT01000005.1, on the reverse strand, counting down.
ATGTTACAATGTATTCTATAAATTTTAATTAAAAAAAAAACGTTCACACTCACGCCCCCGCACTAGGATTCCCTGTGTTGCGGATGGCATGGACATACACAATTATCACATCACAAACACCCATGACCCGATAACAAACATTTATTTGTCACATAAATATCTGCCCCGGCCGGGAATCGAACCCGGGACCCTACGCTCGGCAGGCAGGGTCACTACCAACTGGGCTACGGGGTCGTCATTATGCAGGCTCATAATATTATTTTAACATGATATAACTTGTGTACTCGTACAATTTAATATAAATAAAATACATATGCACAAACTCACATCCCCGCACCAGGATTATTTGTGTTGCAGGTAGCATATAAATACACAAATATGATAGCAAAGACACCTGTAACCCAAGAATAAACATTTATCTGTCACAATACCGTGTACACCGGCCGGGAATCAAACCCAGGACCGATCACACAGCATGCTGGGTCATTACCAACTGGATTACGAGGTCGTCAATATACTTATTATTATTTCATCGAAAGACTTCAAACTACCCAAAAACTTTTAGATATTTAAAAATTATTGACATAGCTTTAAACAGTTACTGTTAACGATATCAGTATATTGTAGCTTACCTGTGGCAGCGGACCCCTTGCGCAAGTAACGATAAACATTATTTATTCATCATATTTTATCATTGGACGACCCCAACTGTCACTAAAAGCTGTCAAAAAAGGAATTATTTCTTTGTTTTGCCGTCAAAAAATTGAAGGGAACGTGTATTTATTTCGCAAACAGTGTGGCTTGCCTGATAGTTTATTATCACATAACTTTGAAACTCAATAACTTTGGGAAAATTCTTATACAAAATCAAAGTATAGGTAACTTAAGCATAAAATAACTATCCAATTTCTTTAGTAGTCCTGTGTAACTAACTGAGTGGTAATTTTTTTTGTGTAAAGATCCAAGACTGGAAGAAGACTGTCCAATTTAGGTATATTTTGTTTTGTTTTATTAACTGCGTAATAAAATATATCTAAACGTAATAGTAAAACAATATCTAACATCAAATTTAAAGTAAAAACTTTCTAGTCAACCAAAAGCCTCTGTTGAACAAAGAAAGAGTTATCAAAATATTAAAATACCAGGTAGGTAAAAGGGAGACAGGTAGAAAAAGACCGTCACGTCTTTTCTTAACAATCATCGTAGTTGTCGGACGTCGGGTCACGTTTTATACCTGCAGCCATCAATTCGGTTAATATCACTAATATATCGTACAATTTCTGGATATTATGTAACACTGTTTCTGCAACTGCAGTCGTAAAAACCATTATATTGTAAACACGAAATAGTTACCGTGTGTTAAGGTACATTATTGTCGAAAAAAAATATCCAGATTTGCGTTATGTAATTACGTTTATATATACTCGAATATGTACATAATATAATACGTAATAATACCAAACAGATTCTGAAAACAAGTGTATAAACTTGCTGGACTTCATAGAATTATGGACTTTGAAACTTTTGACAAATAATTTAAATTCAGTTGACGAATGATTGAAGGCAGTGAATTTCACTGATATTTTCAATTATTAATTAGTATTATCTCTATGATATCTTAATCTGATTATATTTACTAGCAATTCTGAACATAAATTTTATCTTCTTCAATATTTACGGAATAGTTAAATCAATGTTTTTACATAATAGTTCCGAAAATTCTGTGATAGGAATTTGCTTACGAGGCAAGATATATAAATATGAAAACGATTTTTTATCGTCAGTAACATTTCCAACGAATAATGCTTTTTATCTAGTAATTCGTGCCAAAAATTAGATCCAATACTCAGACATCGTCCAACTCAAGTCTAGTCCTTATAAAATGTAATACACATTTTTTCTTAAACAACATTGTTATACCTATAATTGGTTCTTTGTCTCAATTTCATTTAATCATTGGATCTCACAATCATTCGGAGGTAAAAATAGAACTATTCTTATATCACGATAGGGCAAATTATGCGATGCAGTAATCTTTATGCATACAAAAGTTATTTATATGTCGTGCACACTTAAGTACATAATAACTAACCACTTAAGTAAACTTAAAATATAGTAAAGTGTTCGTGATCTATTTAAAATCTATTATTCTAATAATATATCATATACATATGTATACACATTTTGATATACATTTTGCCTCACCTAAGGCGTCCTACCTGTTCCCTGTAATTTATGGTATTCTGTAACCTCCATTAGTGGCGAAAGTGGGTTGCGGGAACCGCTTTGTTTTATGGGATGATAGCAGGTTTATGTCCACCAGTTATTGGATGTAGGTAATTCAAGACATTAACAGATGAAATGGAATATTTTATATAAAAGTTAAATTTGAAATATATAGTGCTTGAACGAGGCTTACGAGTATAATGAAATTGGCGAAATCGTTGACACACCGAGAAGCAAACAAAGTGGTAAACTTAGCTGTAATGTAAAATTATCATAAAATTACTTTTTTTCTGAAAAATATTTGACGATGAAAAGTTTTGGTTTTAATTCAATTTTATCTTCTTTTTCCTGTTTTCGCTTGATTTATAAGTTTACTTTTTTAGTTTTATGTCCTTACAGGAAATGAAGTCCTGGAAAGTGATGTGTCGTTGATAGTTTAACAACCCATAAATTCAGTTAAAGATTGTAATATACAATTTCTCTTTTACATGAATCTTTTATTTTCGCAGCAATACGTTATTCGATTAAATTAGACCTCGTGGTTTTGTATCTATCATAATTTTTGTCAAAGACAATTATTTCGCATCTACGACTTATACGTCTCATTCCTGTCTTACTGTTATCTTTTTGTATAGTTCACTGCTCCGGAAAGTATAGTTAAGTGTAAATTTAGTATGTTAATTTGTCTTTCAATTGTTCGGTACATACTTGTGTTAACACTTATCACGTAATATTATTACTTAACGTACTTTCAAACAGTAACTGATTAAATAAAATAATGATGTCTGTCAGAAAATTTATAGTATACTAGTTGTACCCTGCGCGGGTTGCTATGCCACCAACTAAAATAAATATGAAGGAAAGACTATAAACAAATATTTAATTCATTTTGAGTTCACGACAATATATGAAAATCATTGGTATGACAGTGGCGCCATCTGTCGAAAATTAGTCGTAACAACTCAGAAACCTTCGTGGGCTCGTGCACAACAACTTTGCTAAATATCATCACATGATCAAATGCATAGTTTACGATTCTATAAAGGACATACAAACAAACATACATAATTACGTTAAACTTTTTTATGGGATTCGGTTACGGTTTCGGATATATTTTTATTTCTTTTATATTTTTATTTTCTTATTTTTATATATTTATAAAAATACAGCGACATAGAATCTATGGTGAAGGGTGGGTACACTTGACACTTTTGGGGTAAAAGTAGTCGAGCATACTTCAATGCCAGTGATGTGAATAAAAGCAAATGACTTGCATAACATGCACGTGAAGTTGCCTCCACGCCATATTTTCCGCTGTTGCTTCGATTTTAGCTATTGATTTTTTATATGAATGGTTAAAAACATGGGTTTTAAGTACTAACTTTTGCCACGATAATATACATAGGTGATTTTAATTGTACTAACAGTTGGTGACAGCGTTCCATTGAGCGATACTGGTACTCTGTTATATCTGACCTGCTCTCCTGTGGTTGTTTTTTAATGTAAATAGCCGACAAACGACCAGACGAGCCACCTGATGTTAAGTGGTCACCGTTGCTCAAAAACATCAGTAAGACTAAAGGTATCACAGATGCGTTTTCGGCCAGGAGATGAGAAGAAAGCAAAAAAGGAAGTAGTGACTCTTAAGCCCCCAGCCAGATCCTCTACCTGTTCCCTCAAGCGAGATCAGATTCATAAGCTGTTGATGAAAATCCACAGCTTTGTCAGTCAAACTTGTGCGACTTGTGCTATAACATATTCTAATATTATATTTTAATCTCAACAGCCGACAAACTAGTATGCAGATCACTTAATAAAAAAGGGTCACCAAAGACATCACCGACAATCTTTGCTGGTCAAGAATCCATTCTTAGTCACTTCTGTGAGGAATCCACTTCTTTCGGCCTCTCCAACACTGTGATGAAAACACCATAAATATTTTGGCCTATTTTGATTCTCATTTTACCGTTAGCATCCATATTACGCATTGTCAAACGACGAACATTATTTTTACCATTACATACTCCCAGAATATGTAAAAATTAAATAAACGCCTAAATTTGAACCTATCTTGCAAACGTATAGCATCTGGTGCAAATACCAATAAACTTTGGTACATCCGATAAATTAAGTTTGAGTAGTCGCTCGTCGACCGAACATCGGGCGTTTCCGACGTCACAGCTCATCTACAGGCCATTTCCGGTTCAGACAGTGTTCAGACCGGTTCCGTATGTTCAAATACATGTACGATATCTACTCATAATCGACCACATGGGAATCTAATAAGCTTACAAATATTGTAGAGTTAAAAGAAAAAAAAAATTTAGAAAATAAATTATTTTATTAAACATTCTGGATTACAATTAAATAAGTTGCAATAGTATAAAAAAAGGCTTGTCACTTCTCCAGCGTTGAGCGCGTGGAGACCTCGTTGCCTAGAGCGTGCGTTAGGGCGTCCGAGACGGTCGGAGTCCCCGGTAGTCCAGTAGACGGAGACTTCGCTGAATGGAACGTGCGTTAGGAAGCACGAGACTTAGTATGGACTCTCCGGCGTTCAGCGCCCGGAGACCGCGGTAGCTAAAGTGTGCGTAAGATCGTAATCTGAGTCTCCAGCATTCCTCACGAGACTTTCCGAAAGTGTTAATCGATTCAGAAACTTCAAGCGACTGCACCTTCTGGTCTAATTGCTCGCTTTTTACATCTAGATTTTTCTAGATAATTCTTTTTCAGTGAAATTCGAATTTCTCGTCGGCCTAATAAATCTTGTTACACGATAAATAATTAAAGAAATTACAAAATAAGTACATAAAAGATACATGAAATTATAAAAGACTTACCTTACAGGTATAATATAACTTACTTTTCGGTGTAACACACACCACACAATTACCATATAAAGGAACAATAAATTTTGAATCATGATGACATACTTGCTCAATATTTGATTATAAATCGATTAACCACGTAACTGTGAGTTCTAAATGCACGTAGATGAATTATCTTGCCATATTTAAAAATTTATAATCTGATTATAAGTACAGTTTAATTATGTAATTTAAAAAAGAAACATAATCAGAACTATATAAGATTTTTTATACGCAGAAAATATAGTGCGATGTAATTAACCACCCGAAATAATACAGTGAGTGATGTAATTAAAACGCGGAATGTTTACGTTAGCTCCAGAGCAATAAGTTGTTCCTAAATTGTTGTTGCATTGTGAGCACACAGCTTTCATTCATCTTAAACCTTTTGAAATGCGGGACTTAATTCACGCGCATTGCCGCGCCGCGACGGGAGCTCGGGAGACATAAAAACGTTCATTTGCATTGGTGCTCCCATTGCGAACTCAGTATTTATCCAGTGTTACAGTACCGTACAGTAATAAGAGAACACCGCTTTGACTGATTCAAACGTTTAGTTACTTTAAAACCATAATCTCTAAAAAGACACAAACTTTTAAAGAGTGACATTTAATTAGCTAACCTTCTTTTCTTGTCTCTTCAGGTTTACAAATACCAAGAACCGGAAATAAAATATCCTCACGAAGATCTGCAAAGTTTAATAAATATTTATGTCAAAAAGTTCTATAATCACCGTCTACGTCACGCCACCTGCCGAGCCTTCTGAGATAGGCAGAACAACTATTAACCTGACCATATTAATCTATAGATTGTTTTTATATTGTTATGATTATTGACTTAAAACTTTTAAAAATTTGAAATAAATAAGAACACATATATATATATATATATATATATAGTCTTGAAATAAATGTACCTAGCTATAAAAATCAACGTTTGTTAATTTGATATAGGCACGCATTTTATGCATGTGTCTTTATTACATACAAATACTTTTTAAAAATCAGCTGTAAGTAACAATAATGTAGACAAGCGAGAATAAAAACAAAATTTAAATACGACTTTTTATATACATACATACCTTTAATCTAACCAGAAACGAAATAGAAACATTTACCCGCAGATATTTTAAGATTGTTTCGTTAGCGACCTCTCTTCCCGTCCCTCCGTACGCCAAGCCGTAAGCCAAGGTACGAGTAACATAACAAACTGTAATAACAACTTATCTTCATCGCCTGTTCCATTTCCGTGTTCAATGTATCGCCTGCTCTCAGCCAAGTCCCCCGTTTGATCAACCCATCGAGATACATGTTATCTAGCTACACGTAACATGGTTTATTAATTACGTAATGAAATGCCCAGTTGACGTTATTCCAGTTTTTACATGTCCTGCAGAGCAATGAATTAAGCACTACATAGTATAAAACAAAGTCGCTTCCCTCGTCCGTGTGTCGCTCTTTACGCTTTGATTTTATTAAACTAATCAACAGATTTTGATGCGGTTTTCACTATCAATCCGATAATTTATTTCGGATGGCTTATATAATATATGCATGTTATATTTACAGAAACTGTTAAAAAAGGCATTTCTATTTGAAAAATGAATTTTGAGCGCTTTTATTGCTAATGCTGACTAAACTTTAAGAGATATGTTGTGCTATGGAGTTGTGTATTATAAAAATATCTACAAAAAAGTCCACGATTTCTTATTATGTATATATGTTATATTCTACGGATAACCATAGTGCCCATTTTTATGCGATTCATATTTTTTCGTGGGTTATAAATACTTTCGAAGGTATTTTAATAAATATAATATTAGGCTTTATTTTATTAAATACGTTGGTTACGTTGGGCATTTCGTTTAAATAAGGTGGGCTCTGTACAGCAAATCAGTATCATTCATATTTTAAAAGATATCACGGATTTAAAATTACCAAATATCACTATTAGCGATGCCAATATCATGCACGTTAATCGCTCTACAATGACATCACTTTAGTACCTACATTGATACCGCGCAGTCTGGCCGAGTCGCTAACAGATATAATACTGTTATCTGCGTTGAAAATTATTACAATATTACTCATTGATAACCACCTGCCTGCGAAGTGAGGGTCTCGAACACGGTTCCCAGTCAGTGTAGATCAAATTTTTATGATACTGAGCTTCTAGGAAATCTAAAAATAACGAATTTCAATAAACAATTTATAAAATATAACAAAAGCATCAGTGAGACTGATAGGATGAATCAGACAGGAAGCCTTAATCCGGAAGCCATAAAATAAATGATGGAGGGTTATTTTTATTTACCTTTAAACTTCTTCAAATACTCGCCTCCTCCAGATTTTACTAATTGGATACATGGATCAATTCTCGTTCAGAAGAATATGGCAAGCGTATGTTTTTATAGCCAACAAAAATGCCGCCCTAGCTACGTCGTTTGTGGTTGTTGAAAATGAGCGGAAAAATAAAGGTCATAATCCGCAGGATAATGAATAGCAGTTGGAATTTATTATTTATCATAAGTGTTCCTTGCTATTGCGAGCTTTGAAGGTAAACGAACTTGCTTTGGCAAAATAACTCTCAATTGAGCCGCCACGGCAGCCGAAGACACAATAACTATTCTACTGCTAGGCTCAGGTGTCATCTCTCAGTGAGAAGTGACTTCAAACCATGACGCTGGCTGAGTGCGGTTTGACAGATTTCACGGTGATTGGTCAAATCAAGTGTTTTTTTAATATGTACATAAGTTTGATGTATTAAAAATACGTGCAGAATCACATCCGGCTTCCTATGTATCCCGACGTTCAAAGCACTAGCCTAGACTAACTCTATATCATACTGAGTTTTTATTTTCACTGGCTAGACTATTCAAGCCCCGATATAAAGTACACCGCCAATCTATACACGCATTCCTATCCAGTTTCAATTTTATGGTTTATCTGTGTTCGTTCTGTCAGCCTGTAACCTAAAATTGTGATATGCTAAAAATGAGTACAAAGTTTTCTCTTCACGCATTAATCGGTATAAAGACTGTAAGCATAAAATATGCTGTATACTCGTATCAAACATTTTTGGTAATCTTTGTACAAAGAGATTTCGTAACGACGTATGGACCACGTCGCGTTAATTTTTTGGTTATAAAAATATATGAGTACTTATATAAATTTATATAAATGTAAAGAATATAAATGATTATTATTATTATTCTATGCATTTATATAAATTGCGTTAGTTTTTTTGTTTCATTCAAATTTAACTTATAAGTATTATATTTTTATAAAAATTCCTTTTTTTAGATCGTCCATACGCGAATTAAAGGTTTAAAATATATTACTAGCAAACGGTGCACTTCACTTCAGAAACACTACGCCGTACGTTTACAAATAGTCCTAAAAATAGTTAAAACAATCCCAAAGGTCTGGGTTTTGCTCGTTCTATAAATTAGAAGTATATTAATTTATAACTTTTTATTTATGGACGGATTGCAATGAAAGAAACTTTAAAAGTTAAGCGATGCTTACTGCAATATATTACTGAAAACCATAACGAAGTCGGTTATACATATATATTTTTTTAATTTTCTATATAAATTTCCTTTTGGAATGGATTTCACTGGAGAGGGATTAAGTCAATTACAAATCATCCACTGCATGTTATACTTTTTCACCACGATGTAGGGTTTGTAGAATTAAGGCTTGTAGAGTTAGACCTTGTTAAGTTAGGGAAAGCGTTATAAGTTTGTAAGATTGCAACCCATTTTACATACATTATATAACACAGACCTGCACCTATTTTTGCCCATACCGAAGCTATGAAAATACGAGGAAACGCTTCGAGAAAAGCTTTGTAGTGCCCCCCTACATGCACCCAGATTTAGTAATTTTATTAAAGTAACTTTGAATGTTAGGGGAGGCCTATGTTTATATATTTTTTTTATATTTTTGATGTTCGCAAGTTAGGGGAGGCCTATGTCCAGCAGTGGACCTCCAAAGGCTGATGGATGGATGATGATGATGAACTTTGAATGTGTGTGGCACAAGGGAATCGAAATTAAATTCACTCACAGCCTTTTTCAGTCTTTCTTTACTGTTGTTTGTAGCCAATACAAAAACGTCGATCCATTTGATTATCTAAAAAGTCGTTTACGAATCAATAATTTTAACGGAACTTGAAACCATTTAACGTCATTGCCTGTCTTTTTTTATGGAACTAGTCGATAAACGAACAGCCGTGCCACCGACGGTAAATGGTCATCGTTGCCTATAGTCTTTAGTAACACCAAAGGTATCATCGAAGTGTTTCCGACCGAAAAGAAAGCGAAGGACCTAAATTATTACTGGCTTTTACTGCGACCAAAAGACATATATATTTCACGGTCGATTTTAAAAAAAAGGAATCGGGGTGGGCCTAGCCACTTGAACAGAAGGGACCGTTCGCCGTAGCCTCATCCGTTGTTCAGTAGGGTGCATCACAAACCTCCCCTGTTTGTTGTTATTGGCTTAGTCTCAAATATATATGGAGCCCCTTACCCCACATCTTCAGTTGAAAATTGTTTAGAAAGTCTTTTTGTTACGTGTATCTGACAAATGAAAAAAACGGAACACTGGCCAAGATGGAAGCAGTGGAAAGTTTCCACTGGAAACTTAAAACTTAATACCTCATTATGTTGCTTAAACATCCTATTATCAAATGTCTGGAAGAAAGCATTTTTGTAACTACAAAGCTTCTCTTTGTATATCTAATACAATAACATATATTTTAATTTATATCGCTATAACGATGTAACGCTATAGTTCGCTATACATATTCAACAAAGGATTTCCATGTATTTAATTTAACACCTGATGATTATACCAATGCATCTATTTAGTTTTTTTTGTATTAACTATTATAGAATAAAAGAGAAACAGCACAATAAAATTATCCCGTATATTTTTATCTCCAACGGCCAAAACAAAAACCTGAACGAGATCCGACCTGAATAATAAAAAAGCTTTAACTGGAAGGGCCTTGTAGAAAAACGCACAAGTGAATTTCGTTCTCGGGGTAGATGGAAAATCGGACTGTTTCTATACCGACCCGCGTCAGGTCAAAAGGTTTCCCTAATAGCACATCCAAACGCCAATTATAGCAATTAAAGTATTCACGCTCACGTCATTATGTTCTTTTTTTATTTTTATAAATTTTGTTACCATCCGTCGTAATATTATTCTTGGACATAATATTTGTCCGTTCAATAGCGAATATATAATGCTAGACACTACACAATTACTCGTACTATGGCATCGCTTTAAACTCCAGTAAGTGCTCGCAGTCCGGCTATTTACGAAAAAAATTATATATGTATATAGTATGTAATATATATAAACACACAAATTGCAATTCTGTTGTGAATAAGTAGATTCGAGCAACCTTGTAGTTCGGTTTGAATGTTATAGGCAGTGACACTGACAAATGTTGTTTTTCATTACTGACTTCAAACGGGATTGATTGTCAGCTGTACATCGATCGTAACCTTCTTTTAAGAACAAGTGACAGCGTCGTATGCTTTTTCAGTATCAAAAAAAAGGAACTGGTGACTATGTTGCATTATCTGTACATATAATAAAATTTTAACTTTCTGTACATGAAGGATATATGAGAAAAACTATTATCAGGGGCCTTTATAAACGCAATAGAACCCAAAACAATAGTTGTTATAATTTAATCTTTATTTAATCTCAGAAATGGTTTAACAGATTTCGTCATAGTTTTCACTAATGTATTTCAGGAAGCATCACTTAATATTTTAATTAATTTTATTTAAATCTATCCATAAATAAAAAAAAATATCAATTAATATATGTATTTCTAATTCACAGAACGAGAAAAACCCAGTTGTAAAACAATTCCAGTGCTATTTCTAAGCGTAAGGCGTGGTTTTTCTGAAGCGAAGCGAGGGCGGCTTGCTAGTTATGCATAAAAGCTGTTAAGTAGTACAATTATGTTTTTTAAATTAATGTTAAGAGCTACAAACTATAACACGAGCTAAGGAAAGGTCGGCTAAAGTATTTAATTACTGAGATATTCTCGACAGTCTTGAAGGCGCTGCTCTCTTTCACTATGCTACTTTTCTAAACCCGGGTTTTAGGATTTTACACGACGTTTATAAAATTTCCTCGAGTGCACATGACGTGAATATTTTTTTATTAATGGAAATATACTAGTAATAAAATAATAAAAATACTACTTAATGTCAAGTCCAATGTTACTACAAACGATAATCTTATAAAAACAACATCAAGGAAGTCGTAAGTTACTACTCCAAAGGAAAAATATAAACATGAAACTGTATTTTTAAGTAATTAAGACCAGCGGACTGGAAAACCTGATTGGTTTACGACCAGACCATAACCAGACCATGTATCCCCGAGGCATTCTTTATTTGTTGCTGGCCAAGAAGAAAGCGAAAAACCCGCTTATTAAAGGGTTCTCCGACACTGTAACCAAAATATTAAAAAAAAAACATTTAATGGCAGATTATAGCTATGTAAATAAAGAATCCTATTAACAAGCGCTTTTACTATTGGGAATAAACTGGGCACTGGAGAGCCTAGCGACTTCAACAGACAAGAGCTGGCGTCATTGCTCCGTTCGTTTTTTAGCAGAGTCATAAGCAGCGAAGGTTGGATTTGGGCGTCAAGTATGTCATGAATTGATTAACAGTAAACAGAATTGGCCAGAATTCTTCAATCATAATTATATCCTCTCCCATTTCATTCTTCAATCATAATTATATATCACGACGGAAGTCGTGTAGAGTCAACACTAATCTATGCATTGCTTAATTGATGGATCGCCCTTAGATAGGTGCAGAAAAATCCATCAACGCCTTGGATTTTACAATACTTAAATGATAGATCTATTTCTGAAAAGCTTTATTTTACTGAAATATAACATGGGATTAAGAATATAGTTGATAGTATCAGGCGTTACTTTGCGGAAAATCAGTGGAATTAAATCAGTGTTAATTTACTTTTTCAACAATCCGCAAGCACAACGTACAAACTCAATACATTGCACAAAGTCAAGACTTTGCGGTTAACACTCGTAGAGTCTACTCACCCTGTTGGTGACGATATGTATGTTGGTATATACTTTTGTTTATCATAAATCCATGTTTTCTTTTGTGGGAAGGAGAGAGGTTCTATGCATGTATAGAAGTATCCACCATCATACATTGTGCTTGTGGATTGTTGCAAAGTAAATGAATACTAATTTAATTTAATAAGATTAAGAAATTATGGACGGCGAAATGCTATAAAAATAATAAAAGACCGTTAAAGGTATAAAGGAGCATTGATGACTTTTTAAAATCTACATATACTAAGATCATGTTCCTTCAATGTTGCAAAACGATAAGCAATCACAAAGCTGTCATCGATAGTTCACCAGCGTCATGCATTTTTGCATACGTATATTATTATTATTATTGCCTTTTTATTTTAGTAGAACGCCTCTTGTTTTATTTTTGCACCTACTTGTGACTATACCGCGGAAATACCTTACCTTATAACATATTTCCCCAAAGATTTTCCTCATTTAAAAATACCTGAAAGCTGGAAAACCCTTGTCGTTACGAACTTTGGAATATACATTAAGCACCCAAAAGCATGTTGGAAGTTTTAAGTTAAGCGCTACACACCACAAATTTCTGTATAGGATCTTTTGCTGATGTAAAAATATGCGAGTTATGTACTATTTTCCTGCTTTTATAACGATCTCATCAACGTCAGTAACTGCAATAACTGTTAATGTGTTGATAAATTATCGAACCTAAGACGTCAGTATAACATAACTGGCAGGCGATTGCGACCATGTTGACATAAGCATCTTTTGAATTAGGTAACTTTAACAATCTCTATTTGGATGAGTCTTATAAATAGGGATTAAAATGCAAAGGTATTATTTAACAAAAGAAACTCCCAAAGATTAAAATCATAATATTCGCTTTATTGCTTATAAATACATTTAAATGAATAACAACAACATAATAAACTTCATTTGAATATTGAACCCATAGTAATTTATGTCAGTTTTTGGCGTAATCTGTCCGTTAACTTGCTTTCAGAAAATTTATTACAATAATATATTTACTAATAATACTGAATAATTCTAATTACGAATTTAGATCAAAATGCAAAATTAGCTGTGTGTGTTACGAGCACCAGACGCGAGAAGAGTTAAATTTTTTTCAACGAATATTTTTACCCCGACGTATATTTTTTTCAATGAATCCGTAATTTTATTGCTGTAAATGTAAAAATTATTATATTTACGCTCAAAGCAAATATGTTTGAATATAACCGTACGATTAAGTTTAATTTTTTTTCTTAAAATTATATATATCAGATGACACACACACACCCACACAGATATATATGTATGCAGATATATATAATAAACACCTATCGTTATAATCGAATAAAAAGCTATTAACTTAAAATTACATAAAAAAGTAAGAATTAAGAAAGTTATAATATATTAAAGCTATAAGACAAAAACGTTTTTTCTATATCTTCAACTTAAATCATTTTATTATCTTTATGAACCTTTACATAATAAAAGTTCTCATATATTTCTCAAGAAACATTTAAAACTATCTTCTTTCCAAGAATTTAAGAATAATAGTAGAAATAATTAACGAAATATTCTCCGTTATTACCTAATAATTTTCAGTTCTTCCATGAAAAATGCGACATTTATCATTTTGTAAATTAAACTCAGTGTCGTTAAATACAAGGAGCGAACAATTTTAAAAATGCATTTTTTAATTACTACACTTTACTGCTTTAATTTATTACAACTTAATATTAGAACAATAGTAATATAACATTATTAATGTTAATCGCTTGTATACATATATCTTACGCCTAAACCTAATACGATGATTTTCCGTTGTAGTAAAATTTCTAATTTTATTAAGGTGTCGCTGTTTTGGAAACCCTTCAAATCGATTCTACAATGCAGTTCTTGTAAGAAAGCACGGACTGATTACACATGAGATTGCAAAAGCTAAACAATGGTATTGTATTCAGCATGTCGACGTGGTAGCGCATTTTGTGTGCGCCCCGTCGGACGCATGGTGTCCGAGAAGAAAAATGTGGAGCGGGGGCCAGGATAGGACGGGGTCGACGACCTTCGAGGCGCTGTCTCTAACGCCTTCTTAAAACATGTAATACTTAACACAAGTATTGGCTCCATGAATTTATTATCACAACAACTCTGCGGAGAGAAAAAGAGACATCAGTGTCAAGTTTTATGAACAATTCATGAAATGTAAGGTTCGGTGGAGTACTTTACTATTTCAAAAATGCAAACTCAAAAACAAATGAAATATTTTTTATACACTGATTATATTTTGGTTAGATATTAGGAACGGTAATCTCTAACCAAAATTTTGATAGGGACCTGAAAAATATTTATTGTAATACAATTATAATATAGGAGGTAATATAACGTATCCAAAATTTAAATTTTCAGGCGTAGTAATATAAAATTGGTATTTTACATTTCTGCATTATATAGTCATTATAGTAAGCCTTATTCAGACCTCTATCAAAATCTGTACTTCTAAGAAATGTTAGTAATATATAAATATTATTTACACCATTAATAATGTAAACCAACTTTGTGATTTTTGTTAAAATGGTATTTAATAATGACGGTTTTAAATGAGAAACTAAATAAAATAGATCGCCACTTATCTCATGTGAACGAAACAACAATGTATAAAGTATTATTTTGACAGAAATAAGGAAGAATAAGACAAGTTGTTTCGGTGGTACTGATCATAAATCTCTATGGACTTCTTGCCACAATATCCATTTATATTTCAGATGGACCGCAGTTCTAGGTGTATGACAAATGGTACACAAGCATCGACACACGAAAAACAAAAGTATGGATATTTCGTCTTTTTAAGGCCACTGTCGACACACTAGCAAACGTGCTACCTGATGACAAGTGGGCACCGCCATCCATAGACGGCTATAGCACCAATTAATGACCCTGACGAATCGCTGGTAAGGATGGATTAGGATAACCCAATATTGTAATGTAATAATTTTTTTTAAACAAATTTTACTATGCACATAATTATATTTTAAACTTAAAAGCTGAGGCCGTGTAGATGGCTTTTAAGACTACATATTTTATTTACAAATCTCTTCTCTAAAATTTTTAAAATGTGGGACATTTTTGTATATGTTGGATAAATTTTACGGAAACAATTTCTTTCGTCCAGTTTTTGCCACAAATATATCGAAAATATTCAACAGCAGCGTGTTCGGTAAATTATGTAATATAATTAAGCAGGCCACAAGTTAATTAATAATTAGTTTAAAAATACACATGAATTATTTAATAAGTATAACGATTAATAATTACTGTATATACCCTTAGCACGTGTCACTTCCCTATTCTTAAGTCTCTTTTAAGTTTTTAAGGTAAAACTAATTGAAAAAACTGAAATAACTATTAAAATAGTGTATTTCATCTTTTTCAATTTTATTGATTTGTAATGTTTTATTTTTTGAAATGATTCATTACAGTTACCATATGTATATAAAGTTATTATTTTGTAGATAAATCATATTTTGAATTATAGAGAGACAACAGACACCGAACCCTTTAGTTCTGTGCTTTTCAGACGTGATCATTACTGGTCGCCGCCGTTGGTCATCAACCCTTCCGAGAGCTACCGTATCTGTGGTCCTTTTGCTTGACCTAAATAAATATACACACAGAAGCAACTTAATGTGTTCCAGATTTTCAAACTCAGTTTATTTTGTAGTAAATTTATTTTTTTAATGTCGCCGTGCTTGCAACAAATTACGGGATTATACCAAACTTGAAGCTCTCCCAGAAATCATTATCTAAAATGTTACCGCGAAAACTTAGACAGCTGTCACTCGTCCGTGTCGCACTGAATGGGCTATGAAAGCCTTTACAAATAATCTAACAAATAAACTCACTGACGACCCTACAATTAAGAGGTTGAAACTCGATAAGCCGACAAAAACAAACAAGGAATTTTAGAGAAGAAGCTTTCATACTTAAGTAATTTATCATAGTATTAATAACCAGCCTCTCAAATTCTACGTAAAACATCGCCGTTAAGGTCACAAATAGTAATCAAATCTGAAATAAATGTTACTCGTGTTTATCATGAGTTTAATATATAACAATTTTAATATATAACAATGATACAGACAGATTGTGTTCTTGCAGATATTAAATTTTTCCAGATTTAATCTGTAAAAAATTTATTAATTGATTCTGTTAGTTAATTCATAAATAATTCAAATTAGGCACGGATAAATATAAATTTTTATTCTGCACGGTAGTTCTGATATCACATATCAAACCGATTGCATATTCGTTATAATATTAGTTATTTTTATTGACTTGACCATAATAAATGCTTTAACTATAATCAGTGTTAATTATAATGGTAATTTTAACCGTAACAAATGGTTAGACTAATCATCATAGCTATTATTAGTATAATACCGTGAAATTTAATATGAGCTCGATTCGTCTGATTGCAGAATTACCGACTAAGCAATGTCCTAGTAAACATAATTTAATAATGTGCCCATTTATTTATTTAATAGAAGTTTACATTTACCATTTCAGAAGGGAATAATATTATTGAAAATGATCTTAACATATAAAATTATATATAAAATCTAATAAACCATAAATAAAACTGATCGAGTCCGAATCGGACTAGCGTAGTATGGGATTACATATTAATAATACAGAATTAATTTAGGTTTACGCCGGTTAGTTTATAAATTGCAATCAAAAGTAAATCGTTTATTTGTAGCACAACGAAGACATTATATAACATTTTTTTTATGTTAATACCTGACAAACGAACAGACGAGCCATCTCATGATAAATGGTCACCGTCGCCCATGAACATCAGCAAGACCAAAAGTATGACTGATGGGTTATCGGCCAGGAAATGAGAAGAAGGTTAGAAAGAAGGTACTGGCTCTCAAGCCCCCAGCCGGAACACGACGAGTCGTTTGGCGGCTGACTCAAGCAGGAGGGTGGTAGCTAGCCAGGCAGGCTTCACGGGAAGATAATAATATTAATAATTTCATAATAATACTGATAATGTAATCCATACACGAAGGCCTACCACCAATCAGGCTGGCGTCTGTCGCCTCTTACGACACCCTGTTCTGCCAGCATGGGATTGGGGGGAGTATTCTAAGCCGCCCCAATGCGGGTGAAATTTTATTTTAAGAAATTATATTTAATTTGTTAAAATACACACATAGAGAAAAATAACAGAAATTAATATTGATGAATGAGTACCAGCACATTTAATTCGCAGACTCTGATAATCTATCCACAAGTGGATGTGTCGCTAAAGGGAATGTATAAGACTTTAAATCTCTTAATCTCATTATGATGCGAAACATATTTCAAAGTGCTGTTAGTAAAGCTGCTTTAAAATGATCTGAGTTTATTTTGCACACGATATATAAAAGTTTATAGTTTTTGAGGTACGAATGTGATCATCATTATATTATCATTTAAATTGATCTAAAAATATATTGCCGCCGAACGTGACGATTACACAACGTGTGCGAGCCTTTAAGAGGAGAGTGAATAGTCTTTTACAAGTTAATTAATTCAACATCTTAGACTTTATCACCAGTTACCACCAGGTGCAATTGTTGTCAAGCTTAATTTGTGTAAAAAACGATCATTAGGGTTCCGTGGAAAGATGGCAGAAACGGCATGCATGTGACAACCATTTAACTTGAACAACAATTGGCACTATATATATATGAAGTTTGGAAAGTAGGTACATTCTATAAGCCGAATGAAGTAATAAAGTTACATATAAAAATAATTAGGACTACTTAATAAATACAATTAAGAATTGAATATGAAATCTAGTGAATATAAGAATATAGTTGTTAAAACGCACGTACAAAATATCTTTCTTCTCTACTTTTTATGCAATAATATTTTAAGTATTAGATAATTTAGGAACACATTAAGACGACAAAGAATAACAACACTGACAATTATATAAGTTAGGTATATAAATCGAAAGAACCAATTCATGAAATTAAAAAATTATATACTATTGAAATAAATGTCTGACAGTAGATTATTTTCAGAGACACACTATTTTAGTTAAGCAATTTCAGAATTTTTTGTTTTTGTATGCATGAGCGTGCAAAAAAGTTATATTTTATAATTCATTAGATCAAAAACTTGCATAAGTTATCCAGAAGAAATGATGCCTTTTAATAATCTGATATAATTCACTCTATAATATCTTAAGCAAACAGACTATTCAATAGAATGAAATTAAACAATCTAACTTGGAAATCTTTCTTAATTACATTGTTCGAAGTCAATCGACGTCTGACCTAAATCTACATTTGAATTAAACACCCGGCTCAGTCCTCAGATAACTTTAGCACAATCGCAATGCCATTTTAATAATTCCAATCTCGCAGCCTCAATATAAACAAGGCTGCAGTGTACAGCTTAAGTGATTTACGAACTATCCGAGCTCGGCGCGGGGCTCTCACGCCACTAGATTCAACATCATCGAGCCTTTCAATTATCACGGCTAACGAATGTGAATCTGGGACGAGCGAAAAAAATAAAACCATATCCATGCCAACTTCCCAAAGAGAATAACATCGTATCAAGCTGAGTAATTTCTGTAACTAGATTGAGACAGAAGTAACTTTCAGTTGTGAACGTTGGGGACTTTTAAATTTAATCCTTTGATTTAACTGTATTTAACACCGAATAATTTTATTAAACGAAAACCAATTGTAACTCTTAGATAGAATGTTCAGTACAAAGAAATTAATCATTGGGTTGCAGTACACAACCAGGTTCATCTTACATCGACCAGCATTGATACATTTTGCCATTACTCAAAGACACACTGACGAAACCTCTAGATAATCATTAATATTAACGGGTTAGTCAAGTAGTTTTATAGAGGACACATGCCGTTAGGTGATACAGTAATTTAATGTAGATAAAACGTGTGTATAAACTTATAGTGTGGCTTAATATAAATCTGAAATCAATGAGGAAACTTTTATAGACGATGTGACACAATCTGAGATGGCCAATAATGCATTCTGGATTCCAATCTATCTTATCCGACTCATAAAACTTCCCAACCAAGATACGAGGGATTGAGTTTCCCGACTTCTCTTTCAATAACATTTTGGCTTAACTTTATTCGATCTAATATCAATATATGTATTTAACAGAATATAATTTCACTTTCTTCAAAACTGAGTTAATATAACTGTGAATGCAAAGTTAATATTTAACTAAAGGATTCACACGGCTCGATAACCATTGTACCTCTTTAGTAAAATTATTAATAAGCTAATCGTCAAAATTTTAGACACTCTCAATTGCAACGAAAGCATCCCACAACTGGGCCGACCAGAAACTGGTTTAAAGGCACACTTGCAATGGACTTATTTGCCTAAAAGTAGTTAATTAAAAGATACTATTCCAAGTCTTTAAAATTTTAAAAATCTCGAGCCAAACTAAATGCCTGAAATGTTCAAGCATTTAGCTTTCAATTCCGTCGACTCGTTAAACTTATTATGTAGGTTGGATTCCAACCTTCAGTGAATGCAAATAGGATCAATTCCAACACCCGTAAAACACAATTAGAGATTTTCCAAATTTTAACACGCTATTCTTCTGGTAGTTAGAAAATAATTATATAATTTTGATTTAGAAAACACACAGTTACAGACCTACTTTTTTGCATGTGACAACATATCTTATTGTATTTAAATGATATAAAATTCTTGTTTGGAGAATTAGCATAAATTTTGTCACAAAATTTCCGATAGCATGCCTAATTTGTGTTAAAGTTACCTTTCTTCGAACTTAAACAATTTAAGTAGTCCCCAATAATTATGTGTTTGCTTAACACCAAAAGTTTTTACCGATCTATCTAGAGAGTAAATTACATGTCATCATTCAATTAACTGTGTAGCGTTGGATTGTCCGAGTTTGTCGTGATCAATCACTTTCTGCTACTCACCAAACAAGGCATGTACTCATACATTTATATATAATATATAAGAAAACAGATCTCGGATAGACGATCTAATCCATCGAGACAATGTTGTAAATAAATCTTAGCACACTTATTAAAAAAGGTACCTGAAGTTTATGAACTATTTTCTCCTACCTATATAATATTATTCGTTTAAACCGAATTATAAATAAACGTATAAATAATGATAACGGTCTCATTTTAAATAAAATTATTTTTACTGAAAGATGTACCACAGACTGCATTTTACAATACATCTATTTTATTAATATCGTTTAGCAATATTTGCACTTGCCTATTGGTCAAAAACGGTAGCAAAAACAGGAATATCACGAAGAACTACAACTGATAAGTTAATGAAGTAATTTTGAGATGGAAAGCTCCATCTATCCTTGAGTCCAAGTTAACCTTCCCTGCTTGTGATACATCTTACTGAACAATTTACGAGGAATGGAGAGAGGAAGGTGGCTAGACTAGTTACCGATCAGTTTAATCCATACAGTACTCATGCATGGTTGTAGGATATACTTGCCTAGTTAACCCGTCCAGTCAAAATCAACCACGACATATTTATCGTATCGACATACGTATCGGTGATACCCTTGGTGTTACACTACCAACATATAACATATTTTATCGGAATGGGAGAAGAATATATACCATTCTGCTGTTCTGAGATGAATCTTTATTCGTAAAAAATTATATAACCCAAAAAAAATATCCCTCGCCGATGAAAGTGTTAATTAAGTTCTTATAAGCATACAACTTTAGAAAATGAGACGTACATGCAGGATTTGTACCTAGAACCCCAGGAAAGAAACAGATTTACAACTATCTAAGCTCTTACTGCTAAATAAAACTCCTAACGTAATAAACAAAAAGTAATTTTACTTAAATCTCGCTCAGTTTCTACAAAACGAATAAAACGTCTAAGCATACGTATAATACTTAAACATTCTAGCATTTAAAATCTTGCTAACTGGTCCGTATTACACATTACAACGTAAAAAATTGTAGCCTACTCTGTGCCTGATTTTCATAAGTATTTTCATCCCAAATGTAATTGGAAAACACGCTACAATAAAAGTCAGGAGTGACGCGAGACTATTTGCCGACCCTGTATTATGTCCCGAGCCCATTTTATATTATCTTTTGAAGATACCAATTTCTTTCTTCTTTAAGTAGAATGACTGATCGTGCATATTAATGTCACGAAGTTTTAATACAAAAAGTTTTCGATTTTGTTAATAAAATAAAAAACAAAAAAACTTAAATATATTACAAGTAGTACCAATATTGAAATATGTGTTAATTGTGTAATTAATATTTTATCGTTTTGCTGCACTTAATACACTTAAAAAAATATAAATGTTTAATATTGTATAATATATTATATTTCAAATAAATAAATTAGTATATAATATATACATACTTATATTATAAAGTAGGTTCCTGCACCACACTAAAAATCGAAAATTGTGTGGTAGAAAAATTTAAAAAAACGTATAAATGCCAAGAGGCGGAGTATGCTACGAGTAAAAAAATTACGTTCGGTGTTAAAGGTTTTATAATATGAAAAATTGGAAAACCACGAGCGACTGTTATGCACCACTGACTTGCAGTAGTTTTTAAACCACGATTCTTGGGCTCGGGTTTTATGGGCACAAATAAAATAAATCTCCACCAGATTTCAGAGTTAATTATTAAATGTAATTCCTGTATTTATAGTTAGTTATTACTGAATTTATAATGTATTTAATATGATGTCGAAAATAAAGGAAGGAAACAACATTATATGTAAAGAAATCCCATAATTTCGTAAGTATTCCATAACATACTAGCTAAGTTCGAGAAAAAACCTCAGCAAAATCGTAAGTACTCATCACATTTAATATGTTTAGTGTCTGCGATGATGTATATTAATTTTAAATTTATAATCATTAAAATCATTTCAGTGCTCAGTAATATATTGAGTTTATATTGTACTATTGATACCTTAAAAAATCTTTGAGGGTTCACGTAAATTTTCACCGACGCCTGTTCAACATTGAAGCATACACTAATTAACTCGAGTCTCCGAGAAGTTATTATTTCGACTAAAGGGTTCCATCTATTTAATGTCTCACCATAAAGTTATACCACTAGCGGTCACTTATTTAATTTCGGGCTGTATTCGACATGACGCACATTTTCATTAAGTTACTATTTACCCTTACTTCTGATGACTTTCCTTTGCATTTTTGGCTCCTAGTTTCTAACAATTTACAGTGTTTTTAAACTGAATGTTGTAAGTAATCAAAATAAAAAAAGAAGAAACCAATTTATTTAACTATATAAAAAAATTACATAATATAATTTTTTTTCACTGATTCACAACAATTAAAATTATGCTATTAAAACTTGTTTTCCCCGAGGATTTATAATAGGCATACAATGCAGAACTGGCGAATTCCCATTCAATTTGCAATATCGGTCGTTATCAAACTTAAAAGTCATTCTCGCCATGATAAATTGTATTTCTGAGCCGCTTTTAAATACACATCGCGCAACATGTTGATAGAAACATGAAATATGGAACCCCGTGTTAAAAACTAGAAACGAAACAGCAAACAAGCTAGCTACAAAATTTTGACATTTTAGTGTAAAAATATTATGTTGTCGCGATGCAAAGTTATCGTTATATCTGTCATCCTGCCTAACGAATATTAATGTAATTAGGGCAGGCTGCTTCTAGGTTAATTTACATGCTTGTGAACAGAAGCCACGTTCAAATCGCTTCAGTAGCTTTTGCAGATGCTCGTATAAATTAATAAACAGAGAACAATTATTTATACATATAATAAAATTCTAACTGATCGATTTCTGTACATAAACGATATATGAATAAAAATATTATTGGGGGCATTTATTAACGCAATAGAACCCAGAACAACAGTTGTTAGAATTTTAGTCTGTTTGCCTGTGCGTTTGTTTCCGCTAATCTTAGAAACGGCTTGACCGATTTTGATCTAGTTTCCACTAGTGTATTGCATTAAGCATCACTTAATTCTTAAAGTTTGTTTCATTACAATCCATCCATAAATAAAAAAGTTACGATTTAATATATGTATTTCTAATTCACAGAACGACAAAAACCCAGAAAAATGCAGATATGCTATCTTTAAGCGTGAGGTAGTTTTTCCGACGCGAAGCGAGGGCATTTACTAATAAATAAATTAATATATATATATATATATATATATCTGTTCAAAATCTGGCCACAATTACACTTCAAATATTTTAATTAAGATTAAATTTTGCAAACACACCCTAATTAAAATTGTATAATAGTTTAAGATCGTGCCTACATTTTTCTATTCCAACTGAACATTTATTTTAGAAAAACTGATGTTGCAATTAAAATTTTAATATTATTTTTATTCGTTTAGCAGGTTCCAGCCGTCGCTCGATTCGGAAGTGTCAATTAAATTACACGATCCCCGACACCTAGTTTGTCCAGTAAATTGCACTGACGAATGGAATTCAAATAAAATGGTAAATTTTCCCATTTTACATACCTCGCTAGACCGGAAATTGATGGACTTAGATTTTACACGCTTACAAAATCACTTTTGACTATTTTCATTTTATCGTTATAGCTATATTCTTTTGTGTTGAACATATAATTGCCACTAAATATTAAGAATTGCTTGGATCCTATAAAAAGTACTTCTTATTAATTAATTCACTATTAAATTGTATTTTCTTAATGCTATCTTGTGGAGTTTTGACTCCGAATAAATTGGCTGTAATATACTGTCGATAGGATAGATGAAAAAACGGATTTTAATTTGTATAAGGCTCACTACATGTTAAATAAATTCATTTGATGATTAAAACTCTGTGTTAGTCTTGTTTAAAAGGCTGCCTCGCAAATCCCTAAGGTCTCCGCTATACCTCTCTATGCTGTGGTGTCGTAAGGCTTAGTGTAATCCTATGATGTTCAGCAATACGATGATGCCACTATTAAATATGCCATTACTGAATAATCGGTACTTACCTTGAATATGTACCAATGTTTTCCATAATGACAGTAAAAGAGATTATATTCTAGGGTTGCCACAAAAATCGGTATTTGTTGAGTTAAGTTACGCTAACAAGCGGATCCCCTCTTCCGTCAATACCTCTTACTGTAGCTATGGACATGCATGGATGGTGGTGACCACTTACCATTACATACTGATGGTCTGGTAACTGACATAAAAATAATTCTGTATTAGCTAACTTGGCCCTAAACATAGCAAGGTACTAATTTCGCTAAAACATGAACAGACTTCAAATTCTGATATTTTTTTTAATAAAATTTCAAGCAGACAAAATGTGCGAGAAAATATGATCTATATTGAATATAAGATAGTATTTTTATATTATTAATTATTATACAAATCTAACTCTACTAATGTGAACTAGTTTAAAACCCTTAAACGTTGAATATATAATTAAAGGAGAGAAACAGACTTACTACGTAAGTTTTATAAACCTTAAAATTTTCATTTATTGAACCTGATTGTCAGTAATCTCCAAGATTTGACTTATAAATAATACAGATAGGCGTAAGTCTACCCAATGAAATATTGAATATATGAATACATGAACATTCATACCATGTTGCATACAAGAAAAAACAGAACTTGTTAATATTATTAACATATAGCTAATAACATACTAAACGAAGTTTAGTAATAAAATGGCCTTTACATGTACAACTTAAGTCTAAATATCTCCTCGGAGGACAACAGAGCCATTAAAAGTTTAACACACTGCCGCAGTAGAATACTGTTTCCAAGAGATAATTTAGTATATCATTTGTATATAGTACAACGGTATGTTATTGTTATTTTTTATTCAATGTATATTAATTCTTGACATCAATAAATAACACACAATAAATACTTGGATAATGAAGCGCACCAGGTAAAATCTTATTCATTTTTGTCTTGAAAACGCATACATTATAATAAAACGGGGACATCAACACGGGCAACTCAATAAATTCAAAAAGGAAGGATTTTCGTGTCTCTAAATGTAAGATCCTTTTCTCCCCGAAAAGATGCACGGTAAATATGTGAATCAATCTGTAGGTGAGTGGAATAATTTATTTAAGTGTACATTTTTTATTTTGTTAGATTACAACAAGCACATCTATGCATACATTGCTAATTTTCATTTCAGGCGGGGGTCTAAGGAACAAAATATTTTTTTTCCGGTGTAAAGTTGCAAGTAAAGAGGTGTGAGTGGTATAAGTGGAATGAAACAACAGAATACAGTGGGTAGGGCGCTGACAATGAGTGCACTGCTCGCGTCCTTAGACGGCCCTCCGTCAGTGCGAGGGAGTCGCCAGTATTGTGACGGAATCGCTGCCTATATATGTAGGTATTAGCGAACGGATGGGTTGTAAATTCTTTCGATTTTATATTCGCTTTCTCAAGTTTTTTTACTTGTTATGGCGCTTTATGACAAATGATCGGAGTTGATTATTCACGATATAACGAAAGTATGAATATGACTTTTGTGAAGGTGATGAATAACTATTTATATTTTATTTATAACTAGCTGTGCCTACGACTTCGTCCTCGTGGAATTTAACAAAAAAGTTTTTAGTAGAAATAAAAGTAGCCTAAGATTCTCCTTACTACATCACCTACTTGCCAGTGAAAGTCCTGTCAAAATCGGTCCAGCCGTTTCAGAGATTAGCCCGAACAAACAGACAGACAAACAGATAGACAAAAATTGTAAAAAATGTAATTTTGGTATATACACCGTATATACATTCATATGCATGTAATAAAAAGCGGTTATTTTAATATTACAAACAGACACTCCAATTTTATTTATTAAGTATAGATACTTTGCTTGTCTGTGCTAACTTATGATTAAAACAGCAACTTGCCTAAGATTTCTAGTACTCTAAAGAAATAAAAGAGGTAATTTTACTTGCCTTATACTTTTACATGGTTGCTGTAAAGGTGTGCCTTGTAAATTTTTAAGTACCAATGTTATATTAGGTCAGAGATAACACGTTACAAAGACAGTCATGCGGTAAGAAATCAATATATAGTGGGCTGCTAATGGATTGAAGCCCCATAACCCCATCGTCATGATATGCTAATATGAACGATGAACGGTGTATTATGTAAACATTTTAGCAGCGTAATTAGTATATTTGTTAGCAACGTTACACACGAGACTCAAAGTTGTATAAATTGAAGTGTACGTAGTATTAAAGCTATATTTCTCGTTATGTTTACTGCTAACTTAGCTACATCCTCTCTTCAGTACGGAGCTCCGGAACATAGTCCGTTACGATTGTAAAGAGTCATGGAGATGAAGTGGGACCTAAGTGCTGAAATATCACTGACCGCTGGAAGATCTCCGACTATAATCAATAATTGCTGTCTAACGCTAACAATTGGTAAAGCTTAATACCCTCCAACTTGCGGAAATACATCTGAAATTTTGCCACAAGTAATGACTCATCCAACACTCGAGATGCTGGAGAATTTATTATATATACACTTCATACGCCTACAAATTTCATAGGTACACTATTCAGTAAACATAATTCTTACGTTCATAAACAGTAACTGCTTCTGAAATAACTATTACTGTTTTACCATGCGTAGTACAAATTTTTGATGATTCTGTTGTACACTTAAATTTTATAGTACTTATTAGTGAATGTATATATACAATGGTGTATTTATTGACGCATAATCACCAATAATTGTAGGCAGAAACTTCAAGTTTTGACAATATGTATATTTTATAACGTTATCATTGCAACCCATAAGTGTCCCATTGTTGGCCACGGGACACCTTTCCCAAGGATAGGGGTTTAGGCCATAGTCTGAAACGCTGGCCAACCCTGATACGTAGATATCTATTATTCCTTTTGGGGTGTAGTGGGTTCCGTCCGACCTTGACTTATCTTTCAAAGCAGCACTTTACTTCAAATTGGAGTAGCACAACGGACGAATTTTTTAAATTCTATCCCACAATGTGAAACTAGTATTTATAGTTATCCAAGTAAACCTCAACGTTAATCAGTTCACTGTTACCACAGCATTTTATTAATGTTATTATGAACGGGATCGCTAGACGTCTGACGTAAGATCTACGCCAACAAGGAGGCTGTATCTAAATTGGGAGCCGACGTTCTTAATCAGACAGGGAGCGTGCTCGAGGGGTTTAGACAAGTATCGCTACTTTATCCTGAGAGTGCACAGACTATATTTACAGCATTTTGCCGCCCTACTACTTCGGTCTTTATCTTAAAAACTCGGACAGATACAAAACGAAGTGCCGTGTGATAAATTTAGTGAGACTAGATGCACATAACAAAATAAAGACAACTTTAGTATTAATTGCTTGTGAACATGTGAACAAAACTTATGTTATTAATCATAACTTATAACTCACTCAAGTTTTATGTAAATTACAGTTACAATACAATTACTAAGATTTGCTGTGAAGTTAATTTACTTACCATTACGAACCGGAGGTCACCAATCTTTTCAATCAATCTTTTGAGTTTACCGCTATAACTGCGAAGTGTCGTTTGTATAGGTAACAACATAATTGTCTCTTTTAGACTTTATTTTGTGTGATTTAAAAGTTTGTTTCAGATTAACAAATACTGGAATTCAGACAGATATACTTGTATTCCTCTGCACTTATCACTGTCTTCTAGTTTGTTGTGTGCTACTTGATATACAAATCATTCATATTAGTTGCTTTTACATTTAAAAAAATCGTTTAACAGAAGGAAAAGAACACTCACCCATTCACGTAAGAAAATATTCACAGTTATTTAGTCAAAGTGTACATATGTAGAAGTAGAGAAAGTCATATGGAGGTCGATATCACCTTTGCCAAAAAGTACTATTCATTATTTTTCTAGTCAGATTTATAAATTCCTATTTTAAACATCATATCCAAAAATATGTACTCTTATCACGGTTGCCTTCTTGGATCTGTTTGAGAAAGGATCAGAGAAGCCATTTCACGCGCGATCGCACTCAATCATACTCGTATCATCACGAGAAATGCTGAAAGAATTTATGGGATAATATGTATTTCGTCTGTGTAATGCACTAAATTCAATGTTTAATATGTAAATTAATCAATTACGACTAAAAATATCATAAAACACGTGTTTTTATAAAAAAAACCTATAAGGCCACGCTATAAAATATACCATTGTTACATAATGTATCAATAATAAATCTTAAAATATTATATACTATTCCAAGTACGAATTTAGAAACATATTGACAGAAATCATAAATAAAACGTCGCAACATTAAAGTTGGCGCACATGATTGCGGCAAGCATCGTCTACGGAAAAAATAATCCATTTCTCCCGCAAAATTGCTAGGAATCAAATTTTCAGAGAAATTTCGTTATGTCGTTCTCTTCCTTAACGTATGTAAATATACGCATATGCTGTGACGAAATTTAAGCGATAACCGAGGGAAAATGTCATTTTAATGAATTCTTAAATAATTTTGACAGGTTATAACCGTACATATAAAGAACGAAAAGACAAGTCAGTATATTGTAACACTAATTTGATTATCTAAACTACACAATCTAATTTCACATACATCTAATTTCATATTGGATATATATTTAAAATTTAAAAAAATTGTGAAATGCTTGCCGCGAATTTTGTAAGCTCAGTTAAGATATGTATATATATTAAAAAGAGATAGAATATTAAAAACAAAAGTAAAGCTCTTTAAATTATCTCAGCTTGTTACAGAAGTTGGTATTTTTTATTTTAATATTATGGCCTCTTTATAATAAAACCTGTACCTACCGCATTCTCAATAGAAAATAATCCCGCTAGCACCGCAAACTATACGAAATGAGGATTTGCCAAGCGGCTCTGTTTATGATGTTTCAATATTATTTTCATAACAACAGATCTATTCACTTTGTTGTGAGAATATCTCAAGGATAAAAGATTACATTCGTATTCAATTTACTAAACAAGTTATGAGCAACTATTGTACAATTTTATATAAACATACAACTTTATATCATTTTGTTCATAATGCGTTGCTACCCTTATGCTTTTTTAATATAAATAGCAAACAAACTGGCAGGCGGTCTACCTGATTAATTAGTCACTTAATTAGTCACTGCTGTCCATGGACGTAACACTCGAAGCATCACCAACTAGACCTACTTCTGTTAGTTAAGGTGCGATTCCGCGGGTCGCGGCAAACGGCAACTGCATGTGCCGCGACGTCATTATTTTGCAGTATTAATTTATAAAGGACCGATCGGATTATTTATTTATTTATTTTTGTGAAACTTTAAAGTAAGGGATACAAAGTCAATTAGGTCAAAAATGTTCGATGGCTTTCTCCACCGGTCAGCATTGGGCGATGACGAGAATGTAAAGTATAGGCACATTATTAAGATTCTAATAATACATGGTAATTAACAGTTAACATATATACATATACATAAAAATATTATACTATAATATAATTTACATGCACACGTATATATCTAAGTAATATGCAAATATTGTTTCACTGCTGAACTTAGGTCTTCTCTTATAGTGATTATAAAATGAATATGACAGAGAAATATATATCAATACGCAATTGATAAACGCACACCAAGTCCATGTATTGTAAGTGGCCAGCGTTATTATTACAAGTCCCATTGCTAAGGTCGGGTCTTCTCTCACTACGGGAGAGGGGTTAAGATCTTAATCCGCTACACTGGCCAAGTGGGTTGGCAGACTTCATACACCTTTCAGACCATTATCAGTTTTCTCATGGTTGCTTCACCGAAGTAATTGATACGCGAGAAATACGCACATATTAGAGACGCAAAGATTAGAGGTGCGTGGAGGATTTTATCCCGAGTTTCTCATGCAGGAGACCGACTACTAAGCTACCAACGCTTACAAAATAATACACATACAATACATATATAAAAACAACATAAACAGTTGTATCGAAACTGTACTACATATCTAGCATGGGGAAAAATGGGCACCATGCTATATTAATAATATAATTTTAAATTTTTTATTATTACTTTGTGGGCGGTATGTTCGACCTACAACGTTGAGTAATAGAACCAATTAGCGCCATCTATTGTTGCTAAGGAATAATGTAGACGTTTAGTACTAGGAATTTAATTGTGTTGACTGACATTCATATTTTGTTAGATTGTTTACAAAATAATATATCAGACAGGACTCTATAAATTTTGTAATAAAAAGCTGAATCACGGTTATAACTGTTACTTCGAGATTGTATAAGAGCCGCTGTTCAAGCGGTTTCATTTTTTTTTCAAAATTTTTTTTTCAAATATATTGAAAAAAGAAATGAAACCTTGTAGTAGTACTTTTCACTATACTTTATTAACACCATTTACTTCTATTTAACACGGGTTAAATTCGCCACTAGGGTTCTTCACTGGATGCCTGCATATCATACTCAATAATATTATTACTTATTTAAGTAATAATACAATAATAACTGTTTGATAGGATCCCAGCAAAAAATCTAAGTTTTTTACACAGAAAGACACTCACCGTTTATACAAGTAACATATTAATAATTATAACATATTAACAATGTTAGATTTTGGATGTATAATATGAATAATATTAGACTATAAAATATTAAACTATGTTTGTACTTAATGATAACATATTCATAATCATCTGCCCATCTAAACAATAACACTTGAGAATATATTGATATTAATATAAGATAGTTCATGTCAAACTACTTGTACTATTTCCTTAGATTGTGTTTGTAACCCACAGTCGTAATATTATTATTACGACGATTGTTAAACAAGTATGTAAATTCTTGTTCCTCGTTGTTGTTGTTGTTTATGCTACCTATAGAAAAACTACTAACAAAAACATATATCTACATGACCCTATGACATTACTTGGCATTACACATGGCTTTACTTTTCATTAAAACATGTGATTGTTATCATTCGACCTAAGAACGGGATCATATTAAATACGTTTTCAGTCAATTCGACCACATAACGACAAAAATATCTACGCACAGATACGTTTCTAACAGAACAGTGGCGCGGTATTTTTTCATTATACCAAAAGGGTAACAGACAAAATTGATCATTATTCAACGACTACAGGATTTACCTCAGTGTAGTCAAGAATAATGACCCAAAAATTTCGCTGTAATATAAACATCTTGTGGAACCTGGTGTAAATCATTGGATAGAGTTGAAAAGCACACGCAAGTGATCTCAGTCGAACGTCTTTCAATACAAGCCATGTTTAATAAGAGAAAAATATCCAAGGGATTTTTTGTATCAAAAGAAGGTTTTGTGTCAGTGCAATCGGGGACCCCAGTAATTAGGTAGTTTGTCAGTCGACAATAGTTTCGAATTGAGTTCGTAAAAATATCCTTAGTAGTATATATCATATTAAAATATAAAACACGATCCACATTTTTTCTTTTTCCACCACGTTATGCAAGAATATATATAAAAAATAGTTTATATTTCAGAGCATTATCAAGGTTTGATACACGACAATTTTGTAACCAACCTATGTGTGTTGATCTAAAATTAATATTAAAATAAAAACCATAAAGTCCATTACCAATACAGTATCTCCATCTATTATGTAATGTGAGATTCGTCAACATATATCAAAATACTTTTACTCTTAATCGAGGATGTATACGTCACAGATGTATATAAAGCTGGATTATTTGTAATTAATAATTTTAAGTCAAAGAATTATTATGACAATTATAAAACAACAATCCCTTCTGATACTAAGTGGTGAGGTAGACCAGAATGGTAAACGCACTAATATAATACGAGACCTCACTGAACGCCGCGGGCGAATGAAACACGAATCAAAAGCATTTCGTTGATCCGGGCGTTTGCCAATAGATTGCGTTAGTTCCAAAAAAAATTGAATATTTTATTTCGGAACTAAAAGATGATGAAAAACTTAAGATCGTTTATGTTTAGGAGTAAAGACCGTTTAGAGATTAGCATTATCTCTTATTTTGTAAACTATTGCAATTTACATTACTTTAGTGTAATTATTTAACGGTATAGTTGTTGTAAGTCACTTTTTTAGTGTTTATATTCTATAATTTTTAGTAAACTTCGGATTAATAATAAACTCAAGCCAAAATAAAAGAATTAATTAAAATAAAATTATATAGTTGGACCCCTGTTCTATAGTATATATAGGTAATAACAAGTTGGTACACACAGTATGAGTGCTGTAATGAGTAATTATGTAGAGCTCATTAGTATAAAATTAAATGATACATAAGTCTATAAATCAACACAATCACTCTTTCGCTCCTTTATTTTCTGCATAGATTCTGAACTCCTGTAAATGAGATGGAATTCGCTATAAAGAGATCTATAATTTTCTAGAGTAAAAAATAAAGACTTTCAAAAACTTTTAATTTGAAAAAGATCAATTTATTGCTAATGACATAGGTAATTATAATGTCGAGTTTTATAAAGTAACGCTTATTTTATTTCTACTTTTAAGCTATAGCGTCAAAACACTAAAAACTGGTTTTACCTTTAATATTATTATTACATACACACTTAACGTCAACACTTGATGAAGTGTTCGGGTGGAAATTCCTGTGGCGTTCAATTTTCTCTGGTGTCTTGGCTGCTTTACTTTAGTTTGTACGATCTATTAAAACCGCTTCAAGCCGCTCAGAAGTTGGAAAAAAATCTAAGAGCTAATTTACAGACCATCTCAGAAAAGGAATTATGTTTAAGCAAAAGCGTTTACTGCGCAATTTAACTAATCTGAACGCAACGCAACAATAAACATAGGAATGAACGTATCGAAACGCTCTCGTCGAACGAAACGAGATTTTGACATATCGCAGCTGTGCTGTGCACAGATCATTTATTACTCTTACTGTCTGTGTTTGCCGTAAAATAGGTATTCTAGAAGCTTAAAATAAAAATTTATAGGTCTTAGCAAAATATCATAAATCAAATTGGAAGGAATACCAAATGTTCTAAAATATAGAAGTGAATAAACTCTTAAATAGAAAATATTATGATGACTCGGGTAAGTGATTCTGTTTGTTACAATACCGAGAACTCACCCGAAGAGATATTTAAGATAATGTTTTACTACTGTGCTTAAGATTTTGCTTATTTTAATTGAATATAGTATTTACATTAGTTTATTAAATCGATAAAATAACCTGTTGACATTATCCAATATGGCTTACTTCATTATGTTTCTAAGTTACTATCGCACTTTGTATTACCTATATGAAAACTGCAGCTTGCGACTGCATAATTTAGTCAGGTTATATTATGTAGTTACAGTGGTATACTTAATAAGGCTCTCCTACTGCTTCAACGTGTTTGTGTTATACATATTATCTATGTTATTATTTTTCGTCGATCTCCCTCTATCGCTCGTTTTGTATATTCTAAATATCAGTGTATTTTCTTACAGATAAACATTTTTCGTTATGTTCTCTCTATCACGTACTAGTAAGGTAATGGAATTTATGTATGTTATGATTTCATTTGTTAATTCATATTTCATTTTCATTCATATGATTAGTTTGTTATGCAATGTATATGCATCCTAGTATTTTCTCGGACTATCTGTAACTATTTCTTTTTCATTTATATACTAATAACACAAAAATAGAGAAGCGAGTAAAAATTATTACTTATGATGTTATTTAAAAACTTCTAGGGTTATGGATCCTATTGAGAGCGACTGGCTAGGCTGTAAAAAAGATCCAATTGAAATACCAAAAAACAATGTGGGCAACATTGCTCGTAGCTGGCAGTGGCGAGAGAGGGGTATTGATCCCCCAAATTGTGCAAACAATAAAACCGTTTTAGAAAATGTTGCAGAAGATATCCTTGTTCAGAAACCTCTGAAAATAAGGGTGAGAGAACTGGTACAGAAATTTTACCCTGACCATTCAGAAATGCTACAGTAGAGATTCAATTACCTAGTACTTATTACAGATTTGTAATATCAGATGTACACCTTGGAACAAACTACATGCAAGTTGGTTTGACACAATAAATAGGCAATAAAAGTGAATGAATTCATGAAATAGCAGTTTATGATATTGTTTTCCACATAAATTACCATCCAAGTTGTATCTGATTATAAAAGCAAACTTAAGCAATAAAATTTGACTAGTTAATTGGATTTCTGCAGTAAAATGTTATGGTAAAAGATATATTTATATAATAATCAATTATATCTTAACAAATCTTCATTAATTTTCAGTGTTGTGACTTGCCAGGATCTCCAAGATCAACTTTTCTGATGGTGTTCAGTCCGGATGGGTTAGCTAATGTTCTTTATTTGTTATGTGTAGTTCTCAACAAAACATCTCAAACTGAACATCTCATATTACTTTCTTGCTGTTAAATTTAGTTATTAGTTCTGCTGAAGACATTTGTATGTAAATACCTGTTTATCAGGTTGTGAAATCATGGTAACTATGGTACAATATTTTTAATGCATTTTAAAAATTGCCATAGTAAGATGTAAATGAATATAAAATTTCCACATATATATGTGTGTGTATGTAAATGGGAGAGTTTAATGTTAAACTTTTATATATATTACATTTGGTTTTCAAACAGCTATTAATGTCATTAAATACTAAGCTATGTACTTTGAATACCAATCCAAAGTTTTACTGATACCCAGTATAGATAATAAGAAATTCATTTATAAAATATAAATATTACCTCTATACAATCAAAAAAGATGCTATACAAATTTTGAATAAGTTTACGGTATTAGTATTTTTATCTGGGCACATATACACTTGCAATTAGCAATTAAAATATTACTCAACTAACAAATAATCTAGGGTTATAATGTGTAAAACCAATATATGACCAAAATATATAATGAACAGGATTATATTAAGTCACTGACCCTGATGGCTTGTGTCGATCTTAGATGATAGATCGCGTTATGCAATTGTGGGCCCAGGCTGTGTTAGATCAGTGACTTATTTGGCAAAATTTAGCATTTCCATGCACATTAATCATCTCTGTTTTGTCAACATATAGCAGTCGTATAGCCATGGCAGAAACCTACAGTTTACATAAAAACTGACATTTGTTGTGACTAACACCTTCCGCAATCTGCTCTGAAAGATTGTAATTTATTATTATGTCCTAGGCCTGTCTGCAATTATTTAAAGTCACGTCTATATAGTCTATACAAAGTAGGTTACACATTTATAGTCTATTTGTCTTTAGTATTGAATGCTATCTATTTCAGAACAAAGGTGGCTTCAACTCATGGTAATCACAATGTCTATGTGTCAGAATTGGCTAGTGGGAAACATGTGAGAGTTCTGCAAGGGCATCCACGAACACCATGGTGTATTGCCTTCCATCCATCGCACACCCAATTAATAGGTTCTGGATGTCTTGGTGGTCAAGTGAGAGTCTGGGATATTTGTAGTGTAAGTATACAAATGTGTAACAATTTGCACTGAATAATTAAAGTACCTATTTTAACTTGTCATAAACCTAAAATTATAACATTTATTATTCAGTGTAAAGGTAGCATGCAAATTTATAAAATGGTAAGCTTTAGCATTTTTCATTCTTCCTACATATATATCAATAGTGGATTCACAAACATTTTAACCGTATTGGGGTGGCTTAGAGTACTACCCCTAATCCCATGCTGGCAGAACAGGGTGTTGTAAGAGGCGACAGAAGCCAGCCTGCTTGGTGGTAGGGCTTCGCGTATGGATTATATTATCAGTATTATTATTAAGTCATTAATATTAGTACTGGTATCTTTCCGCGAAGCCTGCCTGGCTAGCTACTACCCTCCTGCTTGAGTCAGCCGCCAAACGACTCGTCGTGTTCTGGCTGACAGCTTGAGAGCCAGTACCTACTTTCTAACCTTCTCATATCCTGGACGACAACACATCAGTGCTACCTTTGGTCTTGCTGATGTCCATGGGCGATGGTGACCATTTACCATGAACTGACTCATCTGCTTGTTTGTCGGCTATTAACTTAAAAAAAAACAACAATAGTAAATTAAGATACCAATGTATTTCCTATAAAATAATATTATTTCCTTTAAATTAAATAATGATTATTTACATTCATGGAAAATACTTTGATATAACAAGAAAAAATTGTGTTGTCAAATATATTTTTAACATAATATTTCATTTATGTTAGCTATGTAATTTTAAGTTAGATGTAAACCACTTAAACAATATAAAAGATAAAGACAAAAACACCATTATTTGTGCACACAAGCTAACTTCCTCCAAATTTGATTGAGAATTAAGTAAATCCCCCAGGTTTAGGTGTTACATATTTAACAATGTATTTAGAAATAATTAAATGAAACAAACAAAACTTTCAAAGTTAATATTATTAAAAAAAACATCTCAATTCATACAACTTTATCATAAAATCACAACACAAATTATATTAACATTTAAGATTAATATTTGTGACTTATAATAAGCCCTATGTCTCATCTCTCAGCCTTGAACCACATCACAAAATATTTTATGGATGACCCCTAATGCTTGTTAGGTCTAACTGTATGTTAAAAATCTTACATTTTAATGTATAATTATTGTTTTTTAATTACTTATAATTCTGATTATGGTTTTAGGGTGGCAGTGAAGTATGGTATGTCCCAAATCAGACTGTGATAAGTTCAATTGCATTTCATCCCAGAGTGCAACTACTAGTAATTGCAACTTACAATGAACTATACTTTTGGGATTGGAGCAAGTCAGCACCCTTTACTAAAGTATCCACAAATAATCTCAATGAAAAAGTAAGGTATGTTAATATGAAAAAACCTTTAGCCCTTGATTTAGAAGCTGGATGAACTAAAGTTTTTTATATTACTATCAGACCAGGCAAATATTATTTTGAATTTAAATATAAATAATTTTGATTCATAAATATATGTTTCCATCAAACTTTGGTCACAATATCAACATATGCGTGAATATGTGATCAATCAGTCAGTCAAATACGATCAGAAGATAAACAAGGCAGTTACCTACCAACAATTATATATATATTAAAATGTTACTGATTGTTTGCCTCCTGGTCCTTATAATTTGCCATTGTTAGATCGCCATGTTACTGATAGATGTGTAGCCAAATTAAAAAACCAAATTCAATGCTGTCTTCCAGTCAGCAAAGAAACAAATAGCCAACGAAAGCCAATTTCATCGGCAGAATAGGATTGACTACCCATCTGGGAGTCGCGAATTCTGGTCACATGCAAGGCTAGCGAGGGAATTTATGTAGGTCATCCCTTCTATCTCTGTC
The DNA here is from genome assembly GCA_003671415.1 of Megathymus violae. Taxonomy (NCBI): domain Eukaryota; kingdom Metazoa; phylum Arthropoda; class Insecta; order Lepidoptera; family Hesperiidae; genus Megathymus; species Megathymus violae. The sequence continues at coordinate 3,089,291 of PDGT01000005.1, read as the reverse complement.
TTAAAACGTAAACGATCCACAAATCATCGACAGGCTGAAACCCTAAGTCTTAGGAGGGGCATAAGCTCATTGTGTGTGTTCTATCGTTATTATAACTGTGAGTACTACAAGGAACTCATCTACTTAGTACTCACGAGACCTTTCCATCGTGGCACCACTCGTCGAAGAATGAAGTTACGTCCACTTCAAATGGAACCGAAAAAAAAGTTTAATAAGTTAATATTGGTGCAATGGTGACTTCTACGGAGTTGTCTAGGTCCATGGGTGATTGCGACCACTTACGATCAGGTGGCCTGTTGGCATTTTCGTCTGCTCTTCAGGCTGTAAAAAAATCTCATATATTTCCAATAATCATCTTTTTCCTTCATTACAGATATGTTGCATTTGATGCTCTGGGGTACAAACTAATTACAGGAATATCGTCTTGGAATACTTCTGTCCCAAATATTCCACCACTGTTCGAACAGACCCCTCCAGCGAGAAGCCCTCAACTATTCACCTTCAGGCATGCCAGGCGGGATGAGCCAGACGATAGCCCAAGTCCTAACGGACCAGAATACCCCATCCCAGGAACAACACAGGAAGTTATTGTCAACTCATACCATAGTCTAGTTCAAAGATACGACAGCTTAGTGAGAAGTTACCAACGGTTGTTTATGTTCCGTCACAGGATGTCAGTTACACCGCCACCTCCAGCCACGGTATTTAAACAGTTTTATATCGACGACGAGATGTACATTACACAAAAAAACTGAGAGTTCTAACCTAAGCCGTTGTTACCATTTTGGATTTATTTGTGTGCGATGTTTCTTGCACGACTGCAAACATTGACAATTTATTTATTGATATTAAAAAGGTGGTATATATTTTATTTATTTATTATCAGTCAAAACGGATTCGAAGTCCACCTACGATAACTAACACCGGCAATAGATGCACTAAATAATAGTAGGTAGTAATAATAGTACTCATATTAACATTTATATATACATATATATGAAAATTGAATACAATATATTCTAGTAGAATAGTAAAGTTCTAAAATGTAGGCCAAAAGATCACCGATGAGAGGAATTTGTCTGGAATTTGCAACCCACATACATGTGTATTTTCAATAATAACTACATCCATACTATAATATTATCAATTCAAATGTAACTCTTGTCTGTCTGTCTGTTACGCTTTCACGGTCAAACTGCTGTGCCGATTGTGATGAAATTTGAAATAAAAATAGTTTGGGTCTGTGGAAGAACATTTTTCATCATTCAAGCATTTTTTTCCCATAATTTTATTTCATTCTGGAAAAATTCAATATTTTTATAATAAAGTCGTCAAAAATCGATTTTTGGACGCTTACATGGGTTCCTCTGGCTAAATCTTAAGAAATAATAAAATTAAATCAATAATACACCCTGAAATAAAATAAATAAATAATAATAAACGTTTACACACTCACGCCCCCGCACTAGGATGACCTGTGTTGCGGGTGGCATGGACATACACAAATATGACACCACAAACATCCATGACCTGAGAACAAACATTTATCTGTCACAAATGTCTGTCCCGGCCGGGATCGAACGCCGGACCCCTCGCTCGGCAGGCAAGGTCACTACCAACTGGACTATGAGATCGTCAAATGAATATGAAAATTTGAATTCATGCAAATAAAGTCGCAGCTGAAAGCTATTAAAAAATAAAATAAAAATGTTAAGACCAAATAAATCGCAATTACATAAAACGTAGCAATTAAAAAACATTATTAAAAATAATAACACTTTCTAAACTTCATCGAATATTTAAAATTTGCTTGTCATAATAAATATTTATTTATATGCCAGACTATTTCAGACTTTTGGAATGAGAGCACAACCCTTCCAATCTGTCGCTCAATAATCATTTTATTCTTCAGGAGCGTGATTTTAGTGCTATTCATGATTTTAACTCATTATTTCTCCGATATATTGTAAAAATTTAAAGATAATGTTCTCGTCAATAATAATGTCGTTCCCTTGCCACATACAGCAGACAGGTGTTAGAACGAAAGTCACGAGTACAGGATACAGCAACATTGATGAGATCAGTTTGACGTTTGCGCTTTTTTAATAAAAACAATTTTAAATTTTGTCTTAAAAGCCAATGAAGACTTAAATCATCATCATCATAATTAAAACCCATAATCTTGTCACTGCTAGGCTCGGGTCTCTTCTCACAATGAGAGGCGTTGATGTAGTGTAATTAGTGAAATAATTAGTGTAATAAAATGAATTACAACCACAAATTCCCTCCACAACAACATACTCCTTCGACTACGCTGGTCACGTGTGCTCTGGTAGATTGTGTAGATTAGTAAATAACATTAAAAATATACAAATAATAGTTATTATATTAAAATGTATCTAATGAAACATATTACTATTTTTAAAAATATATAGGTACCTATTGTTGGGTTCATCATGTAAAAATAAAAAGGATATATAATTACGTATGGTTTCTGGTATTTGAAAATGTTAATTTTTTTTTGTTTTAGACTGATCGGGGAACTGATCCCATGGAGACCGATCCGTCGCCTGAAACTAGTAATGTCACTCGCATTACTCGTAGTCAAAATTGGAACCAATCTTCAAGTACGCCGAGTGTTCGAGGTAAATGGAACGAAATACAATTTTTTTTTCCTTTAGAATTTTATAAGCACCAGCCAATACACACAACAATAACACATGGTGAATATATGAATGGCCTGGTATGATGGGTTACTGAAAATCGCGAAGACGCTGAATACTGCCCAGCATGACAGACCGGCTTGGAACACGTGACATGGAAAATCACTTCCGATGCAATCATCGTATCCTCGGCGACATAGTTCAAATTTATTAATTTACACAAAGACAACTCAAAAAATATGTATGTCACTGTAGCCCAGGAACAGGGAACCGAGCGTTTGTGCCGCAAGACAACGCATAAATACTTATATTATTTAGTGTTCCATATTAAAAATAAAATATGAAAACATTCTAACCGATATTTTATAACAAACAGACGATCCCACCCCGGGTACCTCTAGCCGACAAGATGAGAATGAAGCAGACGGAAGCAATAGTCGTTTGCTTAATCTTGATGTATTATCTTTCGACAATAATTCTAGCACGTAAGTGTTATTGAAAACTAGTCTTGAAGTATTTGATTATTATAAATTTATATTTATTATAAAAATGCGATGAGATTTCTATACAGTAAAAAATTTTTCATTTTCAGAAATCACAATTTATCACAAGACTATTCTACGTTTGGATCCAGACCTTCAGCTTTCCAACCATTAAACGAGTCCACGGACAGGACGATTAGAATGGTAGATCAAAACGGACGAACATCAAGGCTCCTGCCTAATCCGTTTTCTTCTACGACTGGAACTACTCTTCCCAGTCGAATGTCATTTGGTAATCCTGTAATTCAAGGAAATTCATCCAATACGTCTAGAACAAGTATATTTCCTGGATATAGAACCGATTCTTTAGTTGATTTATCTCCCCGTAGACGAAGACTTATACCCTTAAGATTACAAATGTCTTTCAGAAATACACAAAATGAAAGAAATAATGAAAGAAATCCTTCTACTTTGAACGAAAATGCTACTCAGTCAGAAACCCCACCCCCTAATAACGATAGAGCGACGAATTCTGCTCCAGGTGGATCAAGATTTTCAGCATTTGATTTACTTACTGCGCCCGAAGATTCGCAATCAATAAACGAAAGTCTTGACTTAATTCGCGACATCCTCAGAGATTCTGGTTCAAGGTTAGTTGATCTTATAACTCGCGTGTCTTTATCGACGTTAGTTGGTGTGGGTAGGGAAGAGAACTTGCCGAATAACTCTGACGACAGTGATTTAGATGATACTCCTGCACCACTACATAGAGAATTAACCTCATCTAGTTCCGATTCTGATAGTGACCATTCTCTTGAGGTTAATATATTAAGAACACCAAACTCTACATTCAGAGAAGACACAAGACATGACGAACGTTCAGGCCAGTCAGAGAATTCAAATTCAACAAATTCATCAGATAGGTCAAATCGTGCTACTGACAGATTAGTAATGGACTTAAATAATGAACCTCAAAGTGAAGACGCAATATTAAGAGATTTTATAATACCATCTAATAGTCCATGGATTTACATGCGCTCTGATTCTAATTCAGGAGAACCAAATGTAGATAATTCTGCAAGTGACAGAAGAAATAAAGTGGGTAATTTTTCAGACGGCAGGAGAAGTAATGTGAGTAATTTTTCAGATGTTACAAACAATACAGGTAGTTCTTCAGGTGACAGAAATAATTCGGGAAGTACTTCAAGTGAAAGGTATAATGTAAACAATGCGAGTTGTTCTTCAAATTACAGAAATAGCACAGGTTGTGCTTCAACTGACAAAGATAACCCGGGTTGCTCTTCGGCTGACAGATGTAATGCAAGTAGTTCTTCGGGTGGCGGAAATAATTCGGGCAGTACTTCAAGTGAAAGGTATAATGTAAACAATGCGAGTTGTTCTTCAAATGACGGAAATAGTGCAGGTTGTGCTTCAACTGACAAAGACAACCCGGGTTGTTCTTCGGCTGACAGACATAACGCAGGTTGTTCTTCAGCTGACAGAAGTAATGCAAGTAGTTCTTCCGGTGGCGGAAATAAAGGGAATAGTGACAGTAGAAGAACTTCAGAATCACAGCCATCGTATAATGCTGAGTTTAATCCTAATAGACCATCAACAAGTAGAGAAAACGTTTGGACTAGAACACGTGGAACAGCATCGGAAGAGGTGTATAGAAAAGTAAGGGCTGGTGTAATTGCATTACAAAAGCACACTGTTCAATTAACTGACATGTGGCTCCATGGCAACACTATATCCTTGAGAGAACTTCGAATAATGTGGGAAAACTTACGTAGACGGATACTCATGATTCATAGAGAAAATAATAGGCAAGAAACACCAAGCTATTACACCAGATCGCTACTCGAAAGGTGTAGAACATTGAACGAGATAACCGAAGTTTCTAGTCGGACATCAGGACGTAATCCAAGGAGAATGGAAGAGCGTTCTAGAAGTTCAGGTACGAGACCAAACACCACCAATGATTCAAATGAAGGTACCACTTCTAATCAAAATAGATCCAATGATCGTGAAGATAGACGAAGTCAAACAAGATCACCGTTAAGGCGATCGCCTACTGTACGTTCTTCTCCACCATTTCGGAGGAGACTTCTACCTACAGGTACTCTCTTCAGGTGGCGCCCCGAGGATGATCTTAGAAGGCGATCTCGAATAGCTGCCTCTAGCAGATTGTCGCAAAGATTTTCTAATAGGTCGCGCAGAGATTATGCTAGAGCAATAGAAATCGCTGCGACAAGGCACGAAATCCGCATGAGAGCTATGCAAGTGTTGTCTGTAATGTTTAACTCTATGATGATGTGCTTAGAAGAACGTGGTCTAAGCCAAGTAATAATAAACATGCTTCGCTTGTTAAAAAAAGCGTTGGCGTTGACATGTTTGATGCTTATGACAACTAGGGAATCTGCACGAGCTGGTAGAGATTCATCAAATCAAAGTCAAGGTGTGAGTTCTCTAAATGTGATCAGAATACAAAATATTGACCATACAGGACCCGTCAATGTAGACGGCCCAGAGGAGTCTCATAACAATTCTACAACCAGTGATGCTAAGGTGGACCGTTCAACACAAAATGCTGAAGATAAAACTACAATGGCTCAAAAAATATCGTCTCACTATGACCAACCGTCTACTTCTGCAGGAAATAATACAAATACCTATGAACCGACTTTATTGTCACCTTCTACTTCTCAAAGATGGAGCAATCGTCTTGCTGTCCAAATAGCAGCGGCCAACAGGAATACTTCTATTACTGCAAGAAACAGAAGAGATCTCTATATGGAAAGCAGAAGACTGAAAGCATTACACAGAACTAATCCGACTGCTCATCCGCTTATTAAAAAGAGGATTTTACCTCCAGTTACTACTCATAGAATTCCGGCATTACGTTTGCCAAATACGTCATTTTTTAATAAATACACACTGCCTAGAACCCAAGCGTCTCGTAGCACGAATTCCTTTGCAGCGTCTGCCAGTCAATCTGGAACTAATGAAAACGCACAACAAGCGTCTTCGAGACTAGATCCTGATGTAGTAGATGAGTTTGAACAAAGAATAAATTTAATAAGACTAGCACATATGCAAGCAGTGCGGCTACGGAACGCCGCCAGGAATAGATTCAGGCGTCTCCAAACTATACGATTGTATACCCCGTCTTCTGTTCGCGAAATGTTTCCCTTACAGAATTTGAACAATCAAGAAAGTCAGCAAGAAAATCGACCTTCAACACAAAATGAGCCCGAGCAAAGTAACAGCCGGAGAGGGTCGTTTGGATCTTTCGATTTCCGAACTGGAGTGCTAATCCGAGATAGAACGTTTCCAAGATCTTCTGATGAAGCACAATTTCATACGGTGTTTAACAATGTTGCTATGCCCCTGATGCATGTTAACGATTTGCCCACGAATGAGGTGGAAGGTCCCCAACCGCAGAGACCACCGAGAATACATGAATACTTACAACCAATAATTCTAGCTCAGGTAATTATTATTATTTTTTATTATAAAAATAGTCTTAATTTTTTTTGAAGTAAATCACTAGGATTCATCCAGAATGAATTGAAAGTTTGATATAGAACTTACTGTACTGTACTTTTGTATGATATAGAACGCTATGGTGGTAGATGAAGATGGGAACGGAGATGGTGAGCTGGAACGTGGTAACAACGGTGGAAACGGGGGTGGGGGAGGTGGGGATGCAGGAGGGAATGCCGGCCAGCGCAGGTTTAACAGTATAGCGAATCTCCTCGACGCCGGCATCTTATCAGAGGGTCTACCCGCGCCTTCCCATCGCATCCAGGCTTGGGATTTCACTACCGGTGACACGCCTGACATTTCTAATAGTAAGTCAACTTTACACAACATTTATTTGTTAGACACTAAACTCATTTTACTACCCAAAATCGGAGCATTGCAGAGGTCCTCCACGCTGGTCAAGTGCGAATTTATAACTTTTATCCCTTTTTAGGAAATTATGGAACATGATGTAAAAATAAGGTATGCAGATTTCCTCACGATGTTTTTTTTACTTCACCGAAGCAAGTGATAATTAATTTGCAAAACGCATCAAAGATTAAAAAATTAACTACTGCGTATGAGATTAGAAGTGTGTGTGGGAGCCAAAATTACCATAAGGCTAGATCAAAGACTTGACTTCTAAAAAATGAATAATCCACTGGAGGAAACTGACAGGTGCTAATGTCACTATATGTACTAATGTTGCCATTCTTATTGTAATAGTTATGTTCAGTAGTGATTCGGTTCATTTGCACAAAGATAACGTGAGCATGCTTAATAGTAATCCCAAATCGAAGTTATACTGAAATGTTAATACAATACATAATAACTATTAAAACTCAAAAAACTATAGATATGTTTATTTAAAAACTTATTATTTAAGCAGATATTGAAATTGACATAAAACAAGGTATGCAACATACGCCGGCCTACGGCTTTAGGACTAAAGCTTTTATAAGTACATGGTGATTCTTTTTAAAATCGTAATAGCCTTAAGAAGTGACAATGATAAGAATTTATGAATAGAAAATTTCCAGATTTCTTTCGAGCACTTGTTTTTAAACTCTGAACCGAGATCATTACTAATGTATGCCAAAAAAATATGATCGCTAATCAAATTATTTTTAATATATTTTTAAAAATTAACAATCCTAACAAATTAAAAACTTTAATAATTGTTTTGTTAAAATTCCATATATCTTAAAAATATATCAGAAATGTTTCGCAAATACATAAGAGGCATGATAGAAACTATTTTTACGAAGAATGGAATTTTGTTATAAATTTATTCAACATTTCCTTCTCGCTTATATTTTAATTTTAAGAGAAAATTATTTAACATTAAATTCCCCGTTAAAATAAAGTATAAAAAATTAATATTTTTTATAATTATAACACTGTAAATTGTATATGTAAATAAATGTCGCAGCGCATAAAGTAGAAGAAGTTTATAGAACACTCCGACGTAGCTGCAAATTTTGTATTAGTTTTCCTTCTTGCACTAGATACTAGATTATAAAGTTAATGATTTGAAATAAGAACATATACTATAGTATATGTAGATACTGTTGTTTGTATCCTATAAAACTTGATAATAATCGAGGCCCTTTGATTTCTAGAATTTTTAATTTTCTTTCCCCAATAGTTACCAGTCCTTCAAATGACGTGGTCTGCCCGTCGGCATTGTATCCTCCTAACTTCACAACCTATGTCAATCACTTTTATTCGCCTGCGAATTTCATTATTACACTGCTTTGTATAGTATACAAAGACCTTGAGCTAATGAATGAGGCCAAAGGTATAGAACACTGTACACATTAAATAGGTTTTCTTTGAAAAGTCAATATTACGGGTAGCTTCGTATAATCAACTATCCATCAAAGTCATTCTAATTAGCGTACAACAACGAATAAAGCCTCCTGTTTTTGTTTTGTTTTCTCGTTTATGATAATTTTACATACATTTTATAAATCATCATTCGTAATAATAAATCACGATATATTATCAGGCACCAAGAACGTTGTTGTCGCCAAATGCAGAATCCACAATGACGCCAGCATCGATATATCGAAAGACGGAAGAATTCTAGTCGCCCTACATCCAGTTCCGCGGTTGAGAACCAACAATCATTGGTTAGGTAAGTTAGCGCCTTCCTCGTGACTATTTTTAGTCTCAAGTAGCTATCTGTAGAGACAATGCGTTCCGATCGAATTACGTGGCAAATATTTACTAGATCTCGTGTTTGCAGCGGCGATTATTGGATTTTAATACAGTGCTGTAGTTAATAACTCAAACATTATATTGAATTTGGCTAATTGTTAACGAATAAATCAAAAGTAATTTACAATTAAATAATATCATTTTATTGTATTAATTATTACACCTTACGGTATTCTGCTGTTTCTTTGAAAATATTCTCACTTCGGAAACAATCCACAAGTATATGAACAGCACCGTCACGACAAAAAGTTTGAGTTTAGAGTGCAAAAGGTGTACTCACAAAACTCATAATTACCAAATTTCTAGGCTACGCGATTCAGGTATGGAGCCCATGTAGCATTAGAATACGAAGAGGTGACTCTAAAAATCAATTACCAAGAGTTTGCCTAATTAAAGTTCAAAATCAGCATGTTCAGCTGTCCATATTTTCGAAACGCTGTAACATTTCGTAATGTTGAGAAAAATATATTTTTTTATTTTCGAATACACATAATTAATCCATAAAAATACATACATACAAATGTTTTAGCTTTATAATAGTAGTATAACCACTTACTGTACCGCCAAACAATCATTAGCCCAAATAATAAATAGTATTCATTTTAATCATAAGCGTTTATCTATAAGTTGTGTTTCTTTAGCATTTGTCATTCACGATCCATTGATAATTTTATGCTTGGATTTTTATTACACGGCACACTCTAGGGCTATACGAGTTCTGATTGATGACGTATACGTGATTAATTCATCACACATCCAATAACACAAAATTAACATCTGTGTAGAGCAGGTACCTCGCGTCTCGCGTAAGGCTAGTAAACTACCACGTTCATGTAAACGACCCAACTTAAGGTCTAAAATTTTACAATGTTCGACAAATCCAATGAACTATAATAACCGATATTTTAATGTAGGCATCAAAATTAGAATGTATTCATTAATTTTATTGCACACTTCGGTTTATAATGTGTTTTTTAATGATCTGGAAGTGAGTAAAAATAAAAGAAAAATCTGTTGCATATACAGAGGCATACAGATCAAGCTGGTATAAAGAGTGTTCAGTGCCACTTTTATATTAATGGCTTTCGGCAATATTCGTTATCCTTCGACTTAGGCTATTATCTGATTTGTATACGACAAACACGAAGATTGCCTGGTGATTTTAATATGAGTGTCGCACTGTAGTGTGTTCGGTAATTTTGAAGGTGTGTACTCGTTGGAGTGGTCGCGTTTGGGGCAATGTTTGCACACAGCAGCGTTGGAACAGAGCGCGGTGTCGGTTGCGCTGTCGCCTACCGCGCGCCACCTGGCGGTCGGTCTCGGCAGTCGCCGCTTCAGCTCCGCTCCTCATGCACCCCATGCGAGGAACGTATTCGCGCTGCTCTATCGTCTCGATCCCGCAGGTACGCTTTTTATGACTCTTCAAAACACTGGCCACCGATCTCCATCATGTTTTTTTTGGAACTAATCTAATACACCGGCATTGATTAAACTATTAAGATGACATTTTTTATGCCCACTCGATTCGCTCCATTTTGGCGCTGATTGCATCGTTTCATAGTAACATCAGTTGGAAAAGTGACAAAAAACTTAAGTTAATTGCTTGAGTACAGAGAGGAAAAACAGAAGCGTCATCTAATGATACGCGGGCACCGTCGTCTATGGCTATGAATAATACCAGAGAAGTCCCCAATTCAATTCGACTCAGTTCTCTGTCAACTGTCAAAGTGTCATCAAATGGTAGTAAACATCACACTTGCAACCTGGATGTTGCGTGATGTTATTGCCAATACTAAATATTTTTTTGAAACGGTAGTACAAGCAAATACTTACGCCCTTAATGTATGTACTTACAAGATACCTAAATTATTGAATATGAACAACATTTTGGATTGCAATTTCAATACATGGGGAAATCGGAAAAATTTAAAATTGATGACTTTCATTGTTTAATTAAAAACGGACCTGTTACAGAGAACTCGACACGGACCGGCTTATCTCCGATCAAAGCGTTGGAACAAAACTGGGAGCACGGGTTCCGTAGCCTCAACTGCTTGCGGTGGGCACCGCAGCCCGGCCAGGGCTTTGTATATGCCAACAACACTGGACAACTTTTAATTATGAGCTAAGCGCATGGCCTGTATCGGTTAATATTGTAAAATCATGGCCAACCAACTTGGAGCCGAGATTCAACGTTCCGAATTATCGTACAAGATATTAATTCGTGCAATTTTTCTAACGATTCTATATCAAAATGTCGTATGCAGTCTTTAGAAATGCACGTTGTTATTATTGTGAAGATCCAATTGCAACAAGTTTACTTTGCTTTGGCCAAAGTTGCATACTATATTGTCATACACTTCAGCGGGCAATCATTACATCGGTAATAATATCCCCATATTGTACATACGTAATAAGACAAGTAAAATACTGCATACTTATCTGATAGTAATACGTTGACATTAAAAATGTTGCATTGGCTGTAATGTTGCTGCGATTTTTATATCGTTTGTTAAATTTATAATTCAACACTATTGATCTCCTTATTTTAACCGTAATTAATATTCATAAAATATACTGTAGTAGTAATTTAACTAAATAATTCGCATCCCAGCAGTAGGTAGCTAAGTTTAGTCGAGAAACAACGTAAACTTGACACTGATTTGATGCTCATTTGTAGTCTTAGTCATGTAAGAATTTAGGTCTCATTCCAATATTACTATCGCGTCGAATGTTATACAAATGTTGCACCAACATTTCAAATCACATAACGTTCATCGCTCACTTAAATTACCTAACGACGTCTTCTCACTTGTTATATATCAGTGTAGATAAGTCACGTTGCAATGATTTAAAGCGCACATATTTCATATTGATTTACACTGATAGGTAAATGCGAGTGTTGGGTACAACTGAAAATTATGGTTATTAACTAGGTACTATTATAAAGGCCATAATTAGATATTTAAGTGCTTCCATAATTCGTATTTCAATCAGTGAAATATCTTAACTGTCTTGATCATTTATTAAATTCTTTCAAAACATTAAATTATCAATATTGACATATAAATAAGCTCGTATTGAAGTTAAAAGTTTTACTTGAAACATGTTATTAATCTATTGTTTGTTTATTGTTCTTCCATGAGTTAAGATGTAATATATTTAGAATTAGTATCTTACGTATTTATAGATGTCAAGTCGAAGTCTTCAAATTCGATGAATTTGAACAATTACAAGACAAAACCCAAGTTCGTTAATTTATAGATATATGTAGATTTTAGTACAGAATTCATTTATAATTGTGTCGATAGAAAAATGTAATCAATCCTGTATCACTGCCGGTAATAAATATACTTGTTTCAAATAATCATGTCGAAATTAATTATTGTGCATGTTTGAGCTTTTACCGCTTCATATTATTACAAGTATGTGATTTCTATTTTGGATTTAAAAATGTAAAGAAAATTGTTGTATGTAGAAAATACTAAAAAAATCTGCTACCCAATAAAATATGACTAATATTTATTTTTTTTGTTTTTTATTAAGTTGGTATTGGAGAATTTGATTTCCAAACCATCGTTTACCCTTCCCTCACATTTTTCCAGTTTATTTCACCATAAACTGTAAAACATAATCATGTAATTGAGGTACACTGTGCTATAGAACTATGGTCAACAGTATTTTTAAGACGTTTCTATAATGATACTTCCAATATATCTGAATATAATATACATGAAAAATTAAACGTCTCTTTATTTAATAATTGCCAAATATTGTCCATATTGTGGTCGCTTGCCTGAGATTAATGTAACTAAATAATAGCTGATAGTAGGTTTAACGTAATTATTACTGTAAAAGCGAAGTGAATGCATACGACTTCACTTTTTTGATACGAAATGATGAAAATTTAAAAAATCCACTCATTTTTAGGAGAGCTCAGCACGTGCTTAATATAACACAATTAATGATCATTACGATAATCCTGCATTAGGTATGTTATGAGAAACGTGGCAATTACATAATTATTAAAGTTTACAAATGCCTATTCCAAATAATATAAAGACAGAATTTTGACTTTTTTTGTTTTAGTACAATATTCAAAAACTGACTTTTTACGTCAAGTACAGAGTAATATTATATTTTAATCGCATTGTTTATCTTTATTTATTTCATCCCTGAAGATTTATTTAGGAAGATGAATATTTATTTATTATTATTATGTGGTTTCAAATATGTTAAAATATAGTCAAAAAGATTCAAATAAATTTCGTAGCTGTCCTGCAAAAGAAAACTGTACAAAATATGTCATTTTAAAGTCCCAAGCGGTTGCAAGTGCTCTTAGTAAGACTCTATTAGGAAGCTGAGTTCACCATCCGTATTATGCAACAAGGATGGGTACTATTCAATTTATTTAATTTGAGGACCCCGTAGCCAATTTTTAGTGACCCTGCCTGCCGAGCGACGAGACCCGGGTGTGACATCCGGCCGGGGTAGACATGTAACTGATATATGCTTGCTCCCAGGTCTTGGGTTTCTTCATATTTGTATACGTTAGACATAAGTAAATCACCTAAATTCCTTGCTTCAACTCAATAACTCAGGCGCAGCTTACTGCACTGGCTAAATAGCCGGTGTAGTGTCGGAATTAACTCAAACGAGTTAATTCAAAATTTCACCATGCAACGGATCCAGTGAGTTGTAAAGCGCTAATGCCGCGCCACACGCTGGCAGCGATTTTAGCACAAGCAGCGCGTGTATTAGCTCAGCGTGTAAGAGAATGAATAGGACCGATCAGGTCAGCGGTGTATCAATTGTATTGAACTGAATTATTAAAATCACAAATAGTAACCCTTGTTTGAGTTATTCTGCGCAAAGCACCAACACATTTCAAAGAAGTGAGTTAACTCAGTCGGTGCAGTGTAAAGCAGTGTTGCATTTCTAGTATTCGTCATGCAACTCGCAACACAGGGAATCCTACTGCGGGGTTGTATGTATGTGAACGTTTAAATAACTCCATCACAAATTAGGTAATAAAAATTATCGCCTTAAATAACAAAATAAATTTGATGAAAAGCCATCAACATAATCGAATATAGAATAAAATTACAGCTATATAATTAATACATTATTAACTGTTTCATAGATAATTAAACATTTCGTATGTTTTTCCTCCCGTTTAGAATATTATTGTGATACTGGGAATCCTTAAAAAGATAATTTAGAATTGAGTTTACCTAACACTTGCTTATGTTTGCAATTTTAAGTGCGGTAGTCAAAATTGTATAACTTTCATTAATAATGTGAAGATTATAAATTTGAATCTGTAAAGCGGAATTACGCATCATGTATAATTTTTATATTCAATAAATGTGACACAAGGCTGTTTAAACTTTTAATAGACCATGCACTTATTTACTAATTACTTAGATCCAATAAAATAACATATTCATATAAATAGCTTATTTTATTCAGTTTCCATAAAAATGTAATTGCATTCAGTTAAGATAAAATAAAAACAATATTATTTTAAGTGTCTCAAGAATTTTTATAACCTGGATACATGACGTGACAAAATACAAGTAAAATAAATTACACAATAAAACATCTGGTAGGTATATTATTAAAGCAAATTGCAACTAAAAAGTTTCAGTGAAAAGTAACAATAATAGTATAATTTATGCAATAAACACCTAAATTGAGACAGACTTGGGTTAATAATCTATAAAAATGACGAAAATGGGAAAAAATAAAAAAAAAAGATAAATTTCGATTTACAAATCTCATGTACATCGCCAAAAACCTTTATGTTTTAGTCGAAAATCAAACTACAACTTATTGTGATTTACTGCTAATTCACTTGTGACTTAGGAACAGTCACTAACATGTCATAAGAATTAAAATAGTTCTGCACAACTTACAAAAGAATATGTGAAACCATTAAAATAAATCTAATCCTACAAATTTTTATTAAAAATGTTAATTTGCTCGTAGCACAAATATACTTTCTTTCCTGACTCATCACAGACCGAATGTAAAATCCATTAGAATTCTAACGTTTATTACGGTGCCTAGTGTAACCACTGCACAACACCCTCTGGTGACTTAGAAGCGTTTTAAATATAATAGCATCTATATCTAATTCTTTCTGTGGTGGAAGTGGCGATTAATAAAATGCAATAAACGTTAGTGTTCTAAAGGTTTTAGCTCTTTGATTTGCTTTATAAGGTAAGCTTTCTCATCATTAAACTGCTCGTCTTCCGATCGGTCTGTATGAAATTTCGTAAGGAAATCTACCAATTTATCTTGATTCCTTAAAAGAATGTCCAAAATTGGTTTTGGTTTGTTCGGATTTGCTACAAACACCTGCAAATATCATTTAAGGTTACAAATCATACTTGTTACTCTTAAGTAAGCACACAGGTTATGCATAATAAGTGACGTGTTCAAGGTGGAAACAGATTAGTAATGGGTATTTCTTGAGTTTCCCATAAGGCTATATTAGCATCTCCTTACCATTCCTACTGTGTTTTATGTTACTACAGTTCTACAATTTAGATGCAGAAACATCTTCATCAAAATGAGGGGTTTGTTTCTAAATACCTAATAATAAATTTATAAACTTAAATAATTTTGGTTTTACCTTAAAGACATGGAAAGCTTCAAACTGGATATTGCGGGATTTTTCTTTAAGCATATTCATCATAAGCTTAAGGTTGTCCGGGTTAGTGATATAGCGAGTCATAATGGAAAAGTTATGCCGATCTAACAACAATTCTCCAAGCAACTTAAGGCTCTGCCGTCGAGTGACATAATTCTCAGAATTCAATAACCGTTGATAATGACTAAACACCTTATCATAGTTAGCTTCTAAAAACTCAGCACACACTATTTTGTGTCTAGTAAGTAACTCCTGAAAAGATAATCAATGGTTTGTTTACATAACTAAAAATTTTTAAACAAGTTATATGCAATTTAAATTGTTTATAAATTTTAATACTATGTTCTGACTCTGCTGTGATCATAGTGAAACTACAATGAGACTCATTGATGTAAAATACATTTAATTGTGAGTAGAAACAAAGTTGTAATGGTAAGTATGTCAGAAATTGTAAAACACCATTTCTGAAACATTGAATATTCAACAATCTTTTTTAAACCACATCTAGAGATATTGATTGCTGTTTTAACTTTATGATTGAATGCAACAAACCTTAAATGTGGAAAAGGCATCAGAAGCGATATCAAAAGTCGACACTTCAACATAACGGAAAAAATTGTAAAAATCGTCTGAATACAACATTATTTTTGCTAAAGCCTCGTATCTAGCACATTCCCGCAACATTGTGCCACAGTTTGATGCAATTTCTTGATGTTCATATCTGTAATAGGTTGTGAATATATATATAGTATCGTAAGTGACATAATATGATATATTCAAATAAACTGCATGAAAATAGACAATTCAATCCCAACATGTTAACATAATATAGTTATCTATATTTACCCAGACATCAAGGTGAACAATATCTCCGGCTTGGTACATATGTACTCAACTGTTGGGGACCTGGTGCCAATTTGACGCCTCAACACATTATTGAACACCTGAGCCACATCTTTCTTTCCTTCAAAATCGATGCGATTTAAATTCTATAATAGAAACAAAAACCAATATAAATTGAATTGTGAATTTGATTTCTAATATAAACAAAAACCTTTAATGTACAATAGCTTACCTGAATGAGAAGGAGTAGTAGGTTTGTGTTGTATAGTTCTTGTGCTAATTGAGCGACTATTATATCAGTTTGTGGTTCCGCATCGGACGTTCCGTAAAGCATATTTTTAATCAACACCTGTTACAGATAACATGACATTAGGATCAGTGTTAACATTGTGGTAAAGTCGTATTTACACAGATCACTCACCAAATTCTTGCTCACGTCCTCTTGAGCTTTTTCAGCCTTCTTATCGCCCCTTTCTAACGCCGTAACCGCATCTTTCAACGATCTGACAAGCTCCGCTGGGCTCTTTTGAGACTTACCAAAAAGAGGCATAGTATTTCGATAATTTTACACGAGCGATTCGAGCAACCCGTCTACATAAGATTGTACCTGAAATCAAGAACTCAATACAAAAACAAAAGTGCTTCGTACTTGCACTTGAATATTCACCAGAATGCAAGAGGAGCAATAAAAAGGAAATTTGTCAAATTTATAAACTGTTGGCCAACCTGCCGACTGCCGATATGTCGCTGATTGTTAATTTATTTAACATGCACTAATCTACTCCGCCTTGAATCTTACTAATAAAATGGATTTCACTCACTTTCTGAACAATACAATTTATGTAAAGTACACAGTACGTTACTGGTAGACAGACCACAGCCAGACGAACGATAAGAACAGCTGTGATGTCAATATAAATGTTGCCATTCGAAAGAACTACAGAGTATATCAGAAAAAGAATAAGCATATTCTCCTCCACATGGAGATTCAATGAATAGAGGGCATTATGAGCCTATTTTACTGTTTTATATATAAATAAAATGTTATGTGTTAATATGTAGCTTTACAGAATCTATAGATTAAATATATCTGCTGCTATGTATCTCCCACTAATATAGCGTAATGTTAAATTTTACCGCCTTATTTAATTAAATAATGTTCGTTATATTTAGTTATTTTGAGTAGAGTAACTGGGGGCTATTTCGTCATTGAAGTCAGATTTTTGGGTGATACCTAAAATATTTTTATAATATTAACATGTTGGAAATTGTATAAGTAGCAACCCTACATTTATACAGTGATTGTAAATAATTTTACAGCTATTTTTGTTATCATCACATTTATAAATAACATGGCTGTTATTCCATTCATTTTTCTTACATTTTTCGATATTATCGCTAAAAAAAATTTTCATCACATTTGAAGTCCTTTTTACCATTTATTACCTCATCGACTCACACTCCCACATTGGTGACCCCGACTTGATATACCTGCGAGGTCGACCTGCGCTTCCACCTGCGTGAACCACACGTCGGTCGGCTACACGATTGATGGATGATCATCTTTTGCAGCTGATGTCATGCTTCTCGTATCTCATCTCCTCGTCGTAGAATTAAATATTTTCATTCTATTTGGAGTCCTCTTTACCACTGTTTACCTCAGCGAACGCACTCCCACACGTAGTTTAAGTATATTTTTGCATTTTGAAGTATAAAATAAAATGTTAAAAACAGTTAAAGCACCTGCAGTAAGCTGTAAAAGCTGTAAATTTAAGGAAATATAATAGAACACCCAATAAGAACATTATTTAGTCATATTGATACAAGCTCTTTATCACCTGTGTATAAATATAAAGTTAATATACAAGTAACTTTATGGTATAAATATATATTATATATACATATATATAAGTATTGTGTTTGTATATAAAGGTTGATACACATACACGAAGAGTTGAACCGGAGTATAACATTGGATTATAGAAAAGTATTTATATTACAATGGGGTTTGTTCGGAAAAAGTAAACCGCATGATATTTTAATGACAAATATTTATTTGTACCCAAAAAGAATACATAATTAATTTATGACTGTATTATTAAATTTATACCAGTAAACATTGTACTAAATTTAAATTGAATTTATAAACATTGCCAAACAATGCACACTAAATATATCTTAATTTATAATTTTGTTATGTCAACTATCTGCAGCCAAATGGTTTAATTTTGAATTATTACATTTTATATAAAATTTCTAGTTGACCCGGCAAACGTTATTTTGCCATATAAATTATTAATTATATATATCGCTAATTAAAATAAATTTACACAATATCAATCCCTTAACGCAATAGAGTGTACAATATTTTTTGTGATCCTATCTTTAGCTAACACAAACAAAATGGATGGTTTGCCCACTCGAGAGCATGCCACGTATAATTGTTCGTGTGAAAATCATGGTGTAATATGAATTAATGATAAATTTATTTGAAAATACCACTGAAATAGTAAAATGATAATTGTAAACGTCACTATTACGATTGATGCACAAACAATAATAATAATGGCCGTAAACTGTGGGTAGTGAGAAAAGAGATCTCATCCCTACTCCGTGCTGTTTACTGGATCAGACGTGACACCGGTAGACGCTTGACGGGGATAACTGATAATTAATTAGTTATCAATCTGGGTTGAAAATTAGTAAATTACTAATGTCGCTATTAAAAAATAGGGGTTGATGGTAGAAGAGTGAAAATTTAGGGTTGTATGTATTTTTAATGCCACATCATAAAAAAATAAAAAAATTGTGCAAAAAATAAAAAATAAAAATGTTGAGTGGATCAGCCTTATCACTTAGGAGTATAAAAAATAGATAACAACCTATTCTCAGACCTACTGAATATACATATAAAATTTCATCAAAATCGGTAAAGCCGTTTGGGAGGTAAGCCGGAGGAGTAAACTGTGACACGAGAATTTTATATATTAGATGATCATGTCATTTATAAAAGTACTTTTATTCTCTCTTTTCTAACGCTTACCGCACATTTTAACTAACAAAAGGGTTGACTGGTATGAAATGCCTCAAAGCTTTAGGTCCGTCTTTAGTTCCCCCATTACTAAGGCTGATGCAATAAAAAGTAATTAAAAAATAATCTTTAAGTAGATACGTACACAAACTAGAATGTATGAATTTCGCATAGGATTTATATTATAATAACTAATGTACAATATCTTGCATCGCTAATGTCTATCAGCTTAATTTTACTTTTTTAAACGTGTGTAGCTAACCATGTTAAAATTGAGTCTTAATCAGGCGTCACTACTAGTCTTTAGCGACATCAAAATTTTGCATTGCAAGTGACAAGTCTGTGATTCATAGCGCACCTTTAGAATTAAAGTGACTTAACTCAAAAATTGCAATTTATGGGATATGACGAAGAAAGTTTTCAAAAATGTGTGGTCTTGAGTGAATTTAAAGAGACTGATGTATGAGGTTTGCCTTTTTTTCCTTTCTCACTCATAATTCGGGCTCTTTTTCACCATGGGGTTTTAGAGTAGGCTTTTTTAAGTAAATTTATAGTAAAATCTGGAATTTCAGGAATTTTGAGTTAAGTCACTTTAATTCTAAAAGTGCGATAGATATACATTTATATGAGTTATTCTTCGACTCATATCAGTGTATATCCTATGGACGAGTACGTGTGTAGAATCATCCACAGTTCCACTACGATGATTCAAATCTACAATTATAGTAATCTGTGATTGCAGTGTGATATTAAACTGTGGTGACAGATGATGGTTAAGTTAACAGGTTAGAATAAAGTTGAGTGACGTTTGCATGAGTAATATTCGAATAAAATAATAAAAAATATAAATCTTTTTATTTACTAAATATATTATTTGAAGAGCAATGGCAGAAGCTTCTAGTGAAAAGCTTTCAAAGAAGTGAGTATTGCGTGGTATGGTATAACCACATTCAATATGATACTTTCACGAGTCTTGTCTTACATGCCTGGTGCTGCAACCAAAAGTATTCGTAGTTGTTACCAAATCCAAAATGTTTCATCAGCAGTGAGTAAACGGTTCGTTTCTTTTCTTTTTAAGTTATTGAATGTAAGTAGTTCTTAAATGTAGATTTTTTGTCTGTTGCTAGTGAATTGAAACGGAGACTGAAAGCTGAACAAAAACTGAAAGAGAAAGTAGAAAAGGCCGCTCAACAGCCTGTGGCAGCAGTCGAAAAGAAAACTTCGAAGGCCGAAGAGGAAATTAGTCCAAATGAATACTATAAATTACGTACGGCGGCGATTGCCACTCTTAAAGACGGACCCAAAGAACAGCATCCGTATCCACACAAATTTACAGTTTCTATTTCTTTGGAAGATTTCATAGACAAATTTAATAACTTGAGCAATGGGGAAGTTCTGGAAAATATTACTGTTTCTCTAGCAGGACGAGTTCATTCAATAAGAGAGTCAGGAGCTAAACTTATATTTTACGATCTAAGAGCTGAAGGTGTTAAAATTCAGGTAAAATATATGTGTATATATGTTAGTGCATTAATCTTTAAGACAAAAATTCTAAGTCCACCATGTTGCTTAGTGTATATTATCTATTGATCATTATGAATGGCTTGTTTTGGGATAGATACATAAATTCATAAAAAGAGGATTCTATATTTAAATTATAATTTATATTTTGCAATTGTTTCTCAATAACCTCAATGTGTAATAATGTTATTGAATGACAGGTCCTGGGTTAAATTTCTAGACATAGTAGGTATGTGATGGATAAATTCTTTCTAAATAAACGGATTCTGAGGTTTTAGTATTTTATAAATATTATCATTGATAATATAAAACATTGCTCACCTATAAAAAAAAAGTAAACATATTGCTGTAGGATAAAGTAATATTTATGTCATGAAGAGACTATACTTTTAGTTATTAACTAGACACTTATTCAAGTCAACCACTTATTCTAGTCAAGCACAGTTAGAGATTGTGTATCTGGAATGTCCACTTACGTACTTGTAATACCTATTGTAATTTTATCAACCAATATGATAGTATCAATTCTATTTGAATGTCAACAGATGCTTACAAGGAATAATTGTATAATAACTTATGGCTTATTACATTTCTATTTATTTTTATTTTACATATTCTATATTAATATTATAAAGAGAAAAAAATGTGTTTTCTATGTTTGTTTGTAAAGGATAAATTAAAAAACTTCTGGACCAATTTTAAACATTGTCAACAACAATGTCAAAAGCTACATCATCAGCTAGTAACAGGGGCCATTTTTTAATTAAAAAAAATCAGAGATACTAAAATTGCCATGCAGCACAAGCATATCTATCATGGGTGAAGCAGTGAGAGGACTTTGCTAATATTACACATTAGCATAATATTTACTCTGCATTTAGTTAGTGACACATAGAATATATTGGAGATTCATGATTTATGAGCACTGAGCATGGATCTCTTTTTGTATTTTAAGAGGGCTGAATTGATAAAATGTAAAATAAAATTAGCTTTAAAATTATTCCAGGTTTACCACTTGAGTTTTGACAGAAAGGCACAATGTGTTAAAACAAAGTTACATTGAAGCAAAATGCTTAATTTTATATGAAATGTTTTAGGTGATGGCAAATGCTAAGTTGTATGAATCAGAGGAGATGTTTGCTAGTGATACTGATAAGTTGAGACGGGGAGATATTATTGGATGTATAGGACATCCAGGAAAAACAAAGAAAGGTGAACTGTCTATTGTACCAAAAACTATAAAATTATTGTCACCTTGTCTACATATGTTGCCGCATCTACACTTTGGCCTCAAAGACAAGGAAACTAGGTTCAGGAAAAGATACCTAGATCTAATTATTAATGATAAAGTATGTATTGAACTGATATTTTTCATATGAATTGCAATTTACTACATTATTTGTTGACAAATTCTTTTTAATACAGGTAAGGCAAATATTTTACACAAGAGCTAAAATCATTGCATATATCCGGAGATATTTAGACAACATGGGCTTCTTGGAAATAGAGACACCCATGATGAACATGATCCCAGGTGGAGCCACTGCCAAACCCTTTGTGACTCACCACAATGAGCTGAACATGGATCTGTACATGAGAATAGCTCCTGAATTGTACCACAAAATGTTAGTTGTTGGTGGACTGGACCGTGTTTATGAAATTGGGCGACAGTTCAGAAATGAAGGCATTGATTTGACCCACAATCCTGAATTCACAACATGTGAATTCTACATGGCATATGCTGATTACAATGATCTAATCACTATGACGGAGACTATGATTTCTGGAATGGTTAAGAGTATTCATGGTACATACAAGGTAATATACCATTATAAGCATTTTATTAGTTTTTTTTTTTATAATAATTATGCTCTACTTTTTTATAATAAAAAAAATGGGGGGGTTGTAATATTTGTCATTAAAACTGAAATAATAGTGTTTCGTTACCGTAAAGTATGAAATCATTCATAAAACACCCTTGCCACAATAGTGACGTGTGAAAGTTATTTTTAATCTGTCGTACCGATAACTGCCAATGTGTATCAAGTAAAATTGGCGCCTTTTTCTTGCTACGATGCTGTCGTCGGACCGTGCACATCTTAATTCTATGCCGCGAATCCGGTTTGGTCGAATTGGGGCGGTTTATAATACTCCCCCCAATCCCATGCTGGCAGAACAGGGTGCCGTAAGAGGCGTTTGAAGCCAGCCTACTTGGTGGTAGGGCTTCGCCTAAGGATTATATTAACAGTAATATTATGAAGTCATTAATATTATTACTGGTATTATTATCTTTCCGTGAAGGCTGCCTGGTTAGCTACCACCCTCCTGCTTGATTTAGCCGCCAAACGACTCACCGTGTTCCGGCTGGGAGCTTGAGAGCTAGTATCTTCTTTCTAACCTTCTCATTTCCTGGCCGACAACGCATCAGTGATACCTTTGCTCTTGCTGATGTGCATGGGTGACGGTGACCACTTACCATCAGGTGGCTTGTCTACTCGTTTTTTGGTCATTAAGACAACAAAAAAAATGAAATTTTTGTGTAATTTGGCTTGATCATCTCTCTCATCATCTCTTATATCATCATCATCGGCAAAGAAGTGCAACAAAGAATAATTTCCTTAACGCATTACCTTCGAGGTGGAGGTGGAGATCATCGAAGGCCTACACGCAGCGAACCAGGTATATGCTGTGCATTTGCTTAATCAGTTGTGGCCTTTATCAAAATATAAATCGTAAATCATCATTCATTACTTGACCTGTTAAACGGTCGGTCCCAGGGTAGCGCTAAGCCTATTCCTATCTCGTTTAATGAATACGTTACAAACTTAATTTCAGATTAAATACCACCCAGAAGGCCCTGATGGTGATGAGGTGGAAATTGATTTTTCGCCACCATTCGCCCGAGTGCCTATGATTGCTACGCTTGAAAAACTGTTGAACACTAAGTTACCACCTCCGGATCAGTTAGACACCGTAGAAGCGAATTCTCTACTGAGCCAGCTCTGTGAGAAACATAATGTGAGTTAATAGACAATATAAATGTATTATAACAAAACAAACAAATTAAACATCTCATATTTCATGACATAGTGTAATTTCAATGGAAAACTATTCCAATAATGGTAGAATAGATTCTTTAATAAGACGATGTTACAGGCACTATAGAGTCCCGATGCAAAAGAGTTTACCTACTCAGTAAATTTGAACTTAAGTATGTTGCAAAGTGAAACCTAGGTTAGTAGTTTACTTCTATGATATATTTTTAAGTCATTTTTTGACCTTTTTAAGGACAAGGCCTCAATAGGTGAGAAATTTTGACTGTTTGATGATCACTCCATTGTAGGATTTATTTAGACTTAAGCCAAGCCTTCGTCGTCTTCGCATTAATTGAGGACGCCCCATCTTGTCGAAAAATAAAAGCCTTTTCATATTTCAAACTTGAAATGAGATGGTAGTAGATTATTTTCTTAAATGTTTTGGTATTTCCTTGCTTTCACATTCCCTTCTACAAAATGCAAGCGGCCGGCACCTTCTGAAAACCCAGTAAACTTCACAGTGTTTAAGGAATGCTTCGTTTTTATTTCGAATGATTTTTTTTCGTTTATCACCAAAATTCGGATTCATCACTCCATATCTTTGACGCCATTAGTCAGCCAGTTTAAGTGCTCGCGAGCGAATTTTCTCTTTCCTTTTTGTAACGACGTCAGAAAAGGTTTTTCTTTGACCGCGTAAAATCCATAATCCATTATTTTCAGAACTCTTTTGCAAGTGCCGAATGAAACGTTATTCTGAATGACATCTCGCTATCGCACAATAAGTTCTCCTACACTGGCACGACGGTTATTCTTAAGAATTTTTATTTAAAACTCTAATTTCCGCTTCACTTGTCACCCGAGAGCGGCGTAGTCTCTTCAAACATGAAACTGTACTGTTTTTTTGTAACGATGGATGTTGGACTGTATGTAAATCTTGGCAGATTACTGTGAAAGTTTTTGTGCGATTTTCCACTATTACTACTGGTATTACTATTTTCCACTATTACTCGATTCACACTGTTTTGTTTAAATATTCATAATAATAATCATCGATATGGGAGAATTTTTTATTCCGGTTTATGTCTCGGGTACCACAACATAATCCCCAAGCAGCTAGCTCCATTATGCGCCAGTTTACCAAAGAGCTCTTTGAGATATTAGTCCTCCAGAGGTCATTATAGCCCTGTTAACAATGAAATATCAGGGTCAGGATTGAATTACTCCTAAACTAATAAAGGTTGGAGAAAAATCATCACTTAATATAGCCAAGGTCTTTAGCTCCATCGTAGGCGCTTACTGATTTGATAAAGGAACGATCGTAATTTTGTTTGACAAAAATAGAAATGAGATATTAATCAAAACCTATACCGTATCATATAAGATACCTCTGCTCTGCACCAAAAACAACACTATTTCAAAGAGGTACAAATTGACTATGAGAAATCCGGCTTAATCAAGTTGTGTTAGAATCCCTGCAGAGATCAGGTCGATTGTCGATATATGGATGTGATGAAATGATTCTATGACGCCCCAGTTGTGTCCGTCTAAAACATCCTGATAAAATAACATCATCCTAAATGCTTAGTCGTGTGCGATAGGGGTACCTCGCGTCCCTGACACTACGAGTTACTTAGAATGTCTTCAAGCTACGGAATTGACGAAGCATTAGCATAAGTCTACATGTAATATTTGCAGTATAATACCATGATAATCTTATTCTAAGGTTTTTCTACTGTGATTAAAAATATTTTTATTTTTTAACTTCTAGGTTGAATGCCCACCACCGCGTACTACGGCCCGTCTGTTAGATAAACTAGTAGGAGAATTTCTTGAAGAAAAATGCATCAACCCAACATTCATTCTGGATCATCCTCAGATTATGAGCCCCCTGTCTAAATATCACCGAGATATACCTGGGCTTACAGAAAGGTAACCCTAAGAATATTTAACAGCGTATTGCATATATATTAAAGCTGCTTTTTCATAAATATGTATTGCGCTGCATTGTTCAAAGCTTCTGATTTTGAACAAGGATGTAAAGGACAAATTGGGGTCATCAATTGTCGCTCTATACCTATAAACGCTATCGAATTTCGTCAACACTAAAAAAATATAACATTGCCTACCTCAGATCTAATAAAAGATGCAAAACCATGTCAATGCCCAAGAATGATCTTTTAACCACGTTTATAATTTGAAATATTGCTTGTTTATTAATAGATAAATTAGGACATTCATTTATCCGATCTGTTACGTAAACGTTTTAATTGAAATCAAATCTGAATTGTTATCAAGACAGTGTATGGAAATACTTTAGTTTTACGATACCTTCTCCGGGTTCACATATGATAAAGATGATAAGTAGAAGAGATAATTTTATATTATTAGTATATTGTGTTAGCAATATATTGTTTATATAAAACTTAATGTAAACAAGATTCTTAGTTACAAAATATTTGTTTTCAGGTTTGAGCTTTTTGTGATGAAGAAAGAAATATGCAATGCCTATACGGAATTAAATGATCCTGCAACCCAACGAGAGAGATTCGAACAACAGGCGAAGGATCGCGCGGCTGGCGACGACGAGACTCCTCCCACTGATGAGGCCTTTTGCACTGCCCTTGAATATGGGCTGCCTCCAACTGGCGGATGGGGTCTTGGTGTAGATCGTGTCACCATGTTCCTTACCGACTCTAATAATATAAAGGTAAAAATCATATGCGAAAAGTTTTGTAACATCCACTTTGATATTCATATCTCCTTTGATGGTAAGAGGCCTCAATATTATCGCTCTAATAACATATTTTACACTTATTGCTGGTTATAAAATCACCCTTGTGCATGCATAAATTAACCTATCTCATATTTTATTCGTTTTTCTGCTGCATAGTGGTACCAACTAGTTGATTAGTATGTTTTATATAGTGCGTTGGAGAGAGAATGTCAGATGAGGCTGTAGGCTCACTGACCTACGTCAACGCAGTCACAGTTCAAGTTTAATAGTAATGAGGGAAGTCCGAAGAAGATTTAATATAAGAAAATGTTGTGTGTTCTGTCAAGCAGAGGACAGTTTTCTCACGATCCATACCTTCTTCTGTGACCTCATTAGAGGGACGTAAAAAAGACCTGCTCCACAATATTATTAGTTGAGTATTTAGGAAGTCAGGCAAAACACTATTTTTATTAACACATTCAGCTTTAGTGATTCAGGAGGTGGGCTCAACTTAGTCATACTCGCGTATCAGGAACCCATGTAGTGGGCTCTTTATTAAAGCAGGCTTCATCGATATTAAACCCTTTTATAATCAAAAAATAAACTAGGTTTACCATATTAATATGTCTTTTTAATATACACATTTGTTTCTAGTTTTACCATATTTATTTTTATTGAACATCCAAATTCTTCATTCCTACTCTATAGTCATAGTCAGAAGTGGTAAACTATTATGTAAATTTAACAAAAAAACATTTTTTAACAACTTATTCATAATTTTTATTTAGTATAAAATCAATCAAAATGTGTTATTAAAAAAATTGCTTAATTTTTTGCATTATATTAAAAATACTCTGAAGAACAGAAGGAAACTAGCATGAGATAAAATTGTTTCATTCATCTTTATATACCTTTTTACAGGAAGTATTGTTATTCCCCGCAATGAAGCCTGATGACCCTAACAAGCATGTTAATGAAGACGGAAAGACCCCAGAATCCACTCCTAATCTCAATGGAGAATAGCATTTATGTTTTATGAATTTATTAGCCCACAGAAAGTTCTTAACAGTGAATTTATTTATTATAAACAGTGTTTTTAAATAAATGATGTGAAACATAGTCTTGCTTTTTAATAAAACTAATTTAAATGTAAAATCTCATTTTATTTCAGAGTATACAAATATTCACTGTAGAAAAATCAATCACAGCTATACAAATCAAACAATAACAGCACTAATTTTAAAAGTATGCATTTTATAATAAATAGTCTTCAAATTTTATTTCAGAATTAAAAAACCACAATTTCTTCTCCAAGTTAACTGATGCTTTCATTGATGATACAATAATGATACTTGATGTGATATAGTTGTAAAATTAACATACAAATGTCACTATTCTTAATGTAACTACTACTATTTTTATGGTGTTTGTGCAAGTGTGGGATGATTTTATAAGCTATTTTTGCCCTATTGTTATATTGTGTTGATTAATTCAGTTTAATGAGACAATAGGCAGTTTTTACAAGGTGGTAGAATGGTTTGATAACTGATGGTTAGGTATAACTATTCACCACCATACTAATTTCTGATTAAGGCAACTTCTGAATTCATATTAAAAAGCTAGTGAAATTTCTTTGGTTTTTAAGAAACGAAAATACATGCAGCTCCTGCTTCTTGTATAGAGTTAACTAATACTTTAATAATCTATATGCTGGAAATGAGTCATAAAAATATATATGAAACCAAATAGAGCTTGGTGAAGTTTTATGATTATACAGATATCTTCTACGGCTGCAAGATGTTTGTCAATATTATTTAGTAATAATACTCATAAATGATCATAATATAAAATCAGTAATATGGAAAAAAGCAAGTTATGATCCTAATATAATAAATACAGATAAATCTTAAGTTTCTATTAAATACAAGTTCTTTATACACTAAACAATTTCATTGGCAATTTGACTAAATATTTATCATGTATAAATGTATATGTATTTATCATGTATCATTATAATGTATAAAGGCTGTATTAAAGCAACTGTAATTTAGTTACCAAAAATAAAGTTAGGTGAATATTTGTCAAATTTCAATTCCAAAAGCTGATACTTATGTTGCAACAATTAAGTTTCTTCATCTTGTAATTCCTGTGTCGAATTAAAATGTTCACCTAAGCTGTACATATGTCTATGGTAAGTAATAATTAAGGGGGGTCCTTTATATTCATTACCCTGTTCTATAGAATCGGGGCCAGTGGCTTGGATTACACTAATGGGGCATTGTAAATAGTTTGATAATGCTCTTATTTCTAGTTGACCTCCCCATGTTTTTGTAGTGGCTATTTTGTCACAATAATCCTCAAACTCTTTTTCAGTAAGCATTTCAAAAGTATCGGGATTACTCAAAAAGGGGAAATATTCATCCTTATTATTTCTAATATAAGTGGCAATATTTGCTCTTAGTTCATCTACTGTAACAAACTTTTTTCTCGACTGCAACAACTGATGTGCTACAGCATTATACAAACAGTCACCATCTGAAGGAATAGAATATATTTGAATTTTCTTTTCTTTCAATTTGGCTGTAATTGTTTGGAGTTCTACATGTCTGGGGCCTAAAAGATTTTCTCTTTCCTGTAGTTTAATTTGTATCTCCCTATCCTTTTCCTGTTGTTCCTTTTTAGCTCTACGTTTTTGAGCTTTTGAAACCTTTGCTAAAGGTTGATTGGTTTCTTGCGTAATATATTCAGATACATCTTCTGCTACAAGGCAAAGCCTATCGAAAGATTCTATTTCTTTTTCATGTCTTTCCTTCTGCTCGGATTCTAACCTAGTGATTTCTGCAACGAGTGCTTTTTTCTTCGTTTTATCATTTTTGGCAGCCTTCTTCAATGCCTGTATCTGTGCTTGAAGTTCCTTTTTCTCCTTTCGTTGTTTATTTTCTAACCCATTACGATCAGGGCTATCGTCATCCATTACCGTATTTAGAATAAAATAATTACTTCTTTTAATATACTGTGTATAATAGAATCTAAATGTAAACCACAGACCACAAAGCATTTATAACCTGGCTGCTCTAGCTGAACTGACTTAAGATTAGAATTCACATTTCATAAAGAACCCCATGCACAAAATTATATATAATAATCAATACTGAATAATTATAATAGGTGGATATAATATGCTAAAATCCCAGTGTTATGTGACGCTTCAGTAGAATATTGGTGTCATACACAAACAAATTAACTAACTTCTAAATAAATAAACTTTTGTTTCATTGTATATGTTTGGTATGGTTATAATATAAACATATTATAGTAGTGTAATAGGTTTATAGCTTGTAAATACATTATACAGCATGTTTGAAGAATTATTAAAGACATTTTAATAGCTTAACATCCGTTACTTCATGTGCAAGTGATCAAATTTCAAAGTACTAGATTATCTGAGATATTTACTATAAGAATTATTCAGTCGATTTCCCTTACTTTAGTTGATTAAGCAGGGTTTCAATCAACAGACAAACGAAGTACCCTAGATTCTATTACCGGCTAGTGAAATATTAAAGATACACTGATAGATAAATATTTGTTTTCAAGTCGTGAGTGGATCATTATCTCAGTTACAATTTAGAAAAACAAGCAAACTACTAAACAGCTTAATTAATTTTATTCATTACATGATAATATGTACTTTCATGACTTGCGGCGTCCGTTAACGATACATTAGTCTATTTACAGCTTAAGGAAGAATTGATATAAATTTAATTATATATGACGCTAAAACGACACTAGATATAAAAAAACTGATTCAAATATTATTATTAAATTTATTAATGAACCCTCTACCGGCATCTATAAAAAATAATTATGTAACTAGTTGAATCGAAAAAGAGCATAAGAGCCATCTGAGCCATCATTATAAGTGAGTGTAGGTACTCATCGGTGAGACATCCAACATGAATAATTTTTTTACTCAACTATAGTGTAAAATCTACAGAACGTTTCGCTATCAAATCTGCAATATGTGCTGAAACTCTTTATATCTATATTCTCTCTTTTTTCAAATATTTTTTTACTGCTGGCATATTTCTGGCTGGCATATACATAGGTCACACTAAAAGTATCCGGATTTGGCCACTTACATAAACAATATTTAAAGAGTTATTACTACATGTAAAAATGGAACTCTTTAGCCGTAAAATACAAATTGTTTCATCAGATTGTTAATTGTTTTCACAGTGTGGCGTCATTTTAAAAAATGCGTGGTTTCAATAAAATGGATTTAAGTCGAAAAAATTTTCGTTGTATGATTTTTTACGATTTTAGGTGTATATTGGCAGCTTAACAGAGCCTCGTTCGGCTTCAGTCTGCTTTCGGTGAAGAAGCACCATGCAAGACAACTATTTATAGCTGGTTTAGAGAATTCAAACGCGGTCGTGTCAATTTCCATGATGAAATTCGTGAAGGTCGCCTGTGCACCGCTGTGAACCACAAAAACATTGATGCTGTGCGCCGTATGATCGAAACAGACAGACAAGCATGTGACCTACCATGAGATCCGGACATCTTTGGACATAGGAATGAGTCAAATACAGTCAATCCTTTACAAACACTTGGGTATGAGAAAGTTGTTTCTCGATGGATCCCACACTTTTTGACTGATGCTCATAAAACGGACCGCATCACTTGATACCATGTTATGCTTGCCAGATACAACGAAAGGGTCTTTAAATTTGGTGTGGGATATAGTAACAAGTGACGAAACATGAATTTATAGCTACGATCCCAAAACAAAGTAACAATCGAGCGTATAGGTCTTTCGAGATGAGCCGAAACCAACCAAAGTGGTGCGCGTGAAAAGTGATTCGAAGCGGATGATTGCTTCTTTTTTTAATAAAATTGGACACGTGGCGACTGTTGCTTTAGAAAATTGTCGTATCGTGAATAGTGACTGGTACATGACCATTTGTTTACCGGAAATTGTTGACAAACTCCGTGCAAATAACGGTAAGCGCTGTATCAGACCAGACAGACAAAATGAGTTTTTAAAGGCGAAAAATGTACAATTTATGAGTCATCCAGCATATTGGCCTGACCTGGCTCCGTGTGACTTTTTTCTGTTCCCAAAAATAAAGAACCAATTACGCGATCAACGGTTTTCATCACCAGAAGAGGCTGTCGTAGAGTATGAAAAACACGTATCTGACGTCACCCCAGAGGAGTGGCACTAATGTTTTCAAAATTGGTTCAATCGTATGAAAAAGTGCAAACGGAGAATATTTTGTGAAACAATACATTTAATTTTGACCATTAATAATATTTTTTTATTATTGATTCCGGAAACTTTTAGGGCCCTCCACGTACAATAATAATTTCAATGTTATCAACTGCTTTAATTTAGAAGACTACCTCAGTAGGACCGCCTTGCAAATATGTAGATTGAAATGCTTCCAGCATAGCTCTAACTTAATTTAAATGGAAAAAATACAATTTAAAACAGTAGTATTGATTTATAACCGTTTTTTTTCTTTGTATTTTAAAAATATACTGAAACTGGTCAGTGTGATATAAACAGAGAAACTATTTTTCAAACTTTAATTATTCTTAACATTAATGCCTTGTGCACTCCCATAGTTATGACACTTGGTTCATGATGATGATGATAATTATTGTTGCTTGGAAGAATATATATACTAGCAGCCCCTATTCTACTTTGATAGAGCTGAACAAATATTATAAAGCTTATGTACATCCGGAATAATGTAACTTAAAAATGGTAATAAATTTTTTCAAACGAGTGCCGTGGTTCACTTGGTTCATGTGGTTACCCACCGCATGTACACGAACTCTCATAATTCGTACTGTCTTTTTATATTATTAGTATAGATTTATAGCAGGGATGTTATGGAGCTCTGTAACCGTAACCGAAACTATCGGATATCCGAAATAAAAATATATCAGTAACTGTAACCGAATTTGATAAAATCGTTTCGGATAACTTCGGATGGCTGCAGAGTCTAAAAAAAATACGTTGTGACAGATTTTCACCGGCTGAGCCAATACACTAGCTGCGTCGTTCTCATTTTAGATTTTTATTATTTATCTTTTCAAGGCTATTGTTTTTTTTGTGATTATAATACTACATAATAACTTGAAATAAAGTCAAACTGTTACCTTGTAAATACATTATATTTCATTTCCCAGTCGTAAATTATCTAATATGCGTAATCGAAATTATCCGAAACAATCGGTTAATCCAAAATAATTTCATATCCGTAACCGTAACCAAAACGGGTAAAATATTATTCATATATCCGTATCTATATCCAGATCCGAAATTTTATATCCATACATCCCTAATTTATAGGTACTACTTTTCTGTTTGGTCACAATCATAGACAATTCATCATTTCGTAAAAGTTATGTAGGTACCTATGCCGTAGTAGTCTATCCACAGACCGAAGAGCCGTGCATAGAGAATTAGAGATTACTGTCAAAAGGACAAGTAAAAAGCAAGCCATTTTTTTTGTTTGAATTGAAATGAAATAAGAAAGGAACTGACCTATAGTTGTATCTGAAATCATATCAGTAAATTTTGATTACAATTTTATGATATATAGAAATTCGTGAATATGAATCCGTGTTCAGTGGCCGCTCCCCAACAAGATATTGAAGGTGATGGAAGGTGGAATAGTATTGTAAGTTGCGGTCCGGTTCCCTTGCTTCATTCACGAAGCAATTTTATAACACCAACGTGGATTATTTATTCCGACATAGTATTATATTCAAATACGTTAATTAAAAGTTCGTATATTTACATTTATATTCACTTCTGTAATAAAATTGATGGAGTTTTGTCCTTTTTAAATTCCAGCATAATAGATTCCTCTCTGATGCGAAAGGGAAAGATGGTGATGTTATATTTATAGGTGATTCTATATTGCAAGCATTAGAACATACAGAAGTATGGAACCAGTGGTTTGCTCCGCTTCACTGCCTTAATTTTAGTATACACAGGGATCAAACACAGAATGTCCTTTGGAGGATCCAAAATGGAGAACTTGATCATGTGGATCCTAAGGTATGGGTAGATTTATTAGTATGATTGTTAAACATGGAAACAGTTGTTACCATATGCTATTCATAATATTAGTTATTTCAATTGTGTACATACCAAAATATTGTATATCATAAGCATCATAAAATTTATCAATGAATATTTATCAATTCTTTATGTGAAATATAGCAACCTATAGTAAATGAATTGTTTATGGGCATTCAATTTTTTTACATTATACCTACTATACAATTAACATTTTATACATGAATTAGGTAGTAATGACAAACTATATCCATGAAGGCCTCAACCTAGAAACATATCCCGTTACTGAATATAGGATGGAATCACTATAAAGATCTATATGGAATGGATTCATTAATAATCACAGATATGTATTAATCTTGAGGAAGAGACAAAAGCTCTTTAATGTATATCTTTTTAGTAGAGAATTACTCATAGCCTGATGGTGTGGTCAATCTTAAGTTTTTATTGTATTTAATCAAATGTGGGCATGGTTGGGTGACAGGTGGTGGCAAAATTTTTGAGTGTTATGTGTGTTGATTGTTATGATCCTATATCAGCTGTTAAGCTAGGTCAGAGCCCCTTCGGTGCATTAAAAAACTTCTGATACTTAGGTTTGTCTCTAACCCTTCCACCAACCTGCACTGAGGAGTTTGCCCTAATATTTCCTTAATCTTGTGTATGCCCAGCAGTAGGCTGCTAATGAATTGAAGCCTGTATTTTAACCTTACAGCAGAAGTATTGTTATTATTCTTGCCAGATTTTATAGAAATATTACTCTACTATGAAGTAATATCATTGAAATTACATTGATAATATAATTTACAGGTGATAGTTCTACATGTTGGGACAAACAATGTGGAACATTCCGCTGAACAGGTCTGTGAAGGAATCTTAGAAATTGTTAGAACAATCAGGGAAAAGCATCCAAGTGTTTATATTGTATTACCTGTAAGTATAATTATGTTGTGTCAATGGCTGCTAGACAATTAAATAGGACAACTGCAACTCCAGAAGAAGGTGTCTCTTGATGTGATACTGGTCAACATGAAATAGGGTGACCTATTTATCTGGCTCTTCATTACTGTCTGTTTTCATCACACATACAAAAAAAATTGTAGAGCTTTTATGATGTATCAAATATTGAGTATTCTTTACTATAACATAGTAAATGATTCTTTTCAGAGTCTTCTACCTCGTGGTCAGCATCCAAATTCACTAAGAGATAAAAATGACAAAATAAATCAATTGTTACGTGAGAAAGTTGTTAACATGAACAAAGTTGAAATGGTGTCAATAGATAAAGGGCTTATTCAAAATGATGGCACTATCAGCCATCATGACTTACACGACTATCTAATACCAACAAATGCTGCATGTCGTAAGGCTTTTGAGCCTATTTATGATCTGTTACAACAGATTTTATCAGAAGGTGAACCTGAAAAAGACTTAACACCCTCAGAATAACTAAGGTTTGTTGAATGAATAAAGACAGCTTTCATTGCGCAGCAAGCTCATTGTGATTAAATTATAGTACTTATGTTTAGCTTTTTTATCCTAGGCTAAGGATCTAATATTTTATAATGTTCTTTGTTTAACTTTTACATTCCAAATTAAATTAATTTTTAAGGATTGGTTGTGTCTGATGTTGTAAGGCAATTACATTTATCTAGTATGCAAGTGAAATAATTTACCATTTATACTTACATATTTTATTTTTATATATCATTATGTTAATTTGCTCCAAAAAATGATGCTTAGACTATGAATTCTAAGATATTCTTATTAAAGTATTACATCAAGTCATCTTAATTTCATTGTGCATAATTTATTTCATATAGTATGGTGTGGGTGACAGACGAAATACAACAATTGTTTTATAATTTGATATAAACATAATGAAATAGTTTTTCATAAATTTTTATTTATGAATTCAGCTGTTTGTTGATATTGTAAAGAATTGTTTTCGTAAAGAATTTTTATTGAGAAACAATAGTTGACTATCAATCATGTTTATCAGTAAGTATGAAATTGTTATTATCACTAATTAGTATTTAGATGTTTCATTGTCATCTTGGCTATGTTGCTAGAACTGTTAAATGTTAGGTAATTACCCTCACTATTCTATGTGAAATATTGTAGAAGTTCATGAATAATAATACGAATTTACTAATTGTTAATTAAGTTTGCAGTACTGTTGTTTTCTTTACTGCTACTTTGCCTTCTCTAAAAATATATATTTTTGGCATGTCTCATGAAAAATTATGAATTTTTTATTAACATAGCAACAATCATAATTTTATTGTGTTTTGTACTTAGCTAGATGTAATACCAAGATTTGGATTGTTTTAAGAACACTTTTTGTATGAAATATAATTTTGTCATTATTTATGAACATCCAAAAACATTTTACAATAATACTGTTATAAAAGAATCATAAAATGTAAAGTTAGTGACATCAACATGAACATCACTTACTATTGAAAGAAATTATATTGTATAACCAAAGATACTTTCTCACCAAAGTTAAAATATTTTTTCAATTAAGGCATTTAGAAATATCCCATTTATCTGTGCATCTGTTCCACAATTGATAAGAATTTTCTTTGATCTCAATTTGTATTTTTTGTTTACTTCAATTCTTAAGTTCCTCAAGATATTTAAAAGTAATCATGGAGTTAATATTCCAAATTGTACTTGACATATTCGTAGAACCTATGTAGCAAATATTCTATATCAAAATTTTGTAGCTTTTTATATCAGGAGATGAATTCCTATACTGTGTATTATTAGAGTTACTCATACATTACATATCATTTTGGAATTAACTGGAAGTGTGAAATTACACTCATAACATATTTTATTAATTGTAGTGATTTATGTTTTTGGTACTATTGTGTACTCATGTTGCCAAACAATGCTTGAATCTCGAATGTGATTATTTATTTGCATGAAAATGCTTGGGAGTAAACAGTGCAATTATTTCCAAAAATTGTTTAATTTCATAGTAGCAGCCACCTCAATAGTACATTTTATTTTTACAAAATTCAAACAGTAATTTATTATGTAACATTATGGAAACTGGCCATATCATTATATTAATATTT
This sequence comes from Megathymus violae, assembly GCA_003671415.1. Classification (NCBI taxonomy): domain Eukaryota; kingdom Metazoa; phylum Arthropoda; class Insecta; order Lepidoptera; family Hesperiidae; genus Megathymus; species Megathymus violae. The sequence goes on along the minus strand of PDGT01000005.1, from coordinate 3,052,409 downwards.
ATTCATTAATCTTTTATAATACAAACTAAATGGTAACATAGGACTGCCTCTCTGTAGTGATGGGTCAAAAACATTGAAATTGTTCTTCTGAAGTTTTGTTAAATAGTTTTCAACTGCAATGGCTGGTAGAAATATCTGGTTAGTTATTTTTGGTACTGTTATACTTCTCGCCTGAAAAACATAATTACAATTACAATCTGTTTTACATTACTTAAAAGTCCTACCACAGATGTGAAGTACCTTTTGCAAATGGTTATTTGCTCTACTAGCCACTTCGTATATAACATTCCTCATATGTTCATTGTCAGTGCCTCTTAATACATCTTCTTGACTCATTTTGTTTTTCATAAGGATGTCCATTGGTAAGGAAATCACTTTGTGGTAATTTGAAATATGAATCGACCTGAAATACATGTAGTAGTAAATTTTATTACATTGTTATTTTATTACAATCATTTCTGACAGCTTTATTGTATTTAATATAAAATCGTATTATAATGTCAAATATAAATACAACCAGTTCCTTCCTTGAGTCGAAGTTTGTGATCCCTTTGCTTTTGGTGTATCCTGTTTAGCAATAAAAGATCATGTACCATACTATCTAGCAATTGGTATTGTACAAATGCAAAGTAATAGCTATTTTTACTTACCTGAATCACATGATACCAACTATTTTCTGGATATCAAGAGTGAAAACTTAACAGATTTTTGTTAGTGTGCTGAAGATTGTCTTATGCATTGTTCATACAAAATTTTGATTTGTAACATCATACAATGAAGTCAAAAAGTTTTGCTAGCATTATAGTTAGCTAATATTGTTGATCTTAAGGTCTATACATCAGTTTCAAATTATAATACCTTAGAATATTGGCGATGCCTTGTGCTTTGCCTAAGTGAGATGCTGCATGGTCAGCATGAACATTGGCTACACCAGCTATATTGAGAAGTAAATAGAATATGGATGATACTGTGTGTTCAGCATAAGTTTCCACATCCTCTAGTGTACGGAAATATCTAGATTTTGCTAAACTGTGCCTAGATGTAATAAGCTTTTCCAGATGTCTTCTAGGAAGATTGTAACTATGACACACCTGAAATAAGTAAATTCATTTATTATAAATATTTTTTTATAAAAACAATGACACACTTTTAATTACGAAAATGAACTTAAGCACCTTAAATAATTCTTGAGCTACAGGGTTGGCGGGAATTTTGCTGAAATCTTGATCTTTTAAATAAACAGAAGCCAGTGTATCTTGCCAGAATTGTAACCTGAAAGCAGCTGTCTGAGGGTCTGTAGTCTGGTCTTGAACCCTTGCTATTTCTACGTTGAAGGCTCGTACAACTAGAGCTGGGGTTCGTATAGCCTTAACAGTAAGGAGAGTAGCTAAATAGTTTTCGTAGTCGTGCTGTCTATCTGTAAGTATGTTTATAAGATGCGAAAGTACCAAAATGTAAAACTTGATAAATATAGATATTCCCGTAATAGTTACCTTACTATATTCGCACAGTAATCCACACCACTGACTGCAGAGCCTTTTATTTTTGAAAAACACCTAGCGAGTGGTAAATTTACTTTATAGGCATTTTTCAAAAACATATGCATTTCACTACCTATCATTTTTTATTTTGATATATAAAACCACAGCTAATCTATATTTGAGTTAAAACATAAAATGCAATTCAATACATATTTGTTTCTAATTTAAACTATTTGTGATTTGGATTTGAATGTCCTATAGTGATGTCAGAGTCAGACTTTAACACTTTATCTCTATTGACATTTGAGTTGACAATGTGAGAAAACCCAAAAATTAAAATGGTATGATTACAGACTACGGAGTTTTATGACAATAGTAACATGGTTTTGAACTATAGATTGTACAAGGGAGAGAAGATTGAACAATACTTGAACTAAGGATAATGAATATGTATCATGGGCAGCGATGCCAATTTGTGGGGAATTCTTCGAATTGCGGGCAATCCCAATGCGGGATCGGTGTGGGGATTGGTTCAATACGGGGAAAACGTGGGGAATAATACACTTACCCCGGTCACTCATATGCGCGCAAAGGTTTGAAATTTGTACGAATGTTAGCACGTATGTGAAGGGCTGATAAGCAAATGGGTTCGCATATGTGTATGCAAATCAATTTGCGCAACCTGCTACACTCCATTCATTTCCAATATAGAGAGTAATTGGAACTACTACTAAAGTACGTATTAGTAGTTAAGTTTATAGTAATGATATTAGACGCTACAAACTACGAAAAATGAAGACATTATCACCGATGCAATCGTGTGCACAACTGGTCGCACTAATGTGTAGGAGACTTCGCGAATGTTCGAAGCTTGCGCGCTTTAATGTGCGACAAAAAATCGACACAGCTTGAAAAACCACGAATGCATCAAAAACCTGGCATAATCATTTGCGAAGGTCGTCCTACACTTGTAGGTTCGCGTATTCGCGCGCATGTGAGTGACCGGCATTATACTATAATAACCGATAAATGACTCTTCAAACGTTCCCTTATTGGTATGAAACTATAAAATCGCTTATAACGTATGTTACTGATTACTTTTTTAATATAGGACATTATCGGTTTGTGTATTATTTGCGTAGCTCTACGTGGGAAAGACTGTCTAGATACTAATACAACGACTAATCTGTTTAGATTAGTTAGAAACACGCTTCTGTTGTGTTCGATCCTACGTTTTTTTATGGCGAGCTCATGCTGTGCTGGATTTCATACAGCATGGGCTTGTTATGGGCGATGCCGCCGAAAGCTACTGGGGAGAAATATTCAGGTTAAAAAACGCCGCATTTGTTTCCAAATGTAGAAATAGTGATTCAGTTTTTACTTGTGCTTCCATTTGCTAACACGTCATTGGAGAGGAAGTTCAGTGACTTAAAAAATATTAATATAGTGAACAGAAATAGACTACATACACGATACACGATACTTACAGATAGAAAGTTTTCTGATTGTCTACTAGAGACACAATAAAAAAACAAAGTAGTATTCACTATTTATAATTCACAAAAAAATGTTAAATTCTACGGTTTGATAATAGCCCCAATATATCCATAAATTATTTTTTTTCCTTTATTTCTACGTATGGCGAATTGGAATATTTTTTCCCCGAATTTGGGGAATTTTGCTTTGATTTTTGGGGAATGAGTACTATGCGTATTGGCAACACTGATCATGGGACGATCTATTAGAGCGCCAGCTCAGACTACTCTTCTTATGATGCTAACGCATAGTTCCAGGGTGTGGCGTGGCCCGTCAGCATCATATTGGTTTCCTATTTTTAATCTTCAAATTCCTTTTTTGTTTATATAATGTAATCACTCGAATGTATTTAATGTATTTTTACTGGACTTACGTTCTCTTATCAGCTACTCAAAATACTTACGTTGAAATTTAAATCAGTGAACGTTGTTGTCTTCCTTATTTTGCTTATTTCAAGAAAGTTAACACTAAATAATACACATAAAAATTCAACTATTCTATTTTTTATGATTAAGCAAGCCTTCTTTGTTTTACGCGGTAGGATGAGGTGGGGAGGAACAAAGATTGATATCTGTTTCAGGTATAAACGATTCTGTTCCCGAAGCTCATTCGCCTCATTGGTCAGTGAAACCTCCAATGCACGCCAAGTTCAATTATTCGATTATTTTAAAATCTTCTCTCATTCTCGGTTATCTTAATAAACGTTTTCATCATTTCCCGTTATGTATACCCAGTCTGGGTAGATGTTCGGGACTTAAGATTCCTACATGCGGATAAGTCTCAGTAGGGGTAAACACTTTTAGATGTCATTACCTGCTTTTCAACTAACAAAGTGGTACGTGAGGGGTTCTTCACATGTTTGCCTTTAAGACGCTTTCGCTTGTTTGTGCTTCCTGCTACAAAACCAAGAAGGCTATCGCGAACAGTTCCTCCCGGTGGAAGCCGCTGAACTTTATACCACCTGGCTAATCTTGGCGGTACGCGTGCATGGTGGTAGGCTTTTATATCTGCACTAAATCAAGCTACCACCCTTTTTCTAGAATCAAACATGAAATGTATTTTACCTGTTTTAGTTACAATGTCGAAGAACCAGTTATAAGCGAGTCTCCTGCTTGAATCCTGGTGGGCGTCAACTGAGATGAATGAGAGTTTAGTAGTTGTCCTATCCTGCAAACCGAATCACGTCAAAACATTAGAGGAGACATATTATATTATGTTAACGCGTGTAAATATTTGAGCTAAGCTGCCATGTCACAAAATGGATAATTTATAAGAATTAGTTTTTTTTTACTTAGACAATAGGCAAAGACAGTTTGTTGGTGATTGAAATTGGCATGCTTTTTGATGTCGCAGATAGCAGGGGGTAACAGGCTTTGCTGGCGTCATCTCATATACATACATTTTCAAACCAGTTTCGCGACTTCGGCGACCAGTATTTGTCAAACGCTACAGTTTCCATACAAAAGTAAGGTGTTTCGAAGAGCAGACACTATTCTTAATTCAAGTGTCACCGGAGACTTTAATCTACCGTAAGTTTTGTGCCGATGTCGCGAAATTTACGAAGCAACCTGGAATGGGAGGTGCGCGCTTCCACGTTGGCTCGCAATACAATTAACCCGATACGTACTATTGTGGAAAATCTCCAAGTGGAGCCAAATCCTAACAAGGAATTTATAGCACTTTCTATAGGTAAGATATTTATTTCTCACTGTAATGCACAGTCTTCTATGATAAAAAAATATTGTTTCATTTTTCTACATTTGAACATTTTAAAATACAATAACATGTTTATCTATGTTAATAATTTTGTTTGTTTCAAATGATGATTATGTTAGGAAAAGATTAAAAATCATACATAATATGTATAATTCAAGAGACAAATTTTGAAAAATAATACATATGAGAAAGTTGGCACAACATTGTTTGTTAACTATTTCCAATTGAACACAATTGTTTATATTTGAACCTAGAGTTCATTGATGGTATCTGCTTTTGGACATGGTATTTTGCCATATTATATTTTTTGCTATATAATATAGGTGAGTAAAAAAACTTAAATGTCGATATTGTGCCAAGGTTAACAGGATCTTGCAATATTTTAATTTACTGATACCGGTATATCACGTGTCGGGAGGTAACTATTTTAAACTATAACTAAATAATTATTATTGTACATTATTGTGTGGTTGGTGTGTACAATTTATTAATGCGCTCACCCTCAAAGCTCTTTCCCGAATGCTATTCGAGATCTGGGAACCCGTCTTAGGGTGCACGCATCGCTACATTTATCTAATTATTTCCGTTACCCGACCGTATAAAATGAAGGTAAAAAATTATATATAGAATTGCGTAATATTTTACAATTAAGTCCAGTAACTGATTTTTCGTAACTATTCACGAAACAGAATATTCTGAGTATGCAAATACCAATGAACATCGGTTGAGTTGTATCTATAACCTAACCTAATCTGACCAATGTGGTTGATATCGATCCCTGGGGGTCAAAATCGGTTTCCTAGAGGTTGACATAAAGGAAAACTGATTCAGATTTCGATGAGGTTTAAAAATTAACCCCTACTAATATTACGTGTTTTGCTTTGTTTTTATTTTTTAGGTTTATATAAGTTCGTGGATGGTGGTGGATTTTTAAAGTAATTTGGCTATGGGGGTCTGAGGCATCACTTCGTTTTGGAAAAGGAGTCTCTTTCCCAAAATAGTTTGGGAATTTCTTGTCTAGGCCATCGTCACACCGCCTAATTGTAAAGTGATGCAAATGATTTCAAGCCCAATTGACTTCAAATGATTGCAAGCATAATAAAATAATTGTGTTCCGCTAAAAGACTTATTAGGGCCGTGATAATTATAAATGTGTTGTTTCATCGGTAGTCCTCAAAAGTGTGAATCCTAAATCTGTGAATGTAATTGATCCAAGTTACAGGTGCTATATAAGGTTTGATAAGTAATCTCTGTCACGAAGTATCCTATTCGAATCAAGCACGCATCCAATATTTTCAAAGTCATGTGCATGTTAGAAACTAATCATTACATTTCTTCGTTGAAAACATGGTAGATTTGCACCATATTGTCGAATATACTTTGGTCTAAGGTTAATTTATTATTATAATATATTTGCAATAAATAAATAAATATTATCTCTCACAGTACAATTAATTTTGTCAGGTGATCCGACAACTTTTGGAAATTTGAATCCTCCCGATCAAGTTTTGCAAGCTGTACGAGACAGCATCGAATCTAACACTAGCCGGGGCTATGGACCTGCTAAAGGACATCTAGAAGCTAGACAAGCTGTTGCCGAGTATAGTACTCATCAAGGCAACATAACCCCAGAAGATGTTATTCTGTGCAGTGGTTGCTCACACGCGATTGAACTTGTCATTACCGCTCTCGCTGATTCAGGGCAGAACATTCTCGTCCCGAGACCTGGATTTATGATATACAAGACATTAGCTGAAGGACTTGGCATAGTTATCAAATACTACAACCTACTGGTAAGTTTGTATTGAATATTAAGGGTTATTTGTTTTCATAAATCAACTTAAGTATTTATTATTTTATAATTGCCTATGTATGTCTCAGGTATGTATTTATTATATAGAATCATTAAATGCAAGAAATCACGATTACCACTTTTTACGATGTTTTTCTATGTCGGGCACAACACGTTTGGTTTGGAACTGTACATTACAAGTTTAAAAGTCATATTCCTAATCTCCTTTATTTTATTATGTAGCTGAATGTTTGGGCTACCGTGTATACTTAGTTTTCAATATGTATATAATATATGTGACGGAGAAAGGATCGTTTGCGCCGCTGGCTCATTGCGTCACGGGCAAGCAAACATTCTGAAATAAGTACCATTTTCAAATGGATTATTATAGTAAACGTGCATTTTCGTACTCATCAACCTTATCATAATGTTCGTCACGCTTAAAACCAGAGCGCTTTACTGCGAGTGACTTCCTAGAAGATGGTTCAATTTTACACCTTTTCATTTCTGAACATCTTTATACCGCAAGAAATGACAACTCGGTTTGCGCTTGTCATGTTCCAGTCCTGACTAGAATAAGCCATTGGATTTTCTCTCGTATGGCATGTGAGACAAGTGCCTTCACTTACGCAACTAACGGTGCACCAAGTATGTCCTAATTCGCTGACATTAACGTGGCAGAGTATGCTCGTATTACGGACGGCATCCATCACTTAATGTGAAATATACTGCAAAGGCATCTCAGATGAAACTTTATCTAATTGATGAATGTGTCTCAGGTTAAGGCACCATGTCACCGATGAGTATAAGATGTTGGGTAAAACGACAGCCATGTTTACTTCAATTTTCGTATTTCGTTTAATATCGATTATATATTTATGTCGATCGGAAGCATTATCGGCATGTGTCTTTAGTAATAATATTTATTTTGAAAATTCATTTTTTGGAAGAAATACTTACCTTGTTTTTATCTTCTGTACGAGACTGAAAAAATTGTGTTACATGTGTATGAAAAGAAGTTATTTATTTATATTATCCTAACAGGTTCTCATACATTAAATTATGTTAAATAGCCAGAACTCAAATAACATGTTAAAATGCGACCTTGGCGTTTCCTTATATCTCACTCACATCCAATAGACATAATGTCACTTATCTCTCCCACATTTCTAAACCTCAATTATATATAGTAGATGCATTAGCTCTTTTCGTTCGGAGGTGAAGTGCACTACTAAAAATTATGTTCAGGCTACCGCTTCACGAGTGAAAAGGATAATTTTCTCTCTGCCTTCGCTGTCATCGTCATTTCTAAAGCATTAGGTAGCTATCGCTGAATTTATTGAGTTTTGACGTTTTATTTGCTATAAGGGACCTAATCTCTTGCTTACTTCAAGTCGTTTTCCTGTTGCAGTCCTATTTCGGATGATATAGGCATTTTAGCGGCTTATGTTATGGGTCATAATTTAAGATACTTTCCATCCCGAGAAATCAATCCGTTATTATAATACGATAGGAAATAAAGTTGAGTTCTATTAAGAGAGCAGATAATAAAATTTTGATTGCCTATGGATGCTGCTATCTGCATCTATTTAACCAATTCTTAAACGATCCGGGTGCAATTTCTAAACGTAAGGCGTAGGTTTTCTAAAGCGAAGCGAGGACGGTTTACGAGTATATATTATATTTTAGCGCAAGGATAACCCGTGACGGACACAATTTTTTTTTCAGCCTATGCTAATGGGTGGTCCGGTCCCCATAAACTCCATCCTTATAATTAAATATACACCCATGGGTCTTGAACTGGCAAAAAGCCTCTATTGACATCTATACGTGAAACTTTTTTATACAATTTCAAATGTTTGATTCACAAACAACCAACGCTAATGTCGTATTTATTGATCATTGACACCACACCAGATATATTTTCTGTTTTTATATACAACCTTGTTGTTGTTTATGCCCTAGGTTAGGGCAGCTACGTAATATATACTTTCAATTAAACATGCATATTAATGAATGAATCGGAAAATATTTGCTACAATACAGATGTAAAGCAGGCACACATATAAATCGATGAACAAGTTTCTAGAAGCATAACAAGTTTCTAGTTTACTGTCGAAAAGATTTGCATACTGCCCATTACGCCTTATTTCGCTTAGCAGCTTTATAAATATAATGCATAACCAGACAATGATGTAAAATGAATTTACTATTTCAAATTATATTATTATTTTTATTTCACAGCCCGAAAAACAATGGAAAGTAGATTTAGAAGATCTAGAAACCCAAATAGACGATGATACCGTGGCAATAGTTGTGATAAATCCATCGAATCCATGTGGATCGGTGTACGATACGCAACACTTATATGAAATACTAAATGTTGCCTCACGAAACCACGTGCCGATTATTGCTGATGAAATATATGAACATTTCGTTTTTTCGGGAAATACCTTTACTGCTATATCGTCAATTTCAAAGGATGTCCCTGTATTAACATGTGGTGGGCTTACGAAAAGATTTTTAGTGCCTGGATGGAGATTCGGTTGGGTGATTTTACATGATAGAAATAATATTTTGGGAAAGGAGATTCGTCAAGGCATCGCTAATTTGGCAACAAGAATTATGGGACCCAGTACCTTATTGCAACGAGCTCTACCGATGATATTAAAATGTACTCCACAAAGCTTTTTCGACGAGGTGGTGCTATTTATAGAGGTAAGACTCGGGCAAACCATAGATTAGTATATTCCTAGCTAGTTCTATTATTTAACTGTTTTAATGTCATTGGCTGATTGCGAAAATTTATATAGATTTAATTTATTTGCGTTGTGGTTTATATAGAGCGTAACTAAAAGGGCATGGACACCAAAATGGTTTCTGTGCGGATTGCTAAAGAATAATAATTATATTAACAGCCATTATTATTTATATAAATCCACGTTGATCCCCAGAATCAGGCGAAACTAGCATTCGAGGAGTTACGACACGCCCCAGGAATATGGCCAATCATGCCACAAGGAGCTATGTACATGATGATAGGTCTGAAGTTGTCACTGTTCCCCATGTTTAGAAACGAATCACATTTTGTGGAACGGCTGGTATCTGAACAATCAGTCTTCTGCTTGCCGGGAAAAGTAAGATTTAATTATTTTCATTACGATCATTGTACTTATGTATTTTTATTAATATGGAATTACGCAAAAGTATGTAGTCTATGCATTATTAAATGAACACCGCAGTCGAAGAACATGCGTACTCAAGTTAATTCGGTCAATATAAAATAGAACTAGAGTCCTAACTGGACTAGTAATTTGCTACTAAAAAGAAAATGGTTGTCCATCAGCCGTAATTTTTCAAAACAATTTATAGTTTCTTTACTTGCCATCGTAATGGTCGACAGTTGGCTGGCTAGTCACAAAAAGTCATGTATCGGAGAAAACAACGTCGGTTATTATCTTTAGATAGCAGTTGTAAGGCTTTTTGATCTGAGTACTTTTAAATATTTATTTGGTTTGGCATTAATCTTTAAGGAATACGTGTACACACTCAGCGTGATTGACTGTTAACCAAAACTCTTTAAGTTGTGGGGAACCTGCATTGTCTAGTAGGGTACAAATCTAATAGGGTTAAAAAACTAATTTCATATAAGCCACAGCTATGTGCTGGTCCACCACCAATTAACCAGTGTATTCATGCAATCAACGAACATGCACGACTAATGGCCGTTGTTGCTCATATTGTTGGAAGAGATTGAACCCAGTAGAGGGACAGTTATCGGTCGTGACGAGGTTAATGATGACGTAGGAATGGATGACAATGTAAGTCATAGTGGCTGTGTTCACGAATAATATCTGTAGACAGTAATAAGCGAGACGCTATGTTTGTTCCCATACCAAATACACATCAGTATAAGATAATAAGATAAATGTAATAAACACTATACTAAAATGCAGTTATTTGTTGCAGTGTTTCGAATATCCCAACTACATGAGAATAGTATTAACGGTTCCTGAAGATAAGCTGCGAGAGGCGTGTCAAAGGATAGTAATTTTTTGCAAAGAACACTGTGATACCGGAGAAAGGGTTAAGGAAATTGCTACTGATATCTTGACCGTGTCAAATGGCGCTGAAGTGATTTGCGACTCGTGTCTGGGTCGGGTCGCGTAAAATTGACTTCTCGTTATTGTTACTACTTAGGATATTAGTACTTATTTGTGAAGAAATGAGAGCAAAGTTGGTATTTGTTTCAAGTGCCAAGTTTGAATACTGAAGTTAAGCGCAGTGAGGGCACAGGAAACAAATCACTTTGGTATCTTGTGGCACATCATAAGTATATTTTCTTACATATCTTACTAGCCAGAAAATATAAGGTGTATGAAAACCAGCTGTAACTATTGGAGAATACATAAAATCTTGCTCTATTAATGCTACTTTCAATCGATTCAATTCAGTTAGCAAGATTTGTTGAAAACTTTATTTTGTGCCAAAAAATAAGGACCCCAATGATGCAAAATACAACAGAAGGATTTGTGTCTTTTCCGCCACATTAATGGATTTTTGAATGCGAGCTTAGATTTGTTTCTTATGTACAAAAAAAAATCTTTTTGTAGTTGTCATTTTCGAATCAATGGTCTCTGTAAAACAAAATGAAAAAGACAAGTAATTCTTTTTAATTATATGGATTTGTTTTTGAGCAAAATATTATATATATGTACATTATATTAAGTGAAGCAGTTTGATTGATTATTTCTTTAGCTAGTAATTTAAAATCCGATAGGATTTTAGGCTTTTATGTACATTAACTAGAATACTGAATGTAATCCAACATTTTTTGCATTAAAATTGTCGCTGGGATTATCACTTTATCATTTTATTATATTTTTATAGGTATCACTAATAAAAACCAAGATGTAAAAAAATATTCTTATCTAATATTGGAAGAAATGTGCTATTGTCTAAGCTAGATAATATTGTTACTTGTCAGGATCCACAGGATTGTGGAATGCGACAATAGTTCCGCAGAGACTACTTCACTTCCACAGTCGTACTCGTAGATCGCAGGTTGATTTCGCTTCGTAGGGAGAGAACTCTTCGCTTTCGTATTCGGGGACCGAATGTTCTGTGGGCGACCCGTTATTTATATCGATTTCCGGGCCTTCCAGACTTTTCTACGTCTTTCGTAGAAGTCAATAATAATAATTGGAAATCGACATAACAATAGCGGGTCAGGCAAATCACCCCCATATTCGACCCTTTTGCCTAAGTCGTAAGGGCGAGAGTGGCTTGAAGTTGCCCAGGTAGTTTTTTTTACTACCTGGGTTTTTTATTGCCTCTATTGTTTCCGGCCGACCGTTCCACAAACTTCGTAAGGCTGCCGTCCTCCTCTTTTCAACCAACCTTTCGAGAAGCTTCGCAACAATATCACAATACGAATATCATAACAAAATATTTAATGTCACCCGACATAATAGTTATAGACCCGTATAACGATCGATAACAATTCGATAGTTTATGGTTTCGCTACAAATTATAACATTGTCTACCAACTTGAGATACCGATGACGATTGACCACGTGATTTAGCGCGGCTTGTCATACCCATACATTTTAATCTTTCGAACTTCGTTATTGTTTTCATAATGTTACTTTGTCTAGGGCCCCAGGAATACAGTAGTTTGGCGTTTGCAAATAATCTGTCATGTATATGGGAGGAACATATGAGGGCATCTAGCACCATCTGTATTTTTTTAATAGCTTTTTAATTTATTATTTGACTGAGGGTTAAGTGGCCCCCGTCGCCCACAGTCGTTAACAACACAAGTGCGTCACCCGTGCGTTATTGGCCGACAAGTAAGCGATACACCTGGTTCTTGAAAGTCCTATCGTAGCTATGCGCACGTACATGGCAAGAATTGTCGTGTAAACCTTACCTTACACGAGCGCCACGTATCGAGATGGTATTTATGGTCTCCGGTGTATAATTAAACAGTGCTTCAGAACATTCCCCATTATATAGATGGTAAAAAATGCATAGAGAGTTAAATCAACAATGAATAACAGTAGTGAAAATGGTCTACTTGGGTATTCGGAACTCCAGACCTAACGTGGCAGCAGTACTGCACGTGTGGTCGAAGTTGTGATTTATAGAGCAAAAAACAATGTTCTTACGTAATGTACGGCTTTAATCCATTGAGGACAATCCATTTTCACTGAGGCTAGTTTTGTCTTATCCATGAGGTGGTCTTCTTTTGTATGCTTACACCGAAGGACCCATTGCTGTAAGAGATATTCAGTGGTGATTCCGAAATTGTGGTGCCATCATGCGGCAGATGTTTGCATAGCCTGTGTAAGGACCGTCTGTGCTGCCATTAGTATAACAAAGTATTGTCCCGGTATCGAGTATATCATTGATAGAGTATTGATATAGTGATAGTGTTAAACTATATTACTATGTAACCGATTATCTATAAATGGAAATGGAACCAATAGGTAGACCAGGGCTTTCAGCATTATTTAACCTGGAAGAAACTTCTAACAGTAATTTATAAATATTTAATGGCTAACAGAATAGTTGTTTTGCTTGTGAACTAAACAAAATCAACACTAACATCAAATGTGTACGCAATGATTTGAGTACAGTATAAAAATGCTTGGACACTATTATAATATTTTTGAATAGGTAAAAATTATGTTATAAAGACGGCTATTAGTTTAATGGGTTTAGACGGTTGAACGCGATGCCATACAAAGAATGTATTGGGTTAGGAAAGTAGGATAAAGTAATAGGCCTCTGCCAAGGCATGCCTCAACACTCGATTCGTTGTCGAGTCGTTCGTTCGCAACACCGCTGCGTTGGAAGACGTGTTCAAGCTGATGGAGTGGAAACGACGTGGCATCAACATCAACGGCGAATACATCACACACCTGCGATATGCTGATGATATAGTCATCCTGGCGGGTTCCCTGGAAGAACTTGGTACAATGCTCGGGGACTTGAACAGCGCCTCACAACGGGTGGGTCTTAAGATGAAAATGGACAAGACGAAAATCATGTCGAATGTCCATATCTCACAGAATTCAGAATTCAACTTGAATGGGCTGCGTTCGGGACAATACGTCGTAAATAATAATGTTTCGCAAATCTTAAACTGGTTTACTGTTTACCTTGTGATAAACGCTGAAAAAACCAAATGTATTAAATTCACTTTACCAAATGTCACACAAGTGCAAACTCACATTGTTTTAAATAAGGAAGTGCTTGAACTAGTAAATTCTATCACATTTCTTGGAATCACTATAGATTCACGACTACAATGGAGTCCTCATATTGATATCTTGTCAGGGAAACTTAGCTCTGCTGCCTACACTGTTAAGAAAGTGAGGCTCTTAACGGACATAGAAACAGGAAGATTAGTTTATTTTAGCTCCTTTCACAGTGTGATGTCTTATGGGCTGTTGTTGTGGGGCTCAGCTGTAGATATTAAGTCGATTTTTATATTACAGAAAAGAGCAGTACGCGCCATTTACAACCTCAGGCCTAGGGATTCCCTTAGAGATCTCTTTAAAGAAATTGATATATTAACTGTAGCATCACAATATATTTTAGATAATATAATGTACGTTAAAAATACTCTGATAGTTTTTTTAGGAAGAGTGATGTTCACAGTATTAATACTAGGAGCAAGGCTAAACTGATTGTTCCAAATTTCAAACTAAGCAAAACTGGTGGCTCTTTCATGGGTAGATGTGTAAATATTTGTAATAAAATTCCATTACAATTGACAGAAATGCCATACTGTAAATTTGAAACTCACGTTAAAGGCATTCTTATGGGGAAAGGTTATTACAAACTTGATAATTGCTTTCAGGATAGGACTGCTTGGACATGATTTTAATATTAAGCCAATTTATACCCATAAGTGCGTTCTGTAACTGTGAGTAAGAAAAAAAACTCCTCGGGAGTTTTTTGCCGCTTCTTTTTCCGGGACCACTCACGACACGGGGAAATAATATTTTATTCGAAGTTGGTTTTTACAAACATTTTTCGAACGTCAAACTACGCCATCGCTACAACAAATCCCTACTGTGAGTGGTTTCGGAAGAAGAAGCGGCAAGAAACTCCCGAGGAGTTTTTTTTTCCTATTCACAGATACTTTCTGTAATTGTATTGTCATTGACGCACTGGGGAGTTTTTTTACCGTTACTTCTCTTCAATGATAAATACCTTTTAGAAACAGAAGGGAAAGCAAAAAACATGTTTCTTTGGTGGACCGCCTACATGAACAAAGTTCCTTACGCATTTTCATCAACTATGATATGGCGATTTAGATAATTTATATTTGTATATTGTCGCCTGGTATTTGTATATAATCAACTCCTATCGCAAACCTGCTTACTGGTTTGGGTAAAATTTTACATACAATATACGTCACAAAATTTATTACGGTACATAAATGTAGTAATTAATGTTTTTGTTAACGTACGTTACATGTTTCAAAAATACGATGGCAACATTACGACTTTGTATACGTAGGTATCATGACCGACATGACGTACTATAGCTATTTGTGTGTTATAAATTACCTGTGAAGTTCCATAAAGTTTTGCAGTTCTGTGGTTTTGCATCTTTTGATGTATTGTTATATAAATTCTGCTCTATAGTCTGATGTTGACTAGAGAGCGTTCGTACTGAATTGCTGTTATAAGTTTTATAATTGTTTCTATTTACTTATTACTCTCAATATTTGCACCCCGAAGAACATATACAATTGAAATGTCACAAACAAAAAGTAACAAGAGATATAAATGGGCTTTGGATTTCAAGTAAGTTTGACAATTTTATTACCTATCTACTGTGGTATTATTTAGAATAATGTATTGGAATTTGTTACAGACCTCGAAGTCACGCAGCAGATCTTCCATTCCCACCTGGTTACAGCCAAAGCATTAATGCCAATTATACAGAATCATCCAAAGAGACCGATAACCTATTACTGATGAAAAAATTGTGGGATGTGGCTTTAGGGCCCTTGAAACAAGTACCAATGAATCTATTCATTATGTACATGGCTGGGAATTCGATCTCAATTTTTCCAATCATGATGGTGGGGATGTTAATTGTAAGGCCTGTAAAGGCTCTTTTCTCTACACAGAGCACATTCAAGACTGTAGGTGGAACACAAGCAGCAGTACAAAAGTTTGTTTACTTTATTGGAAATATTGTCAATATATTGTTAGCCTTGTATAAGTGTCAGAGTATGGGTTTGTTACCAACGCATGCCAGTGACTGGTTGGCATTTGAAGAACCTGTGATAAAAGTAGAGCATATAGGTGGAGGATTGTCTATGTTGTAATTTTAAATGCTATTAAGTTCTGATGTACCTAGTGTTATATTTATTGTTATTCTACATAAATAAATATCACATTGTATTAAATAATATTTACAATAATTCCAGTATTTAATTACATGAAGCTAATTTATTTCAATCTCAGTAATTTATTTAAAACTTCTTCCCATTATTTATCACTTTTCTTTCCCTCATTGAATTCTGCCATTTTGGCTTTTATGAATGCTTGAGCTTTTTCAAATAGAGCCATAGGATCTTCTACTTTATCAATCTGTAATAGAATTAAATTTTTTTAATAGTTTATATTTATTATCAAAATTACAACAGATAGAAACGACTTATCTTTTAACCTGGACCTTAAAATTATGTGATGGGCTATCATGACCCTGTAATTATGTCAGAATCCAAATCATACTATTTTAATAGTGGTACTAAAATGCTTTGAGGTTTGAGCAATTACCATATTCAACCAATATTGAAACTTAAAGAATACATTCTAGATCACTGTGACGTAAGCAAGGAAAAGAGAAATTAACACAGTGCAATTTAAATCCCAACAAAAAAATAAAAAATAAAGTATAGTATAATAATATACTAAAAAGTATGTTTCAAATTATAAAATTGTTCCAGGTTTTACTATAACTATATCATAAGTTATAAACAAAAAAAAAACTAACCATTTCTTTTTCTCCAATGCCTTGTCACATTCCTGAGAAGTTTTCTTACATATATGAGACACTGCTGCCTGTATTAAAAGAAATGAAATAAAGTCCATCTAATATTCTATACAGGTAACATACTAATTATATAATTGCAATAATAATACCTTTGTTGATGCAGGCAGAAATGTGACAGATAAAAGAGGCCATACATTGAAAATAAATTTGGAATATTAATGATAAACCAGGAACAATTTTAATAAGTAATAATTAATTGACAATGAACATGTGACTTCTAATATACATAATTGAATACAATAAACAGGGTACAAATTCTTCATAAGATTGGCATGGCCTCCTTTGCATACTCAATTATAAATTACTACAGAAAAACCTCAAGTACATGAATATTAATGAAATAGAAATTATACACGGTCTATGATTAGATGCAATAAATAATGAAATAATAGTATGAAACTATAGCAATTATTTTTAATTCATTACACTATGATAGTAACACTTCTGGTCTTGAGGACCCATTTCAGAATAATAGGGGTTAGTCTTAAATCACCATGTGGAAGTAGTTAAGGCTGGATTTTTTTTTATGACATATAAAGTCAATAATTTTAATCAAACAAACAGATGAGCCATCTAATAGTAAGGTATCAATACCTCCCTTTGATATCCATTGCACCAGAGGTTATAGTTACACTGTGTCAAGAAAAAGCAGTACTGACTCTCCAGTACTGCAAATTAAACATGTAAAAATTTCATGGTAAATTTTTGAGTTGCAGTCTGGTAAATATTGAGTCTTCATCATTACAGCCTGCATTGTCTCACTGCTGGGTTCAGATCTCCTTTCATAATGATAAGGGGATAATGCCACAGTCAGAAATGCTGGCTAAGTGTGATTTAGCAGACTGCACATCACCATGCAAAGTACCATCTGTATTATATTAGGTGATATAAAAGTATTCACAATGCAAAGAATATAACACCATAGTTTTATAAGTTGAGTGACAAACATCACAAGCCAGAGACGTTAGTCTGTGCTTAAGGATGGATAGAGCCCTTACATCCCTCGCACCACAGATGTTCCCTATATACTCCACACCACATAACTCTCACATGTCATGTTTTATATACCATGCCATACAATGTTTCCTTACAGCAGAGCAAGTAATGATTTAAAATATGCATATCTTTGAAAACACATTGAAGTTCACCCAAGATTCAAACCCAGGTTAAACAGTCATTGTAGTAATATACTGTTATAAAATATTTATACCTGATAATTTTGTGCAATGTAAACTCCAGTGTAGACTCCAGACCCAAATATAATCTGTGAACAATAATATTACAAATAGTTTTTTTTGGACAATTTTTGTGAAGGGACAGATTTATTAAAACTAATATGTTGTGTTTCATTTTAATGTAAAGCTGGTTTCAATGCACTTTCTCAACTATACCTCAAATCTTTTCTCATTAAATTTGTAACAATTTATTTATGTCAACATTTATTACTGGGGATACTTATTGAAGATAAGGTAATAGGTATAATAACAAGGATCCAAGAAACAGAATCCATTAAGTTTATTTAATAATGATATAAATTACTGATTCAAATTATATTTACTTTATAAATTGATCTTGTGCACAAAGCTAAATTATGTCGCATATCTACAAAGTATGAAGTAGTTAGCTTTGCCAAGATTTAAGTTCTATTTTTACATTATAAACACATGACAATGATTTGAACATTTTTAGAATTCACTTATCAAATTTTAAAATTAATTTTACTTTTTCAATAATAATTTCATATTAGTTAACTTAATAATGGATTATTTATTTATAGAATTCTATGGCACATAGAATATTTAATTCTTGTCACTATGTAGTGTAGTGTCAATTATAAGGTAAGAACTAATACTAACAGTAGTTTTTATAAGAGACGTAACACAGCCCATTATATCTTCATAATCAATCACATATTTAAAAAGAGATCCTTTTTGCCATTACTGATTTACTTCAATTTTTTTAATTGTAATACTAATTTGATAAATTTTTAAAATCTATTAAGCATGATTGTTTGACAATGTTTGATGTCAAAAACTGTTTGAAACCTGATATTCTGAATTTGAATAAGGTCAGTTCTGGTTAGTTTTGTTTATTACTACAATAACAATAATATTTATTTAATATATAAAATATTATACTAATGTTTAATTAATAACTAAGGTAATAATTGATATATGAGCTATTGCTGAATTGTAAAGGTATACAATAAGTGATAACTAGTGGCAGTGTTAGGTGGTAATATAATCATAAACCTAGTCTCCACCTTTCAATTTATCTGACATTCTACAAGCAACATTGGAAACATTTAAAACATCTTTTTTATAATAAGCAATCAATAAGAAGGAGATTGCCCATTCTATTCCATTTGAAAGTTGAGGTACAACCTCAATGTCAATATTATTAAATAGATGTCTGAATATTTCCAAAAGTCAAATGTGAGTTAGGAAAATGAAAATTATACCTCAGAGCACTAATTACTTTAGGTAATAGGTATTTCAAAGACAAGGTAGGAAAAGGAATGTTAGTGCATGCCATTCCAGTTTCTCATTGAATTTGTAAAGATGTTTAGCTGAATGAGGAAAATATTCACAACAAAATGGTATGCTTTATTTGGGTAATTCAATAATGAAAGGGAAATTACACATGTAAGTTACTATTTATTAGTAAAATCAAACTGAATCCAATAAATAAATTTCCTTCGAGTAGGCTCTCTAGCTGGGTATAATGTGAAAAAAACCAGAATATTCATTATCAAATCTTATTGGGATAGCTAAACGCTTGACATTAAATAATGTACAGAACGAAAGTTAAAATTTAAGCTTATATTTACGATTTAATAGATCAAAAAACTACAATAAATGTTATTGTAAATTTATCTAACACTACTAAAAAAATTAAAATTGCTAAATGATATTTTTTAATATTACTTACTATTGCTTTCAACATTTTTTTTATTTTGGTAGAGCTACCGACCGATGTCAACACTAATTGTTACAACGAATACGACTCTGGCTTTGTTATTTTATCACTCATTTGCACAAAGATCTTCTCTGTGTGTAAGTTGGCAAGTGTAATTTTATTCTTCACTGATATTTTTAGAAGTAAATTTCAAATTATATTATGGAATTTACTGTTGTTGATATTGAAGAGGTGACGTACATGACGTAAGTGATATATGATATAAGATGACAAATGCCATCCATTAACGTTAACATTAATATAACAGATTATCTATCAATACAATAAATATTACAATCTCAGAGCACTTATACCCCACAAGTTTTTTTTTTTATTTTCTTGTCGAGTATGTTGAATGAAATAGTATATTCCAAATTATATGTGAGATGAATCATTGGGTAGATAGAATTATAACTTTAAATATTTATTAATTTTTATATGCATACATAATACGTTATTTTGTCATTGTGTGTGTAAAGCAGAAGATATCTATATCAATGCAGGTTTGTTTATATTTTATGACGTAATTTTTTCTCAATTGTCTAAAAGAATATTTTTGACTATATGTTAATATTTAATGTGTATATTTTTTTTCCACCGTTATTACCGCTAAAATATTTGTATGAAAACTTAGGTATGAAAAGGCGAATTTGGATTGGAACAAAAATAATTTAATTTTATATAGATGAACAGTTGCTGATGGTCAAAGCGGTCTGACTTTACAATTACAAATAAACAATGTTATGTATTTGTGAGGGCAATTTCTATTTCAAAGGAACTGTTTGAGACCATGGTCACCTTATGGGGGTCATCTAGTACATGTCTATATCTTCATCATCAAAGGATTGCATTAGTGTGCGGCTGTTTCAAAGTAGTGAGTTATGGTTGTTAACTCGAATTAGAGATGGTGATTTTTAAACAATAGATGCATTTTGAATAGCCCCTACGATGAAAGGATGTCTACTATGAGCGTATGAGAATAGGCACGCGTAGGTTACGGGTCGAATGCAGTTTTATGAAATATGGTTGTCTTTTGATTTAGATATTTTTTGTCTTTTGACGTTGTTTTCCTTAAAGACGGTAGAGTTGCCCTTTTATGAAAATGGCTTCAGTTTATGGGCTTTCTGATATGTGCAATAAATTACATTTGACCGGGTAAAGTTAAAATATTAAAGGATTTAAAAGAATTTTCTTGTAAATGGACATACCGAAGTGTCGAATATGAATACTCCATTTTCCAAACAATTCACCCATGAAGGTACTCATAAACTGGGAGGTATGAGATGATGCCGATGGTGAGTGGGTACAAATGACAAGTTTTGAGTTTAGATTCTTGAGTATTTGTAAAAGAAAAGTAAATAAATTTATTAAAAACTTTATTTTATAATTATTAAAACAGTAAACTATAATAGTAAAATTATTTTAAAAGACGATAACATTTATAAATCAATATTGCCGTTTCGATCGACCAATCGCACATTACTAAATTGAATAGAAACCTATAATAACCAGCGTTTTTAAAAATGTTCATATTTTAAGCGATTTTCATAACAGGAAAAAAATATTTAATACAAATCCATCGTATTTCCAATACATTGAACCTCGCTTTTTGGATACAACTTTACAGACTGCCGTTAAAATTAAAAACCACTTTACGCATTGTATAATATAATTTTCTAAATTGCCAGCACCAATCTGTGGTATATATGCTTATTGTTCTGTCTTAGAATCAAATAAATGGTACAGTTATAGTTTAAAAAAATATACACATACCTAAAATAAAATACCTCCAATAAGAAATACTTCGTGTATATGAGATTATAAAGTTATGTAGACTAAAATAATTTCTTTTTGTAAACACTTATTTTTAAGTATCATAAAATTTTGACTGTACATATTTTTTGATTGCAAAGTGTATAACTTGAAGTATATCCGAGGAGCAAAACCTATTCTTATAAATCAATTTGATTTCTTATTTACGTTTTATGTATGTATTGCAAAAATATGATATAGAAAATGACATATTTACTAAAAAAAACACGTATATTTATAATCTTTAAAACATTTCAGGTATCAAGCAGGTAGTAACGAAGGTAGGAGAACGACCCGCGATAAATGCTTTTTTGCCTTCATATATTATTACCTTTACACAACATAACATAATATAAACCGTCACGACTGTAATTTGTATCAAACAGTTACTGTAAATATTGACTTCAGAATTTTTTTTTTAAATATTATCCAATTCTTATTCTGTTTTTATCATTTCCAGTAAATAAATTAATATTAATATTTTTTTATTTTCTTAGTATATAAAGTCACATGTTCAAAATTATTATGAAATATGTTTTCGATTTGTTCATTATAAAATCAACAATAAACTTCATTTTAATGTTTTATCTTGTTACGCCACCATTTGCACACTTATATACATATATAAGTCATAATACTACAAAATAGTTTTACTCAATGCTTGCTTACTATTTATTAAATTTATCATTTATGTACTCGGAAAAATAAAATAAATACTTTTTTTATGAAGGGTTCTTGCATAACTTGAATGACATGATTACCATTCTTATATGTTTCATCGCATATTCATACAACCTGAAATAATGTTTAGACTGTAAATTATTGGTCTAAATTAATGGAATTAAAAGTCAAAATCTTGACAAATGGAAGTTGCAAGTTTGCTTTCGAAAACGGTTTGACCTGGATTTGGTTTTCGAAATCGTTCTCGATTTTCAAATAAAGATTGTACCTACGGTACTACTTTCGAATGTCAAACGGGAGAATTAATTTGTTCGTTATTCACCTGTTATTATTTTTGCAATTGATTGTTAATGGCATAAAAATAATACTTAATATTATATTTTACATTTAATACGGTCGCCCTTCAATCCTTTTGTACTTTGCAGCTGACAAAAATGGATTATGCAACCGAACCGTGTTACTGAACAGTATTCTGTTCACTTTATTATTGAAATTTTCATCAAAATACATCATTCAGACTAGGTTATGTATCTAATATCCCTTAAGATATCAATTTAATAATATTAAGCATTGCGACTAGTAACTATAATGGGTTGTGGTGCTCATTTAGATAATAGATACACATATTATTTACGTATTATTATAGAACTTGTACTTAAAAAGTTGCTTTTTTCTACCAAAATTTACGGACAATGTGAAAAGATGATCAAAATAACCTAAAGAAATTAATCCACATTTTGGTTCTTGGAATGTTAAAATGGAATGCTCATTATATTAATTAACATAACTTTCAATCATAACCTCCATTATTTTACAACGTTTAAAATGCAAACTTATTTGCTATTTTATCAGTCTGGTTTAAATATTCCCTCCCACATAAGGTCATCTATCATTCAAGAAAAAAAAAACTGAAATATTTTCGTTTATGGTTTCCAACAATATTTTTTCTCGGTGACCTGCACTTTTATAATGAAATACTTATTAGGTATTTGAAAAACGGTACTGAATCTTAGGCTACCTACTTATTTACGTATATAACTATTTATCTGGTATCGATGCACAACTTGAACAACCATGAGTAGGTTCATACATTAATTATTATCACATAATAATATCCTCAAAGTTTTCTGCCTACCAATCACTTTTCAGCATTTCTAAACAAATATTGTATTGAATCCTCGTGTAGCGCAATTAGAACCATAATGATACCACCAGTAAGGAAACCGAGCACTGCCAAAATCAAATTTACACTTTTTCCGTTATTATTCTCATTGATTTCTGGGACTAAATCCGCGAGCGCTATGTAGAAGAACGTTCCGGCTGTTGCTGCATATATCCATTGGGAAGCCGATTCATGATCCTCTGCTAGCCAGATACCTCCTGCCATCCCCAGGAAGCTGAGGACGGAAGACAGCAAATTATAATACAGTGCACGCTTGATGCTCATTCCTGATCTCAGTAGCACGGCGAAATCTCCCAGTTCATGCGGGAGTTCGTGGCAAAAAACTGCAAGAGCTGTCGCGAATCCCGTCACCGGGTCTCCACTAAATGCAGCACCGATAGCTAGACCATCAGTTAGATTATGTAGTCCGTCACCGACGATCACCATCAGTGCCGTCGAGGTCATTGGCCTCTCCACTGGCGGCGGAGGGGAACCAGGCATCATCGCTCCGAGCTCTATAGGCTCCATTTGCTTAGTGGACTCCATTTTGATCTCTTCAACAGACTTTTCGTTCGAATGGTCATGAGAGTGAGAATGTCCACCGTTTATCGTCTGCATAATCGCTTCAACTGTATAAAACAGCAAGATGGTTAAGAATGTAACACTGCACTTGAGTATTACTTCAGTTTCCTCTTGCGGGTCGTTGGGCGAGCCATGTGTTTTGACAGCGTGAGGTAACAGATGTAATAAAGCGTCGCCGCAAAGAGTTCCCACAGCTACTGCCACGAGGAAATGTAAGACGTAGCTAAATATAATAGACTGGAGCATTGGTACAATGGCGACTCCTAGCAAACCCGTAGCGCTGATCACTAAGATGCTGAGACTAGCGTAAATCCAAGCTGGAAGGAAAATACATATAATACAAAAGAGGTTTTAAATGTATAAGGGATTTTAGATACATTCTAAACGAAATTATGTGTAATATTTGACGCGATGAATTAAAGGAGAAACGGACTTTAAAACTAATATTTAAATAGTGTAAAAGTTATGATAAAAGCGAATAACAAGTCAAAATAAACGTATGCTATCTATGACACGTCAAATTCTTTCATAATAATAAAATTATTTAATAGCTTTGGATATTGTATTTACAAAAGGAATACCATTATGTCTGGATATGTTACTAAAGGGATTAAGTTCATTATTCACTAATGGGTATGTAATAATGGATTCTTAGAATTGTCATCACTTTATGACCCACCCTCATATTTTTTTGGTATTTACTGATGTCACTGTCAGGGGGAGCCAAACATTTGTTTTCACCGTAAAAGTAGGAAATTTTAACTTTATACATTATTGATACACCAAAGTACTCACTCCAATGTCTTGCAAGTTTCGGCTTTGGAATTTCGGTTTTGTAACAGGAGCGCTGGTCTAACTGGTAAACCAGGGCTGGACACATTTCTAAAAATGTTTTGGGGTTGATCGTAATTACTCCTGGTTCGTTCTCCATACCATATACCTCGAGGATTTCTTTCGGAGATAGGCATGATTTTTTCAAAATCGGCGCTTCTGTAAAATGTAAAAAAAAACATTATCGTTTTTGGACGACTACCAGATATTCTAAACAATGAATTTATGTTTATACGTAGGTGACAAATTCTTGAAAACTAATTAAGTTATTTGTATAATGAATAACTGCTTAGTTTATGGGGTTATGAAATTATTAAAATTCTCAGATAAAAGAAGAAAATAGTTTAATCTGAATTTGGAATTTTAGAGTAATATTAGTTTATTGTCAAGTACAACAAAGTAATACGATATGAAATCTACAATTATAAGACAGGATGATCATCTACTATCAACACGCATGTATCATGTATCTCTTACTCTCATACCTTTACACCCCTGCATTAATATGAACTG
Source organism: Megathymus violae (assembly GCA_003671415.1). Lineage (NCBI taxonomy): Eukaryota > Metazoa > Arthropoda > Insecta > Lepidoptera > Hesperiidae > Megathymus > Megathymus violae. The sequence goes on along the minus strand of PDGT01000005.1, from coordinate 3,027,259 downwards.
TGTTCTGGGTTGCATTCATATTACAATTAAGATCCAAAAGTTACATTTACTCTAAATAAATAAACGTCTCAGCCAGAAATCAAATCGGAGATCGTACATTCGCAACTTCACTACCATCTGTGCTAAAATGTTGTCCAAATGTGACAATACAAAATTGTAAATATTATTTAATTTAATTAACTAGAACTGATGGATCTTTCGATTACCACAAATAAAAATACCGGTAGCAGTGGTCCTTTTTACCATTAGGTAAGCAATCGGAACATACAAATCGACCTTGAACAGTGTCAATATCGATAAAGAAACAGATAAAACTTAGATTAATATAATATTTATTGTATGCATAAAGATTAAGTTTGTTTAGAATTGATACATAATTTATATAGTTCATAGTATCAGACGTTACTTTGCGGAAATTCATTGATATTAAATTAGTATTAGTTTACTTTGCAACAATCCGCAAGCACGTGCGTAATACTAATTTAACGTAAATACTAATTTAATACATAATTTACATAATTTTTAGACCATATGACATTTAGGTAAGCAATATTTTATTAATCATAACACAATTAAATATATATTTAGAGTGAGAAAGTATATTATGGCTTAGGGGCATTATCCACCATATGGTTTCCAGAACCGGAGGGTGTTAGTGGAACCTGGAATTTCCATATCGGCCTCAGCTGAAACCGGGAAATCCTGGGACATTCGGGAATTTCGGTACCACAGCAAAATCTTTCAAGTTCACAAAGTTTTAGAAGAAGAGTTAGGATTACTTATACGGGCAGGTAGGCAACTTAATTTGTAAATTAAACCTTTTTTATAATTCTTAATTTTTAATTTTAATGGGTAAGGATGTAAAATAACACAAATCAATCATTTATTGAAAATCATATATTACACAATCATAAAAGCGATTAGGTAGCGAAGCTACATCACAAAACTAAACAAAAAACGAATGTAAATGAATGAAAAACATTGCAACGCGAAGTTGGGGCGAGCTTGGCCGAACTCAAACGATGCGATGTTATACGTAATTTTGAATACCTTAACTTCATGATATAATACTGTTGAATAATTACTTTGACACCATTGATATTATTTAACCAATTAACGGTGATTTTGTAACTGAAAACACTCGAAACAAAGAAGGCCCTAAAATACCAAAAGAACTATTATTGGAAGCCTCAGTCCCGGTTCTGAAAATTATATCTACCACCCTATCCACCACAAGTGTGTCGATAACGACAACTTGTCAAGCGTCAAGCTTTGCAGTAATGGTGAACGGTACGCGTGTTTCCATATGCCGTTTTCATATTAACAATATATACGTACGTACCTAGTTTTTAATATTAAGATAACTTCAAAAATTTGGAAGTGCGTCCAAGTTTATAAACCTTTTTTAGAACTCTATGATTGTTACTGTCTGTCTGTGTAACACTCTATAAGTTGAGGAAATAATAGGTAGTAAGAACACTCTTCTGGCCAGCCATCGCTCTTCTGGCAAGCGATTTAAGATTGAGTTTTTAATCCACTTGGTTAATTAAATATACTATTTACAATACGAGCAAAAACATTGGAATTATTTTGATTCTTTGGATCTCCGTGTCTGTGTAGATATTGTCATGACTACCGATTAGGGATGTTGTGGAGCTCCGTAACCGTAACCGAATCTATCGGATATCCGAAATAAAAATATATCTGTAACCATAACAGAATCCGATAAAAAAGTTTCGGATAATTTCGGATAGCGGCAGTCTAAATGAACCGATACACTAGTCGCATGGTTGCAATTTTTGACCGATTTTATAATTTAATTTTTAAGGCAATTGTTTTTTACTGTGTCTATAATACCACATAATAACTAGAAAAAAAATTAAACTGTTTTGTATTGACTATTACTGCTGTGTTATTGTTTTTATCCAAGTCATAAATCATCTAATATCCGTAACCGAAATTATCCGAAACAATCGGATAATCCGAAAAAACTTCACATCCGTAACCGTAACCGAAACCGCTAAAATATTATTTATATATCCGTATCCATATCCAGATCCGAAATTTCATATCCATAACATCCCTACTACCAATGTATGAGTGTGTACGCTACTGCGGCATACGTGTGTGTTGGTTGTTCAATTTAGCAAGATTGTTCGTTGCCTTGATACTTGGGTAGGGTCGATCTTTGGTCAACTCTCGCAGGGACATAATAGGATAATGGTACTATTGCCAGAGCGACCACCGCGCGCCGTCTTGCTGTAACATAACTCAGGACGTTTTCATATTAAAATATAACAAACATAAAAATAGAGTTTTTAACTACTTCATTATAGAAAGTAATTTAAAAGAAAAATCTATACTTTGTGTTCACTTCGACACTAAATTACAATAATTTCATTTAAAAAAATATTTAAACCTGCACATATTTCTCAATATTTCGATTCGATGTTTTGTGTAACAGCACAATTTTAGACGCGGAATTCTTACTTCGTTTTTTACTCATATAATTAATAAATTAATTGCTCTTAAAAAAATCGCAAATGCCATCGTATCGTTATCATTTTAATATTAACATAAATTAGAATATTAAAAAACTGAGCTGTATCGTACGTACACTTTAAACATTGACGTTACATAACTACAGATCAGCAGATTAGATAATAGTACAGTCGAGACGGTAAGTATAATTTCGTTCATCCTTTTTAACATCATTGAGGAAGGTGTGTATGTATGTTCGCCCTTACTGAATATCTAGTAATAATAGTTAAGAGTACTCAAGATATACCTATAGATTTTTTTATAATTAATCGCAAATAAATCTGGTATTACGTTAAACATTTTAAAGTCAATAATGTTCTACTTATAATGGTTGATGAGATAGGGAAAACAATTTGTTCCAATGTTACGATTATAATATCATAATGAAAAAAGATAATTTCAATTGCAAAACAAAAACAATGTTTATTCATAAATAACTGAAAATATATACCATAATAAAGACAACAGGAGAGTACTAAATGTAATTAAAATTGGTTATGGAAAATCCACTGATACCTCATAATGTTATGAATACAGATAACCATTAATGAGAAATATTCCTACTTGTGCTGTGACCATGATAGCATTGCACCTGTGCCTTATGTTAGAGCCACGCTTGCGTGTTATTTAACAGGACTCGATATGCCTCGTGAGAGACCATCAGGTTCACAGTATGTACGAGGAAGTCACAAAGATCTCATCTGCGATAATTTTTCTTTGTTAGCTTCACGATCATTTAAGGATGCGTTCATATCGAACGCAATGTCAGTTACGCATATAATTCGCACCCAGTTGATGTCGTTTCGACGGGCAATTATTTCAATACGCCATTACGCATAGATAACGGTTAAACGCAGTTGAAAGTAAAAGGCCATCGTGTCATATGAATAAAAAGGTTTTGACATGGTTTTGTTACGAATACTGATTGTTTATATGTAACTTCTACGTCGGCTTAACAATACCAATTGAAAGATGTATTGTCCGGACGAGGTTCGATAGCCGCTCAAAGGTGGTAAAATTAATGCAAAGTTTGCTTGAACTAAGAGTCCTCTTGCCATTGCATTGTTACAAATGGGAAGTCCTAGTTCATTTCCCATCTTATATCCGTTTAAGTCGTTAGAATAAAAACGCTGCAATGATGTATAAGAATATGTATTCATATACTCTGCGGCTGCATTGAAATAATTCACTGCAGAAGTAGTATACGAGGTGGAAGCTCAGTCTTTACTTCCCAAGTCAATGATGTACAACCAAAGAACGTCCTAACCATTCACAGTAACGGTATATCACGGGAATTCAAAAATATAAAGGATTTAGTTACAACAGACAATGAGCGAGCGCAATTACTGTTGGGATAATAGATTTTACACATGGTGTCCAACATGTATTTATGAATTAAAATTACGTTGGAAGTAATGAAGAGCATACCCAAATGTTATATTTTAACCATTAATAGAAATATAATATACTTAGACAGTATATGCTCAGTATGACATATTTATTATTGCTGTACCTACTTTTTTGTTTCCAAGTTTACTGTGAAATTCTGGATCATTGTTAAGCAAAGATACTTTGTACCTGCAGACGACGCATGCATTAATTTTTTTTTTTTTCTATTATATTTTATTATCTAAGTTAACATTTATTCATAGCACTTAGGCTAGACTTCTAAAATGTAATGAAAAAATTAAAAGAACGCATATGTTATGTGTAAAAATAACAGTCAATGTTAGCGAAAATGAAAACAACTTTTTTCCGTACCATTTGTGTGCGTTCTCTATAAGTCAGTAAAATTTTATCACCTCATTCTTTTCTATCCCATTGTATCACGATTTTGTGTGTGTGTATGTGTGATAGAAAAAGTTAGTAAGTTATTCTTTTTTGTACAATTAAGTATTTTTTATGTAACATTAAGTGCATCTCACGTAACGAGGACGCGTTCTGTGTAACCGTCAACGGAGTCGAAAACCAATCTGCGCAGATTGGTTACAGCTTTTATAATATCGTCCAAATAAAGAAAAAATACAAAAAAAATATACTACTTAAATTTTGCGGTTATCGAGCAAATAGTAGGTATGCAGTGAGAACCACGGCGGAACGTTCGCGACGAAGAGTTATAATGCACATAAACGCTATCTTTATTTACAGACGCAAAAACTGATCTGTAAACTTCAACTTACACGGCTTAAGCGTATAAATAGCCGTATAAACGGCCTGGTATATATTATACGATATAATTTTTTTTAAGTATATTTTAATCGTTTGTGCGTTCTGTAGCGAATCTTAATTTCTGAACAACTTTACAGATTGAGACTATATTTGCGCAATTTGTATTTCTAAGAAGACATAATTAGAAGTTTTGGAATCCGATAATTGTTAATTTATAAGCACATTCTGTGAAATATTTGTAAATTTGGCTAGGTTTTAGAAAAAAAATATTACGTCAAAACTTTATTATTATCATTTCTTCCTAGTAAAGACTAATTTATTTATTTTAATTTTTTTTTAATAAATATATGTTGAAGTTAGCAAGAATAATATGCGCCCAAGATACGAGAACTATGCAGTTTCATAAAATGAAATTTCGACTTCATTCGGAATTTATTAGATCTATACTCTCATAAATAAGTAATTTAGATTTAATTTCAAATAGATACAAGTATTTTCAAGTTCATTCTTTCCTGTTATACGACATTTTTATGTACTGGATAAGTTCGGTCTTAACTCTAGTTGCAATGTTAATACCAAATAATGTAACTATGAACCGTGAAGGTTACCAATGGTTTCCATTACCTATTTTCACTCAAGAATGATAAATAACAGCGTTGAGTAAGGTCTTCTCAACGAAACGTAGTGAATTCTAATATTAATTTCCGCATTTCACTAAAGGCCATTCAAGGATTTATATGACAATGAAATGTCTAAGTTTATGTACTTAGTGATTCATACTATTAACCACAAAACAACATGGATGGAATAGTCATTGCAGCAATATAAAAATAATGAGACTGAGAGTAGTATTGATTTTTGCCTTTGCGTGCTTTTTGGTTTTTTATTTTGCTTGTAAATAAACTTTACATGTGAGCATCTTTATAAATAAAAATATGACTGACCGTTTACGAGTGATCTCCTGTGGCGATGTAGGTAGTCGTGCAGCTGCTTGAAAGTGCCATTAATTCGATGCAGGGCGATGTCGTGCGGAGAGTTGAATACGCGCCCGCCCAACCCCAGGCTATCCAGCAAGTGCTCGAAACCCTGAAAGTGTTGATGTAGTATAATAGGTTTCCCATGTATAATATATTAGTACTTTTTATATTAACAGTTACTAAATGAGCGAACTGGTTATTTAAGGGTGCCTAAATGGTCATCGCTGTCTATGTAATGTTAAATCGGCAACATTAGGATTATCGCAGATTTGTTGCCAGTTAAGAAGTAACTATTTGTAACTTTATTATCAAGACATTTCGTCGTGATTTTTGTTGCAGGGTAGAAGTTGCAGAGATAGGTAAATAAAAGATCTTACTAGTGGACCTGTTTCAAATTTATTAGAACAGTAGGAACATTACTATAAAGTATTTTTGATATTGTATTTTTGATGTCAAATTATCACGTTTGTGGAACAATATGCAATGTGGGTACCACCACGTTAAGAAGATCATATATCGAAAAAATCTTAAACAGTTGCGGTTGAAAAGGCTACTTGGTTAAAAAAAGACATGCCAATAAGGAACAGAAGAGCTCAATAAGCTAAATATTCTCAATAATATTACTCAATATTCTCTGGCTGTAATTAAATTTTAAAAATCTTTCGTGGTCGAAAGAAGTATATTTGTCACTTGGCATTCTATACGAGGAATTGATCTCTAGCCAGGCATGGTATTGGAATTTTGGAATGCTTTATTTATAAATGTATAAAGTTATGTTATTTGATATGATAAGTACTGAATGATACATAAAATAATTATTATTTATAGGGGAAATGATTGTAGGTATTACAAATTTTAATATGATAATTTCCTGGATTCCATGTTTGGTTTTATTACAACACCCTTTTCTGAGATGAATCCACATGATTCTCATTGAAACATTTAACTGAATTTAATAAAAAAAAAATTATACCATTTCAAAACTAAGATGCCAAGTTCAAAACATAACGATAACCGAACCTCTGGTGCGTTATCATTATTTGAGTTATATTTTCGTTCACTTACAGTTATGCTAGGTTTCGAAGCTATTTTGAAAACAGGATATCAAAACATAGTTTTGATAGTTAACCAAATATTTGGTTTGATAACGATAGTTCCGTTATACGAGGATGTATGTATGTATAAATTCTAACAATATCGCGTTTGAAGTCAATAGACGACGGAATTGGCAGATGTAGGTTTAAAATGAGGTAAACATGCAAAAATATTTATTAACCATGAAAAAGTTCACTAACACCTACAAACTTCTATTTGGAAAAATCATTGCTTCAGTACGTACCAGTAAATTATCTATATATGATCATTAAATAATTTTATCGAAGTTACTGAGTTTCATAACGTGTGGGTATAAAATGTTAACTTTGTACAAACAATCGAAGTTACTATCTAGTAGAAACTAAAGGTACATTTTTAATTAAGCTGGATATAACAACTACAATTTAATAGATGGAAATTACAAAATTCTAAAAATGGTTCATTAAAAGTAAATCCTACGAAACATTAACGTTCAAAGTTTCAAACTAATTCACTTTCGTTTCAAAAGAAGCAAATAAAGTACCCAGATGTTTGCAATTGGATCTCTGTACAGATGGTTATTTTACTTCGCAGGATTAGGAACGCAAACTATTATTATATTTTTTCTTTAATAATTAAAAAATTGTGTCGTTAAAATATTCAGAAATTTTAATACTAACTAAATCATTGAAACAAAAAAATACTTGCCTAAATGTGTTAATATCATCTATCTTGATTTGTTGGCAAAATCAGTAACAAGAAGAAATGAGGAGAAACAGGGCTTATAATAACTCTACAGACATCTTCTATGTAGTTCGTTGTCCTATATTTATAATTATATAAGGGACATGCAATGTTTCTCGGTTTATTTTTTAAGCACATTGCGTAGCTTTATGACTAAAATACATTTGTTTGTTTTTTATTCTTATTTATTTAGTCTTATTTTTGGCGAAACTTTGTACCGTTGAGGTACTAAGCTCTGTCTGATGTCCGGTATTTATGAAAAGCCGGCTATGAATATATAAATGGAGCAATTGAAACAAAAAGTCGGCTTAGTTTTTTTAAAAGACTTTTTGTGAGCTTTTAAATTTCGCGGTTTGGTATATTTGTTATTGTTAAAATAAGGAAATTTGCAAATTAACCGGGTACGATGCAAGAACGAAACATTTTATGTATTGCATAATAACACAAAATAAAAAAAAAATTAGTAAGTAAATATTATTTACTTGGAGGATTAACGTATCTAAATAATTTTAAAGACTGTACAACACAAAGTCGCTATTTCTTTGTATTACATCTTTCATTTATTCAATTACATCATTTGGACTGCGAAATGGATTTTTTCTATTTTCTATAAATAATTAGATATTTTTTTCCGGGAAGCTGATTCGTATAATGTGTAATATTTTATTAATTATATATATTACATAATACTCGTATTACATAAAAAGGTTTAAGACAAATCTTCATTTTAAGATCAACAAATAGCCCCCCGCCCCCTTGAAATCTAACGGTTAATTTATATTAAAATTATAAAGATAGAGTGCGAATTTTGTCAGTTTATGTATATGCAGACTACGGTATCTATTTGGTTTTTATTACTATTTTAAACGTACATTAATTCGCATAGATATAAGCCATAAATAATATAAATTAGATAGAGTCAATATAATATTCACATTAAAAATTAGTACGGGTTATACATACGTTATATCTACTAAGATAAATAATTATTCAACCCGAACGAAGTTGGGGATTGGGGCGGGTTACTAGATTCAAATAAAGTAATTTAGAAGGTTACACCCTCACTGCCATTCAGATCACCAAGAAGTATTGCATTACAACATTATTCTTAAATCAAAATCAGAATTGTTATTCTTTTTATTAGCATTTAATAAATCTCATGTTTGCCTTATTTTGTTTTTTCAGATGTCTATTTTACTAGTTCTGTGAATTACAAACATATTAATTTATTGTACTTTTATTTGCTATGCCGAAGTAACCGATCCATTTCCCAGAATAATAAGTATACAAGATATTAATCTATATAGGAACATTGCAAGAAACCCTACCTACGTATGTAAAAGAAAAAAAAATGGAATGTAAGGATTTGGCCCCGTTCCAATTACAGAATATTAGTATAGATAAAAAAATATATATATTGTTGCATATCACCTTAGATATTTCAGTGAACAAGTAAGTAGTTGGGGTTGCTAGTCCAGTATATTTTTTCAGTTTCATATAACTAAGTTCTTCGGAGGCCAGATATAGCTGTCGGTACCTGTCGTTAACGTTACATAGCAATTGGTGTAATAGTACCGCTAAGGAGGCTTTGGGCGGTATAAAACAAAATGTCCGACATTTGGCATTCCTAGATACTAATTCATCCACTAATCCTTACTGGAGTAAAAGTGTGAATTATGCTTTAGGTCTACTTATTTACGAGGAGACTCGTGTGATACAGTTGGTCGCTAATGGTTTGGAACCATATAAATGTGTTAGGTAATGTAATATGTTAAAATATATACGTTATACTATACAAATAAAGGACAATTTCTTAGTTAACGAATTTAATTATGAATTTAGTATTGTAAAAAATGCTTAAAGATGTTTATTGTCCATACGTATATAAAATTTACCATAAAATTTTATTACATTTTATAAAATTTAACAGTTAAACCTTTTTTTAACTTGAAAACTTAATTTTTCCATAATGAAATGTATAAAAAATCTGTATTTTTTGTATAAAATATATAATATAATATAAAATATATAATAGTGTAATATTATGGTCACAAATGATTATAATATAAACCCTTAGAGTATTGCGTGGGCAATAAATATGCATACTATCGTTATGTAATTATACACTGCAGAACCACAACTGGAATATGGATGTATATTTTTTTAATGTTTCCTACAGATACATCATCTGTTACATGTACAAAATTTGGTTATATTTCATTTAAAGTTTATTTTTTTCTTTTAGGGCAATTAAATAAAAGCTTGTTTTTAAAAACTTTTTTTACCATTAATTTGTTTTCCACCTGAGCTTGTTCTTCCATTCTAGCTTTTGAATATCTTTTTACACAATTAACTTCATTTAAGCGTGGATGGATTTATGCATTCCATAAGCAGTTAGGGCATTGGGGTCGATGCGTGTGAAATACATTGGCTTGAAAAAAATAAATGTAATAAATAAGTTTCTGACAATACCGAAACAGTACAAAGGCAACAAAGCAATAGCGGATGAATCTCACGGTACCAAATTGGCTATTTGCCGTAGCTAAATGTTTTTGCATAACTATGACCTTGAAATAATCTTATCAGTGTCACGTCATACTACAGTTAAAACAATTTAAATAATAAAAATATTTTTTTAAGAAGGTTCTTTCAAATATAACAAAACATCATTGTTCTGTATTTTACTTCCTATCTAAACATCAATAGGCTAAAGTTATTGAATATTTCACTTATTGTTTTTTAATATCACCGGTCCGTAGATGTTCATTTTTTATTCCTAATCTCTTGAAGGCTAGAATTAGGATAATTCTTGCAATATACCGTGTTTAGTGATTTACAATAGTCATTGTAGCATGAAAATATTTTAATTGCGAGTAGGATTATAAAACATTTCCCGAAGAACTGCCGTTAAAAAGTTTATAAAAGTTTTTATCGTATTTAATTATATAATATTCGGTAGATTCTGTAAATACTCGTATTTTAAATACGTACGAGTATTTTAAGTAAATATTAATATTTAGGCTATCAATGCCTGATAAATATGAAAATATGTAGATTTTAAATAATAATTTTATTAATTGCAATATATTTAAAAAATTCATTGAAATTAATTATAATTAAACTACTTTAGCCTTAACTTCATTTACAATGATACGTCCTAATAAAGTTATGAATAATAAATACTATCTGTAGCGTAAAAACGTGGAGTTGGTCGTGCATAGAGTAGTCTGTCGCTAACCCAACTATCTGAACTCATTATGCCTTTGGAAAACCCTAAATATGACTTAAATGTGCCTAAAGTGACCTAAAGATCGAACACACGTGGAGTAATCGATACAAGACCTCCAAATTAAAGCGCTACATTTTATTGTTCAATGTGAGTCCTGTAACCTATTTTAAAAAAAAGATTTCGAGATTTTGCTTGATAATTGATGGATCTGAACTGCAGTAATAAACCACGACACTTTAAAATATGCTCCTTTAAATTAATAAGAAACCTTTTTTTAATTGACATTTGACCTTAAATTTTTCAGTCTTGAACACGCAGGGGCATTAGTAC